>JACYFF010003369.1:85358036-85375343 GCA_017589665.1 Selenicereus undatus | reverse complement strand
TTTTGATCTTGTTTTAATATTCTCGAATATCTACATCCTTTATCAAGCTTCTACATAGTTACGCTCAAATTTAATCAATTATTTCTCCTAACAAGTGGCATTAGAGCCCGGTCTTCATCCGATCCGGTTTTTGAGCATTTCATGAAGGAGGTTCTCCGTCGATGTTGAGAAGTCTATGTACAAGATAAATTCTTATGTTGTTTCGCCCGTTCCCGGAATTTTGGTCTAAAGGGGGGATTGTTAGGTATGGCCCAAAATTATTTGTTTGCTCAAGTGAGTTCATGTCTCACTAGACACGGCCCAGTTGTTCCCAGGCATTAACCCGCGTTGACTTTCCAGGCTCAGCTTGTTTTGGACTCCAGTTCGCTCCTCGGGCCAGCCGTGGTCCAGCCCATGGACCGTGGGTCTGTGTGTCTTTTGGACTGCTTTATTTTGACACTAGAATTTGTAGTTATTTGGATGAGTTGAAGCGGCTGTTACGTGAGTATCAAGAGCATCAAATTCTTACCGCATTAATCATCCTTTCATGAGGTTTTAGTTGGGGTGATCTATGGCTAATTTATGGTCATTATTTGAGTGAGTTAAGGCTCAACCCTTGGCTTTCTTCTCCTTAATTTGCTATGGAAGTTTCAAGTGGGCATCCTATATATTGGACATCTCTAGTAGGCATTCTGTGTGGCTAATAACCTACCATACATGACTATTTTCCCACCATATATGACAGCCTGCGGGCATTTTAAGATGTTTTGGCATTCAGAAGGGCCTTTAGGCACGTCCCTCTCATGGCCATTTTACGAGGCGTTTGTGAGTCATTATAACCTCTTCTATTCCACATTCTTCTCGAGTGAGAGTTTGAGAGATTTTATCCTTTCAATCTTGTTGCTGGTTTAAGATTTTTATCTCTCTTTTGTATTGATCTCTTTTGACTCACTTGTTGAGATCGTTTGTACTCACTCTTATCATAGTGGATCTTTGCGCCGTTGTTGCCGCCTGTGGTTTTCTTCCGATTTGGGTTTCCACGTTAAAAATCTTGTGCCTACTATTATCTTTTTGATCTTGTTTTAATATTCTCGAATATTTACATCCTTTATCATGCTTCTGCATAATTACGCTCGAATTTAATCAATTATTTTTCCTAACAGGTGATCGATGGATAATGAGTACTACAAATAAGTGCATGGAATGTTATTATTTCTCTTGGTAGAATTTTAACAGAAAGCACATGATAAATCATTAAGCTCTGTTGCTTGTTTTTTCCTACGTTCCATTGCATGAGCTCTTGTCAACGACCCAAGTGTGCAAGTCTTTCATAGATGCGCTATCACCAACTATTTCTTGATCATATGGCTCGACATCAAAGTTGAGAGGCAGTTTAGCCTCCGTCTAATTACTGATGAAACCTTGATCAAGATATTGGCCAAGGCTAATGGGAGGCCACGAATTCTGGCTTTGCTCAACTGTGTTAGGATTATGGATGCCAGGCTCGTGAGAGTTGTCAATGAGAATCCCCATGTTTCAGCTTAAACCTCATCTTGTTTCTACTGCAGGAAATGAACAGTGTTAAGTTTTTTGAGGAGTTTAGAGTGGATAACATATGGTTGGTTGTGGTTTCTTAGCTTGTTTGGTCATGTAGTGATCGCTTATTGATTTAGGGATGGCAATTTGGGCGTATTTCGGAGTAGGGTAAAAAGCAAAAACTCTGTATTAACTTATCTATCCATATCCATGTAGACTTAATTCCATCGTATTAGAAAAAAATATCAGACTCAAGCCAAACTTATCGAATTTTTTAAATACATAGATTTATTAGGTATTTTTCAGGAACAAATAGTTCATGTCTCTGTTATTATAAAATCATAGCACATATAAATGCAATTGTATGGAAAATTACATTAAATTTTTACAATAGAGTGTTCTAAGTAAGATTATATTAGTGTATAAGCTTCTTTAACATGCCCTGCTGGGCGCGTATCCTACTGCCGGTTATAGTTTGTCCCTTTTGTGGAACATGTGCTATATTTCAGTACACATGCATTTTTCGTTTTCTTTTTTCTTTTGTGGGGGGGGGGGGGTGTTTGACTACAAAAACAGTGAGGATGTTGAACAAGTGATTGTACATTAACTGGTTCTGCAAGCTTTGTTTCGTCTAGTTTCATTGATTCTAAATATTTTTCTTTCCTTTTTAATAAAATCAAAGTCCTGCACACAGATGGCCATGTAGTTTCGTGTGTTAATCTAGTTAGGCTAACAGATCAAGTTTTACTGAGATTTGTTTGAATAAACGGTAATTCAAGACATTCTTAGTTCTTTTAAACCAGTTCTGTATGATATGCATGTATTGCTTGATGGGAAACCTCATCCCTCGAACGTACAGAAGCACAAATTCCTTGAACCATCATATGTTTTGAATTTTGAAGCCAATTTGAAGGAATACTTGACACGAAACAGACTTACTTGGGTAGATTCTCTACGAAAGGAGCTGAAAGAAGGGGTTGTGAAGGGTCTGACCGGGTCGAGAGGCACAAGACTCTGGCTCAGTGGTGAGCCCGGTTCGCATCCACCGGGCTGGTTCATCTGGGTTCGAATGCTTTTAAGCAGTTGAGTTTGTTGTTGGAGTTCTTTGCTGGTGGTGAAGGTTATGGCGTGGAGGACAGAGAAGGGTGTCTCATGTTGGGTGTTATAGTAGGCCGCTTGTCACCACCTCCGCTTGGCAACTCGCCAAGAACCCCGCTGTGAATCGGCGATGAATGAGTTGACTTGGCCAAGTTGGGTCGGGTTGCGTTCTAGCCCTCCTTTTGGTAGGGTTGGTAAAAATTTATCTGATTCGATTGTCTGAATTTGTCTGATCCAGCAAAAAGCAGGTACAGTGATCAAATTTATGTCTGAATTTAAAATTCAAACAACCGGTCATATCCGAATTTAAATTCGGGTCGGATTCGAGTTTGGACATTCGGGTTCGAGTTGTCCGGATTTTTAGATCGTTTCATGTTTGGACAAATTTGGACAATCGGAAAATCAGGTTCGGACATCGGACAACTACGTTTATGTTTAATTTTAATCCAAATTCTTTAGAAAATTTTATAAAAACAAATTCGGATAGCTGGATTCGAATATTAAAAAATCGAGTTCGGTTTCGATCACACAAAATTTCGATCGGAATGTCTTAAAATCATATCACAAATTCAAATATTCGGACAACCGGTTCCGGACATTGGATGTTTGGATTCGAGTTCAGGTCTGATTAGAATGTCCAATTTATAATCTAAACAGAATCTAAATATAAAGTTTTTATCTAAATATCCAATTTATTCGGACCTGGATCGATCCGGATTTAAATTTTTGTCGGTCCTAGGTTGAAGGAAAGAAGAAAAAAAAGAGAGAAAGAAAAGGTGAAGCGAGTTGTGTAAGGGTAACTCGGTGGGGTGACCCACCACCTAACCAATGCTGCTCCCGCTCACTGAGTTTGATTGATGTGTGTGCTGAGCTGGGTCGAGTCGAGTTAGTGGGTGCGACCCACCACCACTTCTCAATTCCCAATTCAGTACTCTCTCTCTCTCTCTATTTTTTTGCGTTAATCTTTTTCTTTTTGAAATTTATCTTTTTTTTGTTGTTGGGTTATTATGGGGTTTCTATTTTCCTTTTTGTGTCTTTTATTTCATTTATCTTTTGTTCTGGGGTTTTAATTTTCTCTTTGGGGGAGGAGCTCTGTATGTTGTGGTTCTTTCTATGCGGGTGAAATTTTAGATGTGAAAGGCGAAAAAAAAGGCTGAATTTTCTCTTGTGATTCTTTGGCTATCAAGACTGGTTTGCCAGCTAGAGCATCAGGTGTTGCATAGGTCGAAGATACGTGCTAGACAACATCAAATGAGAGCAACAAGAAGTTGAGAAAAGCAGGTGGTGAAGTCTTCTTTACTACAACTACAATAATTTTGTTCGAAGGGGTTTGAAACAGGGAAAAAAAAAAGAAATTTGGGTGATAGGCATTTGACAAGCTTAAGACTTTATGACCATTTTATGTGGATGTATTTTATGCTTTCTTGTTACTAGCAAGATTATCTAAGATCTTCCACTTTTAAAAGGGGTTTGAAAAAGAAAAAAAAAATAACAAAAAACAATTTTTGACGGTGGAGTTGCAATTTACTTGTTAAATTTGGGTAATATGCATTTGACAAGCTTTGAATTAGTACAATCGTGTTTTCCAAATAAAAGTCAAAATATTGTCCCAGAATGATCGATGGATAATGAATACTACAAATAAGTGCATGGAATGTTATTATTTCCGTTGGTAGAATTTTAACCGAACCCACATTATAAATCATTAAAAAGACAATGATTCATGCAGCAGTTTTGTCCTTTCAACTTGATAAGTGATATGAACAGTTTTCATTAGAACGTTATTCCAATCAGATTCACCAAAATTTGGAAATTTTCATCTGCAATAAATAAAAGCTTGTTGAGAACTCATAATTAATTATCAATTACAAGCTAAAAACTCATTGATTATATATCAACGAATGATTATGCATCCCGCCATTTTTCCTTCATTAATTTATGATGACTAATTAAACCAAGAGTTAGAAAAAATGGAGCCTTGAGGTTGAGGACAACCTCGCCTCTGTTAATGCTTCTGTTTCCCAAAGTGATCTTGTTCATTATGCCTTAATGGGCCTTGGCTGGGAGTACGAGACCCTCCCACCAGTTGCACACTTATTGATTTAGGGATGGCAATTTGAACGTGTTTGGGAGTAGGGTAAAAAGCAAAAACTCTGTCTTAACTTATTTATCCACATTCACATGGACTTAAATATTCCTTCGTATTTGAAAAAAATATCAAACTCAAGCCAAACTTATCGAATTTTAAATACATAGGTTTATAGGGTATTTTTCAGGAACAAGTAGTAAAAATCATAGCACATATAAATGCAATTGTATGGCAAAATACATTAAATTTTTACAATGTAATTAATAATTCTAAAGGTCAAAAGAGGGGAAGAAAAATGGAAAGGTGGTGTAACAAAATCGAATAATCCGTACCCATGTACTTACCCAAGATTGTCTTACAGGCGGTGTTATTTCTAAATTTCCATCATTATTACTCATAGTCATTCGTTGCGAAGATAGCCTAATAAGCCTACAGTGATTGGCAGCATCCGTGCCGATAATCTTCACTCCGGAGTGTACATTTATTATGGTTCACTAGATTGCGGGTTTGAAGTTTAGTGCTTCGTGAAAGAGAGAAAAGAGGTTGCGGGGACCATGGGGGTTAACTTCTACTGTTTCATTGCAAAATATTACCCTCTGTGTGATAGCATAATATATTGTTGTATGTAAGATTATATTAGTGTATAAGCTTGTTTAACATGCCCTGCTGGACGTGTACCCTGTTGCCGGTTATAGGCTGTCCCTTTTGTGGAAGCTGTGCTATATTTCAGTACCCATGCATTTTTCTTTTTTCTTTTTTGTTTGGGGGGGGGGGGGGGTTGTGTGTTTGGCTATAGCCACGAAAGAGTAAGGATGCTAAGCAAGTGATTGTACATTGATTCTAAATGTTTTTCTTGTCTTTTTTATAAAATCAAAGTCTTGCACAGAGATGGCCATGTAGTTTTATCTGTTAATCTAATTAGGCTAACAGATCGAGTTTGACTAA
Source organism: Selenicereus undatus (assembly GCA_017589665.1). NCBI lineage: Eukaryota > Viridiplantae > Streptophyta > Magnoliopsida > Caryophyllales > Cactaceae > Selenicereus > Selenicereus undatus. The sequence goes on along the minus strand of JACYFF010003369.1, from coordinate 85,369,696 downwards.
GATTTATGTGAATAAACGGTAAACCAAGACAATCTTAGTTCTTTTAAACCAATTCTGTCTGGTATGCATGTATTGCTTGATGGGAAACCTCATCCCTCGAACAGAAGCACAAATTCCTTGAACCATCATAAGTTTTGAATTTTGAAGCCAATTTGAAGGAATACTTGACCTGTAACAGATTTACTTGAGTAGATTCTCTACGAAAGGAGCTGAAAGAAGGGGAAAGGGGTGGGGGGGGTAAATTTGGATTCTCTGCTACTTGAAAGAAGAGGGAGCCTTATCTTGCATTATCTTTCTTACTTGAGTTGATTCTCTACGGTTCTGCAGGGCCTCAGGCAAAGCCCGCAAGGTCCTTTGTGTTTTCATCTTGATTAGTGCATAATAATAGCAAAAACTGTGGGTGAAATTTTAGAGTTGAATGGCAAAAAGAAAGAGAGTTGTTATAATGAATGGCTGAATTTTCTCTCGTTATAATAATGTTCATGATAGCCGTTTTCACTCTCTCTCTTAGTAACGTTCAATCTCATCCCATCAGTAGTATAAATGTCGTGTTTTCATGGCCAATTATGCATGAGAAATTCAATTCGATTAAGACTCGTTTGGCCCACCGTAAAATGTAATAGTTGTAGCTACAACTCTAAGTACTAAACAGTTTACATTTATGCTCTTTGGCTATTGGTGTTGATGTATTCTGAGTCTTCTGACAGTACTAATATTGTTCCAAGTGTGCTAACAGGATTTGGGGCACTTGGTTTTTGACTAGTACAAATCTTGAGAAGGGATATTTCTGCTGTTTTTGATGTTGCCATCAGAATCTATTGATTACCTTATCTCTGAGTCTAGGGCATCCCCTGGGCTTCATAGTGTTGATTAGTGTTTGATAGCGTCGTTTGGTGTTGATTAGCTTATCTTTGAGTCTTGGACATGTCATGAGTTCTGTACTGTTGATCAGGATTCAATCTACCGATGCTATGCTTTTGGTGTTGAGTAGATTATTGTTGATTAGCAGATCTTTGAGTCTCGGGCATGTCATGAATTCTATGGTGTTGATCGGGATTCAATCTGCCTATGTTTTTTGGTGTTGAGTATATTATCTTTGAGTCTCGGGCATACCCTTGACCAGCTCAATAGTGTTGATCGGATCGAGTTCAATTTATTGCTCAATAGTGTTGATCAGTGGTCAGTATACTTATACGTTTGATTAAAAATAGAGAACGAATAACTCTTCCAAGCGGAATTTGACATGCATGAATTTAATTTATTGAGCTGTGGTATTACACTTGCTCTCCTAGATTCTTATGAAGAAGAAGAAAGATTCTCATATTCTAGGGATGAGAAAGAAGAAGAAAAAGAAGAAAATGATTTTTATGAAGTGCGGCCACTTTAGATTGAGAAAGATTCTCATATTCTAGGGACCCTTAACGACTGCCATGCCATGCCATGCCAAGCCAGCTAAGGTACCTTCCCCAAACAAGCCCCATCATGAAAATTATTGGAGTGAGACTGAGACGCATGATTTGATACATTTTGTTTTTCTCTCTGTAATTTTGTTTTTCCATATTCAGTTACTTGTATTTGACATATTTTATCGGCTCCTTTTACAATGGAACCTACACCTACTACTTTTTTTTTCCCCCGGTGAAAACTTTAGGGGCACCATCTCAACAAAAACCCATTGGTGTTTGCATACTTTCTGATTCAAACCTTTTAAAGACGGGTAAGTTGGACCATGGGGCGAGGATATTAATGCAAGGATTTGTGCCTGCGGAGTTGGTCCAAGCTAGGAGTCCTCTAAAATTAGTCTTTCTGGTTGGATGAGTTTTTATAGAGATAACATTAGTTATATTACGATCTTCTTAAACATCGCAAAAGTGGAATTCACACCGAGAGTAGTATTTGTTGTTAGAATTGGTCCAAAGATGCATATCAAAAACCTGAAGGTTTGCCTTGCAAACCATCAGTCTATAGGCCCTTGTGGTCTTTTATTTCAAAAACTTTCTTTTCACCTAAAAAATGCTTCTATGTTTTAAAGTTTTTATAACTTTATGTACGAGATGTCACAAATTATTTTTATGTAACAATATTTTTTATACTTGGTCCTTTGTGGGGGTTTATTTTGTGAATCAATCTCTTTGTTTTCGAAATCCATACATTTCTTTATGTGAGAGAGTGTAAATCTTACACCAAAACAATCTAAGGCAATAATGGATGATTGCTGATTTATATAGAGGAGTACTAGTGCCATTACCAATAAAACACAAAATGTATCAACATTTAGATCGTTCATTTGGACCATTGATATTATTAATGCCTGAACATACTTGCATGTTAGATCGTTGTTATTACCTAAATGTTTCGGTATCTTAAAGATAATTTGGTATGCAAAAGCTTTGGCTTATTAATGCCCGAACAATGGAAGCAATCATCATATTCATCAGGCAATTTTTTTTTTCCAACTTTGGATTATTGCAGACTAAAGAAAGTGAAGCATCTCACTAAACTAACTCTAAATTTTATTGCGAAGTGGTACCTGGAAGACACCTTTAAAATGACATCAACAGCTTCTGACAGATCTATTTTACGCTATGCAGGAATTTACTCTGCGTATGGCCTTGCTTGGCACTGCATTGGAGGCACAAGCTTTGGCTCATATGTCACCCATTCTATTGGAGGTTTCTTGCATTTCTTGATCAACAATGAAGACTCAGATCACCCTAGAAGGGGTGAATATGGTGATTGCAAAAACTTAAATTTAAGAATTGAAAACAAATACAGAAATTAAATCGAGACAATGAACAATGATATTTTAACGAGGTTGGGCCGCAATCAGGCTTAGGTCCTCGCCTAGAGTGATCCAAGTCTAGGATTCAACTCTCTACTTTTTTTATTTAGATGAACGCTCACAATCTCTCAGAGCTACCTCACTCTAGAGATCCCAAGTACTTAAATCAACCTCTTGACTTAAGTATGTGGGAGTTGTGACCTCACACGAACTCCTAAGTTCACTCCTTAGTAAAGAATTCTTCAATACACTCACAACTTTTAATCAAATGTAATGCTCAAAAAAAATTCACAAGTGTATAGCTCAATGTTCTTGCAACTTGCTTGGATGCTTGCTCTTCCTCATTTGGCCTCTATTTATAGGCTTTAGTGGTCGTGCATCAATTCTGTCAAGAAAGGAAATTCTGTCCAGAATATCTTGAAATTGCATTTCAGACCCTTGAAATCTGGTTAGCAAATTCTGATTTGATTTTCTTGCAACCTTTGCCACGATTTGTGTTGATATGAAGCTGCATAATATCTTTTCCTTTTTCTTGAAAATATTGTTGATATTATTCTTAGAATCCAATATAATAACAAGAGATTTTGATTCTTGATAAAAATGTTATTATTCTTTCAATCATGATATTTCTTTGCAAATCAGTAAAGTGATAATATTGTCAATAGAATATTTTAAATTTGCAAGATCAAATTATAAGACAAGTATAATGGATTAAAAGCATGCTTATTTTGTGAAGATAAAATCAGTGCTGACCCTAAACTAACAACCAAGCCTTCCAAATCCTACAATCAGCCCCCCTTCAAAACAACTAAAATCACACTTAGATAGGCGGGGAAAGTCTGTGAATAAACAGTTCTGCCATATGACACGGGTACTCACGTAACTAAGTCTGTCCATTATCAAGAAAGCAAGACGTGCTCCAGGACTTTCCGAAGCGAGTTTTGAACGTAATTGAGCGATTATTACGTTCGAGACTCATACTATGAACTTCCGAAATTTTATCGAATAGATCATGGGCTTGGGAAATGATCATGGCTTGATAGTATAAAAGTATGATACCTTGGGACCGGTTATATACTTAACACATAAACATAGACCTAATCAAGGCAACCAACTAATAAAAAAAAAATTATAATAGAGAGGGAAGAAGAAGAAACTTAATTGAATAGCACGCACTAATGCACTATCATCACCAAACCCATAATATAGATGTCCTATGTTTTCGTATCACTCAGAAGTCGTTCCAATTTTATTTTTTTAAATAGTCCCTTCTTTTGTCCTTTAGCTAATAATTAAGGAAGTCAAAATGTTATATACATGTATATACAAATATATATATATATATATATATATATATATATATATATATATATATATATATATATATACACCCATATATTTACAATCATACACATTGGTTATGTGCATAGATATTAATTATGATGTAATGAGAAACTAAAGTATTACCCCCCTTCCCCTGAAAGAAAATGAGGTATCCTATAAAAATAAAATGCATTGGGTATAATAAATGCGAAAACATTTCAATAATTTTAAAATTGCTAAATTTTGGCTACTGTGAAGATATTGTTTAAATCAATTTTCTCATTCTATTTCAATTATGCTAACTAAGGCGATCTATTTAACTATGATGTAATATATGATATTATATGAAATAGTTCCATGTTAATATATATGAAAACCAGTCTGTAACTTCAAAGTTTGCTTCCTTTTATAAGTAAAAAAGTGTTGCATTATTTAAGTGATAGTCTTCTCACCTATGAATAGAATTTGGGAGTTTGACTGTGGGACATAATAAGATAGTGACATACATACATGTATAATTAGTTCTCCCAGATTTCGCACAGTATATAGAGATAGAAGTAAAGTCTTAGACCATAAGTCAACTGTTGTTGGTAGATTGTGGAGAAGCGTTATAGTATTACTGAATCACAATTTGCGGCTTCTGAAGCTTCAGTTGAGGTCATAGTTTAGGGTTGGTTTTGCTGCCTATTTGTTTTTTTTGGGTATATCTCTATTTTGTTATCAAGGAGACTTCCATATGAAGACCAGCAAAAGTTAATATGCTTTTTTTAAATGACAAAAACACTACATTGAAGGCCCAAAAAAGTTAACCTACGTTTTTTATTAACGACATTAACTTTTTTTTAAAGAAGAAAAGATTACATTCACCATTCTGTGGCATCCTAACTTACTTTTAGCCTCAATTTTGTTATTCAAGAGTCAGATGAAATTGATAATCCTTTTTAAATTAGATAGAAAGATCTTTATATTACAATAGAGAGTTATGAGGGAAATAATAAAACTGAAGAACTAATTTATAATAATTCTATGCATTACTTCTCTGTTACTCTCATATCTGCGTCTGTCTATCTGTGTATACATTGAATAGAGGCTAATAGCTTCATTCACTATGCAAAAATCCCTAAAAAAGGTGTGTACCGATCACGATCATTTATTTTCAAATATTGAAGCCTTTTTGCTATTTTCAAGGGAAAAAAATAGCAATATATCATTTTCAACCAAATACAATCATTTATTTTCAAATATTGAAACCTTATATACACCGATCACGATGGACAAATTATAAACAATATCTACAATAAAGCATGTTAGTTGCAGCTTATGCAATGCACGGATCCAAATACTAGTAACTTTAAAATTTGCCTACTTTTACAAGTAAAGAAGTGTTGCATTATTCAAGCATCAGTCTTCTCATCTGTGGGACATAAGAAGATAGCGACACACCTACATAACGCAGCCTCGCTCACTCTTACTTTTTTCATATCAGAAATTAATGCATGTTGATTTCAAGCGGCACATAGAATTAAAGTCTTAGTCTATGGGTCAATTGCGCATAGAAATGAAGGAACTTTATTCTTTTCTTTTGTTGGTTAGAAGAATACAACAACAACAACAAACTCCCAAAGTGGGTCCCGCTTTCGCGGGGTCTGGGGAGATCCAGCTGTAAACAACCTTACCTCTACCGGTATTCCTACCCATAGAGAGGTTGGTTCCATAAGACCCACAAAAACAGTTTTGAGAAATAAGGGTTAGAGGGGAAACGATTCCAAAACCATTTACCGAAGTAAGAGAAAGGGGCGAGGGGAAGGTTCTTGATACGCGAGTAAAGAGGGGGTGGAGACATACCTCAACAAAATCGTAGGCGCTTGGTGCCGTGACACTCCGGAATAGCATGACCTGCAAACAAGCAAACCAAAACCCACCCCACCCCACCCCCCCCACCGCCTAGGCTACAACCTCCTACGGAGCCGAACCCCTACAATCAGGGACCTTAATCTTGTCCCGCCACAACCTCCTATCCTGAGCCATGTCCTCCGTGACACCGACAACTCTCAGGTCCTCTCTAATCACCTCTTCTAGACTCTTCTTCGGCCTACCTCTCCCTCTCTTACTACCGGGTGGGTTGATAGTCTCGCATCTTCGCACCGGGGCGGCCACGCTTCTCCTCTTCACGTGGCCGAACCATCTGAGCCTCGATTCCCTCATCTTCTCCTCTATGGGGGCCACTCCAGCTAGGCCCCTAATAACCCCATTCGTAATCCTGTCCCAACTTGTAAAACCACACATCCACCTGATCATCCTCATCTCAGCTACCATCAATCTCTGGACCTGCGCCTTTTTTAGAGGCCAACATTCCGATCCATAGAGAACCGCCGGTCTAACTACCATCCGATAGACTTTGCCTTTCAAGCCCATGGGCACTCTCTTGTCACACAACACCCCTGACGCTGACTTCCACTTTTGCCAGCCCACTCTAATCCGCTGGCTAATATCCTCGTCAATATCCCCATTCTGCTGGATGATCGAACCCAAATACTTGAATTTGGCGACCTTCGGTATTGCCCTCCCATCCAGTACGATTTCTCCCCCCTCTTCTATCCTTCCGCTGAAACAACAGTGAAGGTATTCCGTTTTCGATCTACTCAACCGAAAGCCCCTAGCCTCCAGTGTATGCCTCCAACGCTCCAGCCTGTCATTCAACCCCTGCCTGGTCACATCGATAAGGACGATGTCATCTGCGAAAAGCATGCACCAAGGCACTTCGTCTTGGATACCTCTAGTGAGTTCGTCCATAACTAATGTGAAAAGAAACGGGCTTAAAGCAGAGCCCTGATGCAGGCCCAAACTAACATCAAAATCATCGGAGACCCCTGCCGGAGTCCTAACCCTCGTCCGCCCTCCCTCGTACATATCCTTGATAACACGAATGTACGCGGGCGACACCCTTTTCTCTTCCAAGCACCTCCACAATACCTCCCTTGGGACTCTATCATACGCTTTCTCCAGGTCAATGAACACCATATGGAGATCCACCTTTCTATCCCTGAACACGCTCATGAGCCCTCTGAGTAGGTAGATTGCCTCAATGGTTGCCCTGCCTGGCATGAAACCAAATTGGTTTTCTGAAATCTCTACTTCCTCTCGCAGCCTTCTCTCAATCACCCTCTCCCACAACTTCATAGTATGGTTGAGCAGCTTGATGCCCCTAAAGTTATTACAGTCTTGGATATCCCCTTTGTTTTTGTACAGTGGGATGACTGTGCTGGCCCTCCACTCTCGGGGCATCTTAGCGGTCCTGAGAATAACATTGAACAGCTCTGTAAGCCACTCTGGTCCCACTTCCCCCATGTACTTCCAAACTTCCACTGGTATCTGGTCCGGGCCTACTGCCTTCCCCTTCGCCATCTTCTTCAAGGCCTCCCTAATCTCCTCCTTTGTTATCATGGCGCCCGCACGCTGATCCCTACACTCTCCGCCCCTACTACAGTCGTCTCCCCCCCTTCCCCATTGAGGAGTTTAGCAAAGAACCTCTGCCATCTCTCCCTAATATCAGCATCCTCGGTCAACACCTTACCCTCTTCATCCTTGATACACCGTACCACCCCCAAATCCCGAGTCTTCCTCTCCCTCGCCCTAGCTAGTTTAAGAACCTCCTTCTCCCCTTCTTTCGTCCCCAATTTATGGTACAGTCTATCAAACGCCTGACTCTTGGCTACTGCCACCGCCCTTTTGGCTACCTTTTTGGCCGCCTTGTATCCAATCCTCTTATGCGCCCGCTCGTCTTCTGAACTGCTGCTCATGAACTCCGTGTAAGCCTCTTTTTTTGCCTTGACTTTCTCCTTTACCTCTTCGTTCCACCACCAGGCGCCCTCCATCCTGCTGCCGCCTCCCCTGGATAGGCCTAAGATTTCCTTAGCCGACCTACGGATGCAATCCGCCACCACATCCCACATCGAGTCAGCGTCTTCTGCCCTCCTCCAAACTCTCTCCTCAACTAGTCTCTCTGCTATTAACCCTGCCTTCTCTTTTGTGAGAGTCCACCACTTAATTCTGGGTTGTTCTGCTCTCCTCTTGGACCTCTTAGGGTACTTGAACTCTACATCCAAAATCAGCAACCTGTGTTGAGTTCCCAACCACTCGCTAGGAATCACTTTGCAGTCCTTACACGCTCTCCGAGTTTCCTTCCTCGTTAAGAAGTAGTCAATTTGGGTCTTGCAAGAATTGCTCTTAAAGGTCACCAGGTGGTCCTCCTTATTCTTGAAGAAGGAGTTGGCTACCACCAAATCAAAGGCCACTGCAAAGTCCAGCACAGTGACCCCTGCCGCATTTCTCTCTCCGAAACCGCGGCCCCCGTGGACCCCATCGTATCCTGCTGCCTCCGTGCCGATATGGCCGTTAAAGTCTCCTCCTATGAACAATAGCTCACTTTGAGGTACCCCCTGGGTGACCTCATCTAGGTCCCCCCAGAAGAGCTTTTTAGATTCTTCCGGCAGGCCTACCTGGGGCGCGTACGCACTCACCACGTTCACGAAAACTGAACCCACCAAAACCTTAATGGCCATAATCCGGTCGCTCTTTCGCTTCACTTCGACCACCTGGTCCGCCAATTCCTTCCCGACTAGGATGCCAACTCCATTTTTCGCCTTGGCTGACCCCGAGTACCACAGCTTGTACCCATCGATCTCTCTAGCTTTCGCCCCAACCCACTTCGTCTCCTGGACACACGCTATACTAACTCTACGTCTATACAGTGACTTAACTAATTCTATCGACTTACCCGTGAGGGTCCCAACGTTCCAGGATGCTAGGCGAACCTTCCGCAACCCTAACCCCCTCCTAACCCCAGAACTCCCCGGAGGACAGGCTGAAGCAGCTACATGGCCCGCCACAGACGTCGACGTCTACGGGGCCAACGACCACCCCAAAGGTCTACAAACTAAAGGACAACCGAGAAAGCTGGTCCACTACCCTCCAACCACAAAAGGAAAAAAATACAGCAGGACTAAATTGTAAACAACAAAGAAGCTAATATAGAAGCAGGGCAAACCAACCAGACGAACAAAAAAAGGCAAGAAAAAATAATAATAATAAAAAAATAATACTAAACGAATAAGATCACACTCACTAGGTGGACCCAACTAACAAGGATGCTATTGAACAGAGGCTAGAAACTCAAAAGTATGCTAGCTTGAAGGCCCGATAAAAAAGTCACAAGATGTTAGAGACTAGTCAGTAGGAATACAGGAATAGCACTAACAACTAGTCAGAAATACTAATAATAAAAATAAAAGTGTTAGTTATAAAACGAACAATAACGGTGACGATAAAAAAACCCGAGCTATAGGGAAAAAAGATCTAAAAAGTAATAATAATCTACTATTAGAAAACGCTCAAATAAAACTAGTCACTAAAAAGAGTCTTACGAAATAAGTATACAAAACAACCAAAAAGGAGAAGGAACAAATTATGAAATACTAAATCCAATTAGAAAATTTTGGGTATCTGCGACAAGTAAGGAACAAATGGAATTCACCTCTAGTCTCTCAAATAAAACAACCAATCAAATCTGAACCCTAAATTGATTTCCGAAAGAAGCTAATCGATATTACCAGATAGAAGAAACTATGAATTCGCACTAATCTCAAGTTGAAAATTTTCGATCAAAAGATTAATGGAATTACAACAATACCAGAAATTAAGCAAACTTCTGAAAGAGAAAGCAAATAAAGAGACAGAGAAGGAGGAAGAAGAGCACCTTGAGAATCCGAGGTAGAAGAAATCCAAAGCGAGGAGCAAGAAATTCAAACCCTAACAAGCAAAATCGCCCCCAAATTCTGACAGGCCCCAAAATCACCACAGGAGATAACAGCCAACGTTCTGATTTCGCCAAGAAGTGGTTGCTCTGTTTGCCGTTGCGTGCTGTAGGAGGAGATGCAGCGAATGGAGCTGGGGTTTACCTTAGCTCTGAATTGAGCGTCTTCGGGGTTTCGTCGACACAGGCTCAATCAGCTAACAAGGAGGCAGCGGTAAGGGAGCACACCGGTGGCCGACCGCTTCCAAATGCCTCAGGCGAAGACTGTTGCGGTGGTACTGGGTCCGATACACTGACCGACTGGGTGTCGCCGGCGCGGCACCTTCTTGGGCTGGGCTGTTCCCAAACGACCGTTTGTCTGCGAGATACTCAGAACAGCTAGAGAGCTAGAGAGGGAGAGAGAAGCAAGCCCTTTTTCTCAAATTGACACCGTTGGTTGGTTAGAAGAATGAACTTTATATTCTCTATTGATCGATATATGCAAAACTATAATATTGTAATTTTTGGAGCACAAAGTATAAAATTTACATGATGAATGGAAATGAGCTATTGGTAAATTGTTGAGAAGCATTTACTATTATTGAATTACAATTTACGGCCCCTAAACCTTCGGTCAGTATCATAGTTTAGGGTACGGTTGGTATTGCCATTTATATTGGGGCAATCAAAATTTCAGAAACTACTTTTGAACATTGTCGCTGTTTTCTGAAATTGCTAAATTAGTTTTAAAACATTCAAAGTTTATGGGCACTGAATCTTTCCTAGAGTGATTATCTTAACATACGAAAATGCTCGTCAACTAATATAGAAGCAACAATGCATCTTGTTATCCGAACTAATAGCTAAGACAAACATACTGGACATGACAGCTACTTTTGACAAAAATGTGGCTCAACTAATCATTACTAATTTACAGTCTTGGCCACATTTATGTTGAAGCATTGATAACTAAACACGACAATGTGTTCTCCTCGCTATTTTCAGAAAATTTAGTATTTTAATTATATCAAAAAATCGACCTTCCAAATATGTCTAGTACTCAATGGGGATACTTTAGAATAAGCTCAGAGTAAGAGGGCTGAAAGAAGCATTAAGCAGGGGAATACGAACAATCAGGCAATTACATAGAAGCAATTATTACAAAATATCATAATCCTAGTAAGCTTTAGCCCCACCCCTACGTACCCCCAAACAAAAGGGATGCCACACTTGCGCATGGATATTTTCAAACACGTCGAGTTATCAACGTCACGTTTTTGTTAGAACCATTCTTTCGTGGTTGTGTGTGAGGGGGGGGGGGGGGTAAGCGTCAATGCTAAATGCAGTCTCTCCCATTCATGTTCATATTGTCAAGTCATTTCACACATTCACATTAGGCAGTACATAGAAAGATGATCCACAATTAGTTCTTCCAAATTCCACGCAGTATGTAGAAACAAAGTCTTAGTCAATGAGTTAACTGTGTATAGAAATCAATGAACTTTACTCCCTTTTTTGTTGGTCAAAAGAATGAACTTTACTCTTTACTGATTGATATGTGCAAAACTACAGTGTTGTGACTTTTGGAGCACGAAGTATAAGATTTTTAAATTTAGGATCAATCGGAACCAACCTCTGAATAATTTCACATTTCAAGAGTAACACTACTAGTTACATCAGACTCCCCTTACAGCACGTCTGATAGTGGGATTTTTGAAGTATTGAATTTGGATTTGGTTAATTACATGAAGGGCATCACATAAC
>JACYFF010003369.1:85327468-85340552 GCA_017589665.1 Selenicereus undatus | reverse complement strand
TATATAGGAAGTGGTCAAATGAGCACCTCTTCTTAGGTGAGCATAACCTTTTAGAAGACGACCTTAAATCTTAACCATTAAATTTTGAAAGGAGGGCTTAGATTAAAACCCACTTGTTGGACAATTTTTTTAAAAAACAAAATAACCACGACAGTAGGGGGAATTCCAATATGTATATCATACTCCTAGGAGCATATGCTCTTACAAACCACATCATCAAATATATATTAAAAAATAAATATATGACAAATACACGCATAGAAAATATATACATGTGGATAATGAGAGTATGTGCTCCCGGGAGCACGTAAGAAATTGTTGGGGAATTCACAACAGGCAGCACCCTTCCTTCCCTCTCTCTCTCCAGATTCTCTCTCTCTCTCTCTCTCTCTCTCTCTTTCCTAAGGCACTCTCTCCTATCTCTGTTGGCTGTCGGCATCCTCCGTCGCCCACCAACCGGTTCCACTTCAACCACCCACTGTCGCCACCGTCGAACAATAAATAATAGATAAAATAGATAAATTGAAACGAAGATTCTACCATAATTGAAAAAAAAATTCAACTAAGTTTATTTGGGGTCCGTAGGGATTTCAACCCCTCTTCTGCACAAAATAAATAAATAAAATTATTATGTATTTATTTTTCCACCTACTCTCCGATACTCTTCGCTTCCCAACATTCTCACCACCAACTCACTCTCTTCTCTCTGGTCTCTGTCATCTCCCTATTTTCTCTATCTTCTCTAATGAATTAACTAAATTTCAAGGATGTAAAATTTGTGTATATCTTATCGATTGCAATTATGTAAAATTAATCGTATACGGTTTTTGACCTCAGCCAGATTTAGTTTTTTTTGGTATTGATCTTATATGTAAAATCAAGTAGTTTTCAAAGAAGCAAAACCATTTTTACCGGGATTAAAAAGAGGGGTGAAGATTTGTTTTATAGTTTTATCTCTCAACTTATTCATTTAGTTTAATTCAAAAATCCGCAAGTATTTGATGCTGACATATACAAACTTGTTTGATTTGGTTTGACTTTAATGTGAGGGCTTGCCTCTCATTCCCCCCTCCCCCCTGGTTCATTTCTTAATTTCTTCTTGATTCCAATTCAAACGATTTACTGTATAGGCCATGGAAATCCGCGAAGATAGCATTTCCCACTGCCCCTTCCCCCCAAAGAAAGGCCTTCAATATTGGGAGTGATTCTGCAAGGAATGACAAAATTAGGCATGCAATATTCATGGTAGGAGGAAGAGTGGAGAGAATAAACTCCATCAGAAAAGGCCAAAGCTAGATTTAAGAAAACAGAGGGGAAAGCTATGAAATAGACAGAAGCTAGATATATATATAGAGAGAGAATGAGACTTAAAGCTATGAAAGAAAGAAGCCATAAGGGAATAGCTAACTAAAAGAAAAAAAAATAATAATTGTAAAGCCACCATGGCCATGGCGTGGGTTGGAACTTGAAGACTGAGTAGGAAAAGCAGAGCATAGGATCAAAACCCAAGTATAAAGAGCTATAAAATAAAATAGACTTAATTAGCAAAAGATAGTCTTAAAGCACTGGGATTTCTTGTCTTAAATTTAACTTGTTTTAACGGTAACGAGTCATCACGTTTGATGGTTGAGATTGAGCTCACAAGAATCAATGGCTCACATGTATCAATTATCATAGTTAAAAAAAAATTTCAATTATGATAGAATTTTGCAAATTGAAAACTAAATCGAAGGTTCTCCCATAGATGATTTTTTTTTTCCAATTATGATAATGAATTCTTCTCAAGACCGTTGAATTTCGATAATGAGATCATGGCCATTGGTTTGATTACAGGTAACTTGTTGTAACCGGTCACCTATATGACAACAAAGCCACGTGAGCTTTCATTTCTCAAGGGACTCTCTCTCTTCCCAACCCCTGTGCTTCCCTTTCTCTTTCCCCACCATTATCAATCATCACCAATACCTACCATCTCCAACACAATCCAGAAAACATGCAAAAAATGGCATCAGCCATCAACAGGAGTACAGTTATTCTTTCTCATTAAGCTCATCTTCATCTCTGTCTTCTCCCTATGTCCGCCGCTACTTCTTTCTCTCTCCAAAATACAGATGAATTTGACTTCCAAAATCCCAACTCAGTCAAATCAAAATTGACAAAATCAAATTTAATTGAAGAATCATAGTTACAAATCAAACTCCATCCAGAAAACACCACACTTCAAGTAAAAAAAAAAAAGCATCTTTCCGCTGTTAAAGTTCATACCCAATTACCCATAGAAGTCATTGCCCAGTTATGGAAATTCTCAAAATGACGCTAGGAATGATTTCCCTTGAGCTGGGCTCACCAACTTTGGAGGAAAAGGAGAACTAATTTTCCAGTGCATCCTATTGGGTATCAAAAGATGTTTGCTTGTTAAGGAAAAAAGCTAAAAGCAAATTGACCAACTAAAAAAGAGATACTGGACCAGAGCATGTTAAAGATCCAATTAGAGTTCTTCTTTCTGGAAGTAAAGAAGGAGGTAAGGAGCAAGCCTAACGCAGGTGATGAACATCCTGAAGAGGGCTAAGTTACCACAAAGCTCCTTCATGGCTTCCTCTTTGCTGGGCTTCTGTCTGAACATTCCAAACATCTTTCTTTCTCTTTCTTTCTCTTTGATCTTGAATTCTGGACAATTAGCTTCAAATGGAGAGGATAGCAAAAGGAGAACAAAAGGGGGGAAAATCATAAATTTAGTGAGAAAAAGAAAAAGAGAGAAATCTGGACATCAATGGCATCGAATTGGGGCATTGACATCACTGGAATTGAAAGTGATGCTACCAATTACCAAGTAGCTCTGCTTCAACTTGGCCATAGACAGGGAGAGAGAGAGAGAGAGAGAGAGAGAGAGAGAGAGAGGAATGGACAAAAATAACTAACCCCGAAAAAGAGGAAGAGAATAGAGAGAAATAATGAGTTAACATGTTCAGTAGGTAAAAGGTTACTAATTTGAACGGTTTAGATTTATCACTTCTGAATCAACGGTTTGTATTTGGCTATTATCATAGTTGAAAAAAAAATTCCATTATGGTAGAATTTTGCAAACTAAATAGATAATATTTAAAAAGTAAATAGATAGATGAATAACTAAAATAAAAACAGTAAATAAACGAATAAAATTCACAGACAGAAAAACAAACAAAGCAACAAATTGCCACCCAACAAAAATTAAACTCCCAAACTTCCTCTCCCATCACCCTGACACCTTTACAAATTAAGTTCCTAAATATTTGTATTTTCTTAAATCAAATAATTCCTAGTTTATAACATACCAAAAAAGGGAAGGAAATATTTAATTTCTAATTATAATTAATATCATATTTAACATTATTTAAGGTTAATTTATTATTACATCAAAGAGTTTTAAATGTACATTGATAGCAATCATTTTAAAGAGGAAAAAAATGGTCATATTTAACAATATTTAACATTATTTATAATTAATATCATATTTAACATTATTTAAGGTTAATTTATTGTTAAAATAATTCCTAATTTATAAAATACCAAAAAAGAGGTTTATTAGTGAGGCCAAAATAAGAAGACTATATTTTTGGTAATATATAGATAGTAGTATATAAATAGGGTCAACCAACAGTCTAATAGTGTCCAATACAAATGTTGGGATCAAAATAGTCTTTACATTTACATCCCATTTTAAAGTCCTATAAACATTGCTGATTTAAAAAAATAGTCATAGCAGACTAATAATACATAGATTGTATTTTGAACAAATTTCAAATTCAAAATTCACTAAGAGTAATTAATGTATAAAATTTTTTGGATCATTTTTTTAATGTAACTTGTGAAATTTTTTAAATTTTTAGATTTAAACACATTAGGAATGTTTCAATAGGGACAACGATACTCATATTTCTCATATTTGTCACTGACCACTAACTTGATATGTCAAAGCTATCAAAAGATGGTTGCATGACAATGGACATTGAATTGGCCAATTTGGGGAATCACTAATTTAAAATATTCTCTTAATTTTTTTTACAGGAAGTCTTGCTGTTATTGATATTTCTCATAATGCGTTGCAAGGAGCTCTTCCAGTTTTGCCCCACAGTCTTGTTGCATTGTTAGCCTCAAATAATAGTTTAAGTGGTCCGATTGACTCATCAATTTGCAACTCATCAAATCTATTAGTTTTAGATTTATCAAACAACAAGCTACTTGGTCAAATCCCTCCTTGTTTACTAAGCTCATGCTACCAGTTGACAACATTGAACTTGCGGTCTAATAATCTTGCCGGAAGTATGCCTACAA
This sequence comes from Selenicereus undatus, assembly GCA_017589665.1. NCBI lineage: Eukaryota > Viridiplantae > Streptophyta > Magnoliopsida > Caryophyllales > Cactaceae > Selenicereus > Selenicereus undatus. The sequence goes on along the minus strand of JACYFF010003369.1, from coordinate 85,336,241 downwards.
ATTTTTCAAGCTGCGATTCCTTGGAAGATCTAGACTTGAGTCACAACCAACTAGAAGGATTATTACCACGATCTTTGGCCCAATGCAACAACTTGGAAGTTCTTAATCTTGCGAAGAACATGTTGAGCGATATATTTCCCCACTGGCTTGGTACTCTTCCCAAGTTGCAAGTGCTTATTTTACATTCCAATTACTTCTATGGCACAATGACAACATCTGTGTATTCAAAGCAACTATTTAGCAAGTTGTGAATCCTTGATATGTCCAAGAATCATTTCAATGGAACCTTACCGAGTAAGTTCATCAAGGATATGCAAGCTATGAGATACGTGGACATAAGTGAAACAAAATCTCAACAATACCTTGGCAATGAATGGGTTGATTATGCTAAGTACTACTCAATCACAATTACGGTGAAAGGCGTCGTCGATTTTCCTATAGAAAGAATATTGAACACCCTGACGACTATTGATGTTTCAAGCAACATGTTTGAAGGAGATATCCCAACTTTAATTGGGGACTTGGAAGCCTTGCGTTGGCTCAACCTTTCGCACAATAACTTTGCCAACCAAATCCCACCAACAATAGGTAACATAAAGGTCCTTGAATCGTTGGACCTTTCATGCAACAATCTCAGAGGGAAAATTCCTCAAGAAATAGCAAAGTTGACATCTCTTGAGGTCTTCAATGTCTCCCAAAACCAACTTGTTGGCTTTATCCCACAGAGTACCCAGCTAAGTACCTTCAACAGTGATTCGTATCTTGGAAACCCTGGACTGTGTGGACCTCCATTGTCAAAAAAGTGCCCAAATAAAGATACACCTCAACAGCTTTTGCCAACACAAGTTAGTCCACCTGATACAGAAGAGTCCTTGGATTTACATTTATGGGAAGTCATTCTCATGGGGTGTGCGTTTGGATGGGTGGTTGGCGTAATCTCAGGGTACTTCATGCTGTCGACCCGAGAACCTCTTTGGCTATCAAGATTCGTTTGCCAGCTAGAGCATCGAGTGCTGCATAGGTCGAAGATACGCGCTAGACAACATCAAATGAGAGCAACAAGAAGTTGAGGAAAGCAGGTAGTGAAGTCTTCTTTACTACACCTACAGTAATTTTGTTGGAACATAGTACTTAATTTATCAGGCTTTGTGCTTAAGACTTTATTACCATTTTATGTGGATGTATTTTCTGCTTTCTTGTTACTAGCAAGATTATCTAAGATTTGACACTTTCAAAGGGGTTTGAAAAAGGAAAAAAAATTAACAAAAAACACTTTTTGAGGGCGGAGTTGCAATTTACTTCTTAAATTTGGGCAATATGCATTGGACAAGCTTTGGATTAGTACAATCTTGTTTTCCAAGCAAAAGTGCATGGAATCTTATCATTTCTCTTGGTAGAATTTTAACAGAGCCCACATGATAATAAATCATTAAAAAGATAATGATTCACAAAAATGCAATTTTGTCCTTTCAATTTGATAAGTGATATGAACAATTTTCATTCGTTATTCCAATAAGATTTACAAAAATTTGGAAATTTTCATTTACAATAACTAAAAGCTTGTTGAGAACTGATAATTAATTATCAATTACAAGCTAAAAACTCATTGATTACCAACGAATGATTATGCACCCCGCCATTTTTGTTTGCTTCATTAATTAATGATGAATAATTAAACCAAGAGTTAGAAAAAATGGAGCCCTGAGGACCACCTCACCAAGCACTGTTGCTTGTTTTAGTCTACCTTCCATTGCATGAACTCTTGTCAATGACCCAAGTGTGCAAGTCTTTCCATGCAATCACCAACGATTTCTTAATCATGTGGCTTGACATCATCGTTGAGAGGCTGTTTAGCCTCCGTCTTACTGATGAAACCTTGATCATGATTGCGGCCAAGGCTAATGGGTGGCTACGAATTCTGGCTTTGCTCAACTATGTTACGATTATGGATGTCGGGCTCATGAGAGTTATCGGTGAGAATCCCCACATGTCCAAAGTAATTCACTGTATGATTCAGCTTAAACTTCATCAAGTTTCTGCCCCAGGAAATGAATAGTGTCAAGTTTTTTGAGGAGTTTGGAGTAGATAACATATGGTTTGTTGTGGTTTCTTAGCTTGTTTGGTCATGTAGTGATAGCTTATTAATAGTGCATATATAATCATGTTGTTTATATTGAGCCTTGAGGCACTTCTATATACTTATGTAACCCTAATTCTAGTTATAAATATATTCCTGGCTACCTCTATTGAGGTAGGCACCTCAATAGTTGCACATGATATCAGAGCCAAAGGAAAACCCTAATATTTGCCTCCTCTCTCACGGTGCCCTCATTGTCCCTCTCCTAGATTGAAGCTTGCGTCTTCCTCTCGGTTCAACTTCAATCACATCAAGAACATGGCTAACCTCCCACCACCAAGCCGTTTTGGCCTCACGACAAGCATGGTGGAACCTGCTACTCCCTCACCTACCCATGTTCATGGCACTGACACCCTCCCTGAACCTCTGCCCACGCCAACACAGCCAAGTGAACCTATGCCCCAGCCTGCTGCGCATCTGCCGCCCCCATAATCCTCCACCAATCCTCAACCCCGTTACCCATTTTACTTCAACACCTTCCCCACCTTCCCACTATCCACAATGCCCATCCGTCTCTACCCGTCAATGTCCCTTCTTATTCTACTGCCCCTAATTCCCTTCCTTTTTCTTCAAGACGTTTCCCCAACTCCACCTTTGAGTATGGTTCCTCCAGTAGCGCTCCAATCTCTCAATCTCCTCATACACCCATGCCAGACCCCAACTTTGCTTCTTTTCTACTAACCGTGCAACCCTATCTTCCCTCTTCGCCTCTTGGTGTGACTCTCACAGCCCCTAATATCACTAATCTTGTCACGGTTTGGCTTGCTACTCCTGAGGATTATCTCACATGGCAAACTCAGTTCACGGCTGTTTTGATTTCTCATGGTTTACTTGGCTTGGTTGATGGCTCTTTCCCTCCTCCTCCTGTCACGATCACCCCCCCCCCCACTTCATGGATTGGGTTACGCTTGATCAAAGCATCCGCTCCTGATTATATGCGACTCTTTCTCCTGAGATTTTGATCGATGTTCATGATTCTCCCACGTCTTCTCATGTTTGGGACAAGATCCAAAAACGGTTCATGCACTCTAGCATGGCGGTGAATCTCAGTTCTGTTTCTCAAAGTGATCTTGTTCATTATACCTTAATGGGCCTTGGCAGGGAGTACGAGACCCTCTCACCAGTTGCACACTTATTGATTTAGGGATGGCAATTTGAACGTATTTGGGAGTAGGGTAAAAAGCAAAAACTATGTTTTAACTTATTTATCCATATTCATATAGAATTAATTCGTATTTGAAAAAAATATCAGACTCAAGCCAACTTATCGAATTCTAAATACATAGGTTTATTGGGTATTTTTCAGGAACAAGTAGTCCTTGTCTCTGTTATTATAAAATCACAGCACATATAAATGCAATTGTATGGCAAAATACATTAAATTTTTACAATGTAATTAATAATTCTAAATGTCAAAAGAGGGGATCAAAAATAGAAAGGTGATGTAACAAAATTGAATAATCCATACCCATGTACTTACCAAAGATTATCTTACAGGCAGTGTTATTTCTGAAAGGGGTTTTTGAATTTCCATCGTTATTACTCATAGTCATTCTTTGTGAAGATAGCCTAATAAGCCTATGTAGTGATTGGCAGCATCCGTGCTGATAATCTTCACTCCTGAGTGTTCATTCATTATGGTTCACTAGGTTGCGGGTTTGAAGTTTAGTGCTTCGTGAAAGAGAGAAAAGAGGGGTCGGGGAGCATGGGGATTAACTTCTAATGTCTCATTGCAAAATATTACTCATTATGTGATAGCATAATATATTGTTGTATCTAAGATTACATTAGTGTATAAGCTTGTTTAACATGCCCTGCGGGACGTGTACCCTGTTACCGGTGATAGGTTGTCCCTTTTGTGGAAGCTGTGCTATATTTCAGTTACACATGCATTTTTCTTTTTTTTTTGTTTGGGGGTGGGGGGGGGGGGGTTGGTTTGGCTATAGCTACGAAAAGAGTAAGGATGTTGAGCAAGTGATTGTACATTGATTCTATATGTTTTTCTTGTCTTTTTTATAAAATCAAAGTCTTGCACAGAGATGGCCATGTAGTTTTGTTCATTAATCTGGTTAGGCTACCAGATCGAGTTTTGCTGGGGTGTTCTTTTTATTCTACCAAGGGCCTGTTCTTTTCATATGTAAATTGGGGTGAATAAAATGGTGAAATAGGTTAAAATATGTTGAAGTAGGCTGAAGTGAGTTGAAGTAGGTTGAAGTTGATATTTTAAAATTGACCCACGAAAAAAACATGACCTAAGTACTAATATGTTATATGTTTACTAGTGCGTAAGGCAGAATCGTGGCATACTCTTGGATTTCTTCTTCTTCTTCCTTTTTAACAATGGTAAGCAAATCAACTTCTTTTGGACCGTATCCATGACTATCTAAAAGGAGCTATAATCAGACTGTTAAAAAGGGGGGTAAACATTAACCAAACCATTTATAAACGACAAGTTAAAAGTTCATAAATTCACTACAAAGAGAAATTTGCCGCCCCCCAAAGCTCAACCTAGGTGGCGGAAGTGGACCTCTCCAATTCATACCAATTGGACTATTGCCCTTTGGTAAAGCGAGACATACAAGGTAATAACTGCTTGTATATTATGTAAAACTATCATATTATTATTCGCAATTTCTCTAAATTATAAGGCCACGAATGAAATATGTTTTTTTGCATGCAAAGTTGATCTATTAGAGGTGTTTATATGGTTGTGCACTAAATCTCCTACTTCGACAATTGATATTGTTAACTTTTTCTAATGTGGTGGTTTCACAACATCGAATATGTGTATTTAGGCTAAATAAACTATTGACATCTTTAGTAGATTTATATGTAGATTCATATTTAAGTCTAGTATTACCAACAAGGTAGTAGCCTGATTGATATCACTATGCATGTCCCATCTCCATCACCCGGGTTCAATTCTAGATGGAGGAAACTCTTCACTTCTATTTCTTTGGGACTGAAGGGGGTGGGCTTGGGCTTTGGTCTGTGCATGGTTTTCCCCCTTTCCTTTGGGCCAGTTGGCCCGCTGGATATTCCCTGAGATAGGGGGCTCAATGAGTGACTCCACCCAAGGGGGGGAAAAATAAAAGGAGGATAGTATTAAGTTATATAGTTCAAGCCTCAAATAGAGGTATTATTAATAAATAGTACATGAAATAGACTAAAACCAATATAAGCCATGTCCATTAACAAACACGTTTTATGTGAAATTCGATTAAAAAAAAGGACCTTAGCTTGACCACTGAGACCCGGACAATCAAGCTTTATTTAATTATTTTTTAAAAAAGAATTGATGCCCATCTCATCACACCTTTAATTTTCCCCTTGGTTGTTAGTCTTCAGGTCAGCCTTAAAAAAGTCATATATTTGTAGTTAGTCATAAATCATAATAATTGATCACAACCGTTTAAGGTGGCTTTTGGCCTGAAACTGAGTCGCAATATGATCGAGATGAGGTGTGCAAGTCGTTGAGTTTATTTTCTCCACCACGCTTAGTTCATAATTCATAATTAGTGGCCACTTTGACCCCACTACTCTCTTTAACATTACCATTGCATTGCATGTCCCATGGCCCCTGATGCTTCTTTAGTTTTTGAGGGAAAAAAAAGTTATCATGTCAAACTGAATACTTCGGATTTGTTCTTTTCGTTGAAAAATAGATGTTAGAAATTGAATAAAATTAGTTGAAGTTGATATTTTTTTGTTGAAATGGGTTACAGTGGATTGAATTAATTTGGTATATTTTTTATATGATTGATAGATATTGATTAAAATAGTGGGTTAAAATGGATTAAAATTGATAAATTGAGATTTACCAACGAAAATAACAGAACGTTCATAGTGGCAATAACATAACATTGAAGTGCAGTTCTCATGGGCTTATTTGAATATGATTTACCTTTCCTTTGGTATTTTTAGTAGCATCTTTCTTTTTTCCCAGTTGTTTCTAGTAATCGTGTCTTTAATTAGGACTGGAAAACGGGTCAGGTTAGATCGAATCATTTAATAAACAGATCAATTTCATGTCGGTCTTAAAAATAGTTTATATTTACCTAAAATTTAAAAAAAAAACATGTTTTCACGCTATAGGGTCAAATCATGTTGATTTTGGGTTGGAACCGGCTGGGTTTGGATCGGGTTTGGATTTTTCTCAATAACTTAATTTGGGTTGAGTTCGTATCGTATTATCGTATCAGGTCAGGCTTTCTCTACTCTAGTCTTTATCATACATATGAATTAGGTCTTTCTATCCTACTTCGGTAGGATTCACAATAATTGATATTATTATTATCATCAGAATAATGAATTTAACTAATTTAATTATTGCAAAAAAATTGGTTAATAGTGGAAACAAAATAGCTCTCAATGATAGATTTATTTTTTATTGCTAATTTGGATCTCCATTGCATAGGAAATATAGCACTATATATTAATTGAATGAAACCTTTTGCTTTGCTAGTCTTACATATATTTTTCTTTTCAACTTGGTAAAAGGTACACAAAAATATAATTTCTATGGTCCAAAGGTGGAAAGTAGGGCTGGCAAAAATTCGGGTCTGGGTCAATTTGGGTTCGGACAAATCGGACATTCGGACAAAAACTTCATACCCGGACCCTATTCGGATTACAAATCGGACACTTTGACCAGACTCGGACCCGGACCCGGTTGTCCGAATGTCCGAATTTGTAATATGATTTTAGGAGATTCTGACCGAAATTTTGTGTGCCCGAACCCGAACCCGATTTTTCAATATCCGAACCCGGTTGTCCGAATTTATTTTTATAAAATTTTCTAAAGAATTTGGACTAAAATTACATATAAACATAGTTGTCCGATGTCCGAACCCGGTTGTCCGATTGTCCGAATTTGTCCGAACCCGAAATGGTTCAAAAATCCGGACAACCCGAACCCGAATGTCCAAACCCGAACCCGACCCGGTTTAAATTCGGACATGACCGATTGTCCGAAATTTAAATTCGGACATAAATTTGGTGACTGTACCCGGTTTTTTCCGGGTCGGACAAATTCGGGTAATCGGGTCGGACAAATTTTTCCAGCCCTAGTGGAAAGCAATGTTTCTGTTATAATATTTCCCACTTCATAGAAGTGGACAAAATAATTTGGCTTCATCAAGCATCCAACGCAGAAAACTTTATCCGGCACTTTTTACAAAAAATAAAATATAAGAAATTCTAGCCTCTTCCGAGTTCCCTCAGAGCATTTTCAACCCACATTTTATATTTTGAAAGTCTGCACATCATCAAAAGATTGAATTTTTGGGAACTCATATTCCTTCACTTCTCACTTAATAAAATATTTGTAATGAACTCACCTTATAGCATGCATTCTTTTTTAATAATCCAAATAATATTTTTAAGAAGGAAACAAAAGAAAAAACAAAAAAAAATACAAAAGGATGCAATTGTAAATGGAATAATGGGCAGTGGTGGTGATGTGGCGGTGGGACCCAGCGGTTCGAACGATGCGTGTTCCTAACTGCTAATGCTCTTAGGCTTGCCTTAGCGCGATAATAATTTAAACCCGATTTGTTCCTGCCAAATATGATCAAACTGAACTTTAGTCAAGCCAAAACCTATCCGAGCCATGACATGGTACTTTTTTTCAATGAGTTGAATCTTCAATTATATGCTTTAAAATTGAAATCTCAACATCTAATTAATTGTTTGGAAAAGAGGATCAATATCTAAATGGTAAAGATAACTATCGAGCATGATGTAATTAAGTTCTCATTCAAAAGAAATAAACGCCGTTAGCTAAGCCAAGTTGAGTCTAATTTTGCCTAAACTGAAGCTTAGCTTCTAGCATGCATGTTTGAGTCAAGTTGAGATTAATTTAAACCAAGCTTAAGCATTACTTGTTGTTGGTTGAGCCAAACCCACAGGCTTGCTGGCTCAACTTACAGAAAAATGTCTTGCAACGTATCTTTGAAAATTTAAAAACTCATTTCAATGTCTTTAATCTTTAACATACAAAATACTCAAAGTCAGTTATATTAGAGACTTCATCTTACTTACTGATCTATCGTATCTACGGAACGTGTAAGACATAAGAACAAGGTTTTGGACTGTATTATATAAAATGTTGAATAAAAAGGAGGTTCAAGAAAATAATTCATATATACAACCCAATTGTAGAAATTAATTCAAGATGATGAGAAGAGTGTATATAGTGTGGACGCTGAACAATGAAAATGATCCATGGACAGCACACAACAAGCCGATTTTATTTGTAGCCATCCGTTGCATGCATGCATGTGAATGGGAAGGTTAACTAAGATGACAAACTAGACTGGCCATGCAAACATTAAATGTGTACATATACTCCCAAGTTATCACGTGAAAGGGTGTGAAATTTACCACATATGAATTACTTATCATCGACATGGTTTCACATTGGAATGAATATATGCATGAGTCCTTGTCGACCAAAAGCACACTTTTATGTGGAATTGAGTACCGTTGTGATCATATATTTCAAATGTCTACACGGGGCCTGTTCTTTTCGTGGGTCAATCCACAATTACCCACTTCAACCTACTTCAACCTACTTCAACCCATTTCAACCTACTTCAACCCACTTGAAAAAAAAATACCAACTTCAACCCACTT
>JACYFF010003369.1:85289558-85316445 GCA_017589665.1 Selenicereus undatus | reverse complement strand
AACACTTCAAACAAAACACTTAATGTAACTACACATGAATGCTATAAATAATTAATTTCACATAACAATATTATTTTTCTACATAAATCTTATTAAATAACAATAACACATGACACCATCGATTACCCACCTCATCTAATTAAACAAACCAAACGAAATAATTACTATTCACATACTTACTAAACTTATATTAATATACAGTCAACATACATACATAAATTCAAAAGAGGAACAAAAAATGCAAACATACTTTAAAATTCATACATCTTTAACGTACTTAACTTTTTTGTGACATAACTTACATCCATATATATGTTACGAACAAATAAATTTTACACTAAACCAATCGCATCATTTTAAAAATTAACTAACATTCAAGAAAAAGCATATTATTCGCATAACCACCCAAAAATACATAAATTCACAAAAATAACAACAAAATCAAACATACTTTAAAATTCATACATGTTTAACGTATTTAACCTTTATGGTGACATGTATATATTTATTATATAATATTTCACTTATTCAAATAAATACACTTCAGAAATGAAATAGAAATTTAAGTAAACAATTAACTACGTTTCAAAAATTTTATAATATTCGCATATTCACCAAAACATACATACTTTCAGTAAAATAACAATAACATTAAACATACATTAAAAAACATACCAACAACTACATTTCATATCAAACCAACCAAATCATGTAAAAAATTAATTACGTCTCAAAAAGGCATAATATTCGCATATTCACTAAAACATACATACTTTTAGTAAAATAACAACAACATTAAACATAAAAAAACATACGAACAACTAAATTTCATATTAAACCAAGCAAATCATGTAAAAAATTAACTACGTCTCAAAAAAGGAATAATATTCGCATATTTACCAAACATACATACTTTCAGTAAAATAACAACAACATTAAACATATCTCAAAAAACATACATGGTTAACATATTTAACGTTTTATAATAACGGAACACATTTTATTTAAATTATTTACAAAAACATATTAAACACGCTTGAAATACTTAATTTAAAATAACAAACATAAATATAACTTTAAAATTTTAAAACGAAACAATTTCGACTAACCTTCAAACACGGAATATCAAACGGATTACCGGCGTGAATAGTCACGGGCGGCGGCGACGGCGGTGGGGCGCGGCGGCGACGGCGGCGGGACGGAGGCGGCGGCGCGGCGACAATGAACAGTAACGGCGGCAACAGAAATCTAACACGGTCACAATTGACAAATTTACAACATAGAAAATACCAAATAACTAAACTAATTTAATTTTAAACAACTTACTAACGAAACAAAAAACTTACCGATTACAAAAATCTTCAACCTTCACTTTCTCTCTCTTCCCTCTCTTTCTCTTTGAGACCTTCTCTCTCTAAATTTCACAAACTACCGAACGCAAACACCCCCTCCCCAAATTTATAAACGCACGCGAACGGCCGCCTCGAGATCTGCGCGAAATATCCGACGGATTCCGACGGGATTTCCGACGGAGTCCGACGGAATACCGTCGGAAATTCCGACGGAAAATGCTTCCGTCGGGCCCCGCTTGATTTCCCGTCGGTCCCCTCTGACATTTCCCGACGTCTGTCCAGCCCGTCGCATTTTCCGTCGGAGATCAACTGCGTTTTTGTAGTGGGGAGTAGAGAGAGTACTGAGAGTCAACTTGACCCTCGTTTTTGTGAACCTATCAGCAAGGACGAGATTAAAGAATCCCTAAGGAAGATGATAAATGGTAAGGTAGAGGGACCAGACCAGATTCCGGTGGAGGTGTTTGGGTGAAGAGGGATTGAGGTGGCTAACAGAGTTTTTCAATCTTATCTTTAGGTTTGCTAAGATGCCAAGAGAATGGGGGTTTAGTACAGTCATCCCATTGTACAAGAACAAAGTTGATATTCAGGATTGTAATAATTATAGAGGTATAAAGTTGTTGAGTCACACCATGAAGTTGTGGAGGAGTGTGATTGAGAAAAGGTTGTGGAAAAATATCGCGATAACAGAGAACTAATTTGGTTTTATGCCTGGCAGGTCGAGCACTGAGGTGATTTACCTCCTTAGAAGGCTCATGGGATTGTACAGAGATAGAAAGATAGATCTTCATATGGTATTTATTGACCTAGAAAAGGCATATGATAGAATCTCGTGTGAGGTGTTATGGATGTGCTTGGAAAAGAAAGGAGTGTCGCCGGTGTATACACGACTTATTAAGGATATGTATGAAGGAGGTAGGATGAGTGTTAGGACGCCTGGAAGGGTTACCAATGACTTCTACATTGGGATGGGCCTGCATCAAGGTTATGCTTTGAGTCCTTTTCTTTTCACTCTAGCCTTGGATGAACTTACAAAAGGAATTCAAGATGAGTTACCTTGGTGTATGTTATTCGTAGATGGCATTGTTCTTGTTGATGAGACCATGGAGGGAGTTAATGGAAAATTGGAGTGGTTGAGACATACACTAGAGTCTAGAGGCTTACGAATTAATAGATCGAAGACTGAATACCTTCATTGCTATTTTAGTGGAAGAAAAGATGCGATGGGAGAAATCACCATTGAGGGGAGGCAAATACCAAAGATCGAGAAGTTTAAATATCTAGGCTTGATCCTTCATCATGAAGGGGACATTGATGAAGATATTAGTCATCGCATAAAAGTAGGTTGGCAAAAATGGAAGTATGCTTCAGGTGTGCTGTGCAATAAGAGAATGCCTTTAGGACTAAAAGACAAAGTTTATCGTATACTAGTTAAACCTACTATGTTATATAGATCGGAGTGTTGGCCTATAAAAAAGATTCAGGTTCAAAGGCTAATGGTAGCAGAGATGACGATGATTAGATGGATGTGTGGTTACCCGAGAATGGATAGAATTAGTAATGGAGTGTTCAGAGACTTAGTTAAAGTGACCCCCATCGAAGATAAGTTGAGAAAAATAAGACTCAGATAGTTTGGTCATGTGAAAAGCAGGAGTGCAGACGCTCCGGTGAGGAGATGTGAGAGGATTAATATCTCAAGAGGTAAAAAAGGGCGGGGACGACTAAAAAAGATTTTGGATAAGGTAATTAGAGAGAATTTGAAAGTTGCAGGGTTAACAGATGATATGGTTCAGGATAGGAGACTATGGCGGGATAGGATTAAGATCTTATATCGCAGAGAGTTAGCCTCGTAGTCGGTCACTCAGTTGCAGTAGAATGAGTTTGGTTGCAGTTTCTTCGTTTGTTATATTTGTATGCAGGTAGTTTATGCGCCTGGGAAGAGACATTATTTGCCTACTTCTGGTTGTTAAGGTACAGTATCCCCCTCTGCCTTGTTTCACTTATGATCACATAGTTACTGCCACCTGATTTTTTTGTATTTTTCGTATTTCTTAATTCATTCCCTAATACTTATCCTTAATTTTCCCCTTAAAATGTTATCACAAAACCTTACTTCTTTAAAATGTTTTCTCAAAATCTAGTTTTTGTGAGTATCTTAGAATCAGTCTCTCTATGGGCAGAATTGTTAGCAGATGTAAGGTTGCCTACATATGGATCTCCCCAAACTCCACGAAAGCAGGATCCACATTGGGAGTTATTGTTGTTGTATACATGGTGTACCCAGTGAGAAGATTTTCACCACCAATAAACTCTATTCAAGTGAAGTTTGATGGCGTCATGTGCAATTGCATTAGTTGTGACAATGCACAATGGTATGCACAATCGCCATGTTATTTCCCTTGATATCTCCGGCTGTTTCCTCAAGGGAACTCTGTCCCCTGCCATTGGCTTCCTCACAAACCTCCAACACCTCGATCTTTCTTATAACAAGTTCAATGGGTCATTGCCGTCTTCTCTCTCCTCCCTTAAGGCCCTCCAATACCTCGATCTTTCTCATAACAATTTTAATGGCCCTCTCCCTTTGGATGTGGCTGAAATGGCGGAACTTTGGTACCTCAATCTCGGATTGAATAACTTCTCCGGGGAGATACCTCCAGATATTGGGAAGCTTCAGTTTCTTGAGGAGCTCAACCTTGAATGGAACGCTCTTTCTGGGGCCCTACCATCTGAACTCGGATACCTATGGAGATTGAAATCAATGTATTTGTCCATGAACCACCTGTCAGGTGAGATCCCGGAATCTATCTCTCAGCTCAACAACTTAACCTCTTTGGATCTATCCAACAATAACTTGAGTGGGAGCGTGCCCCGAAACCTTGGATCTAATGGGAAGCTGCAGGTCCTATCTCTTCAACAGAACAAGCTTACAGGGAACTTGCCAGAGTCATTGGGAAGCTGCCAGTCTCTGATAGTAATTAATATATTCAATAATACGCTGAGTGGATCGATTCCTAAGAGCTTTTTTGGGCTCCCGAATCTCACTATGGTCTATCTTAGTGACAATCACCTCTGCGGTGGCTTCCCAGAGACTCGTGATTCTGTTGCTCTCAATCTTAACACTATTGATCTCTCCAACAATCAGCTGAGTGGGACGCTTCCACCCACCATTGGAAACTTCTCGAGTCTTGCGTGGTTGTTTCTTCAGGGGAACGGGTTCACTGGGAGCATACCCCCAGAAATTGGCAACTTGCGACAGCTTTTCGAGATTGATTTAAGCAGGAATAATTTCTCCGGCGAAATTCCAGAATTCCCAGGTACGAGGATATTGATTATTGGACTACTTAAATTTTCATCGCAGGAATTACATTTTGGGGCCTATTTCTTTTTTGTTTTTATGTAAACCAAATTATTTTCTAGAGGTATAATTTGATCGATTACTACTCACAAATGAATACATCATTGATGCATTAATTTAAATCCCAAATAATTAAGCACCTTATATTATGTGGTATTCCAAATAAGCATCTTATGTGACACTCTAATTAAATTTCTTATGTGTCAGCCGAAATTGCTTCTTAATTCTTACCAACTTTTCGTATGTATTAGAGTCATATATGTTCTTCTTTGCAAGAACGTACAGTTTTTTTTCTTCGTAATTATGATGATAGAAAACAATAATAAGTTCAAAAATATGAGTGGATAGATTATTATCTAAGTAATTAAAAATAATAACCTTTCTTTTGATTTTCTATTAACTTATTCAAGCAACGTATTTGCATTATTTTTTTAAGACATTATTAAAATTAAATGGGCACCAAATCTATATTTAACTGATATGACGTAATTACTAATTTGATGGAACATGTCACCATAAAAAAAGGGGCCTTTAATAACAAATTTTAACATGAACCAATTATAATGTGTTCATCGGTTCATGTGCTTATTTTTTATTGGTGTAAATATAATCTCTTTTCTCTACTTTAAAATTAAATATTTTTTTTATACTCTGTAATTATCATGAAATAAATTACACTATTAACAATTGAGCTCCTATTCTCTACAGCTTACCCTTTTTTGTATAAGTTTAGTCCAGTACTAATAAGTTTAGAATTCAATAGAAATACGTTTAGCTCGGTTTAGTTTTAGTCAAGTAAAAATAAGTTTTGCTCAATTCACTTCAGATTAGTTCGGTCAACATAAGTTTAATAGAACATGACTAAGTCAGATGCTTCAAAATCACCCTATTTAGCTGCATTAGTTTTCATTGAATCATTCTCATATTCAATCCTATGTGACTGTCATTATTCAACGTGAACATTGTCTAATTTGTTTTTAATGAACTTATATAATTTTTTCTTTAATAATTTATAGTTGATCTTGAGTAACAATAATATTCATGTTTCATTCATGTTGATTGAAAGTGTAGACCATAAATCTACAATAATTTCACAACTACATATGGTAAAAAAGTGTGGATTCGCTTTCAAGATTTTCAATTAAACTGCTATGTGTCATATTATTCAATTAAACTACCTAATCCCACTCTACAATAATATTCTTATGAGAGAAGCATGAAGCCAGATGGACCAAAAGTAATGAATATAATATCATATCATCTCATGACAATTTTAATCCGCAACATTACTGTTTTGACACCAACTACACTTTACAACTAAGAATATGCTAAAGATGTTTGAATTGTCATATTTACTGTGCAATGAACTTATCTAGTATTTGTTTTACACCAAGTTTCCTTTGAAAATATTTACATTTCCGTTGAAAATGCTAAATCGATAAATAAAATTTCATGTCGTGGCAAACTATTTCTAAAACTAATGCTATGAATATAATATATTATTTTATATATACATAACAGGTATAAATAAGAATGTTTGAATGTTGTTCCTTTAATAAAAAAAATATCAAAATATTTTTTTCATGGACAATATTAAGTTTTTAAAAAAATATATATATAAATAAATGTCAATTAAATATCAAATGAGATATTACTATTATTACCATACAAAAGTATATTCACATAAATATAAAATAAGAAAACCTAAATCTGGAGCAAGATTTAGAGAAAGCCCATATCAAAAGCACGCAAGGGCTCTTTTAATTAAAAAAAAGTCCCTATAACACAAGATTGAAATTCTTATGGTAAAATCCTCTTTTAATATATATATATATATATATATATATATATAGACACACACACACATATACATAGAGAGAGAGCGCTACTCAGGTAGGATGAGTTACTCCATGAGATGAGTTGGATGAGCCAGTTGAGGCACTGCCTATCTCTTTCTAGGAATTGATCGCCAAATATTGCTTTGATGATCACTGAAATTAAAATTATTGATAACTAAATAAGATTATCAGTAAAAATGTCTACTATGATTTTTAATGGAAACAAAGTTCAATTGTAACAAAAATATGACTCACCTAACTGTAATTGAAGATATACTTAGTTTAGCATACACTATAATGACACTAAATTAAGTTAGCGATCAAGAGAGTTATATTTGGTGATCATGTTTATATAGGGATCGTGAGAGTCATGTTTGGTGATCATTGGAAATTTATTTGTTCATAAACTATATACTTAGTTGTAGTCAAATGGACTTCATTTCTTGCAATTTAAGCTTTATTTTCATCAAGAATTATCATATATGTTTTGTTTATGAGAAAAGTTGGTTATCAATAGATCAAGTTTTAGTGATCATCATAATTATATTTAATGATCGATTGATCTATTTATGGTGACCATTTTAAATATGTACATTGATCAAGAACTATATCCTCAATTATAGTTCAATTAGCTATATTTATGGTGATATTTCCGTTAAAAATCATAAAGTATGTTTTTACGTATATCCAACAATAACTTGAGTGGGAACTAATGGGAAGCTCGCAGGGAACTTGCCGGAGTCATTGGGAAGCTGCCTAGAGATTCGTGATTGTGTTGCTTTCAATCTTAAGACTATTGATCTCTCCAACAATGAGCTGAGTGGGACGCTTCCACCCACCATTGGAAACTTCTCGAGTCTTGAGTGGTTGAATCTTCAGGGGAACAGGTTCAGTGGTAGCATACGCCCACAAATTGGCAACTTGCGATACCTTGATTTAAGCAGTAATAATCTCTCAGGCAAAATTCCCAACCTGCATCCCAACCTCGTATTTCTAAATTTGAGCAGAAATCAGCTGTCGGGAGATATACCAGAATTTTCAGGTATGAGATATTGATTATTAGACTACTTGAATTCCCAGGTAACTATCACATATAAAACCTCTCTAGCTCCTCTGATTGTTTCCCTTCTTTTGATTACATAAGTTGTGTGTTTTTATGTTGTTCCTTTAATAAAAAAATATCAAAAAAAACTTCATGGACAATATGAAGTTTTTAAAAATACATATATAAATAAATGTAAACTAAATATCAAATAAGATATTACTATTATTACCATAAAAAAGTATATTCACATAAATATAAAATAATAAAAAGTAAATCAAGAGCAAGATTTAAAGAAAGCCCCTGTAACACAAGATTGAAATTCTTATGGTATAATCCTACTTTAATATACAATCTCCAATTGAACTCTAAATGCAACAATGGAAACTCTGGACTGAATTACTTACCTACGCTTAAAAATATATGATATTGTGAGATTGTGACATTATGGGTGAGAACTAGGAATAATTGTCAAACAATTCTCTTTAAGACTAAATGTGATCCACTTGCATAAAATAAACTGGTGAAAACCTCATGTATCAATACCATAACGAATTGCTACAAACTGTGATATTGTGACATTAATCCAAGTATCAAGCATTGCGAGGAAAAAAAAACCGTTATTGGTGAATGAATTGCTACAAACTCTAGCTAGAACGTTAGAAACTTAGCATTTTCCCAATACCATAACGCATAATGAATTTTATTATTTGTTTCCACTGCTTTAAAAATATGCAAATACATGATAAATTAACAACACAACCTAAAAACAACATAGAAATGTAGTGTGGACAACATCATGCACAATTACAACCCTACAAAAGGAATGTATCATTTAAAACGTGATATGGGCGGTGGTTAGATCATGCTCCCGTTGCAACCAATTAATGCTCAAAAACTTCATAACAAGTTGTTCAAAAATTATCTACAAAAATACCAAAATATCTTGATATAGATGCTGAATAACTATGTCTAAGCATATGCAAAAACTTTATTGCAAAATACTCAAAAACTTGAATTGGAATAAGTTCAAAATTTATAAAAAAAGCTCAACAATGTATTATCCAGATGCTCACAAACTTATTTTGAACATGTCCAAAAACTTGTTTACAACATGTTGAAAAACCTCTATGATTAAACATACTCAAAAACCTCATAGGAAAATGCTCAAAGACTTACTTGCAAAAATGCTTACAAACTTATTCCAATAACTTGCCTGTGAAATTCCCAATATTCCCAACATTCCACGATGCAAAACGTAACCTATATATCCCATTTCTCCTCCTAACCTCTATCCCTCCTTACGGAGGACAGGTATTGACTACTTCATTATTTGTTACTAGAGAAGTGAGAAGTGATAAATCAAATCAAGCAATAGCAATAGTTAAAAATAAAAATTAAGATAACAAACAATAAAACAATAGCTGAGGTAGTACTAGGACAATCAAATCAAGAACCAATTTCTTGGGCAATAGAAAGGATATAAAATATAGACAAATAAAATAACTATGTAAATAAACTAAATAAAGCTCCAGCAACCCACTAAACGTACCTCCATTGAAAAAGGAAAAAGCCATAATGGGTAAATAGGGAAATAGATAAAATGGATAAATAAGTAGATAAAAACGGCAAATAGACACAATAGTAAACAGATAAATAAAATAGGTAGAAACAGTAAATAATAGATAAAATAGATAAATAAATATGAAAACTAAATAGATAAAAATTTAAAAAGTAAATGAATAGATGAATAACTAAATTAAAAACAGTAAATAAATGAATAAAATTCACAGATAGGAAAACAAACAAAAAAATAAATTATCACCCAACAAAAATTAAAAAACTCCCAAACTTCCCTCTCCCACCACCTTTAACACGTTTACAAATTAAGGAAGTTCCTTAATATTTTTATTTTCTTAAATTAAATAATTCCTAATTTATACAATACCAAAAAAGGGACGGAAATATTTAATTTCCAATTATAATTAACATCATATTTAAAATTATTTAAGGTTAATTTATTATTAAAATAGAAGAGTTTTAAATGTACATTGATTGCAATCATTTTAAAGAGGAAAAAAAGGGGTATCTTAATCAACGCAACTAGATCATCCAATATCAATAGGATCAAAACAACAGGTAAATCTTTATCAATATATTGTTTATTAATGCGGCCAAAAGAAGAAGACTATATATTTGGTAATATATAAATAGACAATATATAAATAGGGTCAACCAAGAGTCTAATACTGTCCAATACAAAGGTTGGGATCAAAATAGTCTTTACATTTACATCTCATTTAAAGTTCCTTTAAACTTTGCTAATTAAAAAAAAGTCATGCTAGACAAATAATACATGATTGTATTTTGAACAAATTTCAAATTCAAAATTTACTAAGAGTAATTAATGTATAAAATTTTTTGGATCATTTTTTTAATGTAATTTTCGAAATTTTAAAAAATTTTAGTGTTAAATATATTAAGAATGTTTCGATAGAGACAACGATACTCATATTTCTCATATTTGTCACCGACCACTAACTTGGTATGTCAAAGCCATCAAAAGATGGTTGCATGACAATTGGCATTGAATTGGCCAATTTGAGGAATCGTTAATTTAAAATATTCTCTTAATTTTTTACAGGAAGCCTGACTTTTATTGACATTTCTCATAATGCGTTGCAAGGAGCTCTTCCAGTTTTGCCCCCCTATCTTCAGACATTGTTTGCCTCAAATAATAGTTTAAGTGGTCCAATTGACTCATCAATTTGCAACTCATCAAAGCTATCAACTTTAGATTTATCAAACAACATGCTACTTGGTCAAATCCCTTCTTGTTTGGTGAGCTCATCTTGTCAGCTATCAATGTTGAACTTGCGGTCTAATAGACTTGTTGGAAGTATGCCTGCAAATTTTTCAAAGTGCCATATCTTGAAGGATCTAGACTTGAGTTACAACCAACTTAAAGGATTAGTACCACGATCTTTGGCCCAATGCAACAACTTGGAAGTCGTTAATCTTGGGAGCAATATGTTGAGCGATATATTTCCCCACTGGTTACGTACTCTTCCCGAGTTGCAGGTACTTATTTTACGTTCCAATTACTTCTATGGCACATTGACAAGATCTTATTCACAACAACTATTTAGCAAGTTGCGAATCCTTGATTTGTCTAAGAATCGTTTCAATGGAACCTTACCGAGTAAGTTGATCCAGGATATGCAAGCTATGAGATACATGGACACAAGTGAAACAAAATCTCTAGAATACTTGGCCAATGATATAGGTAGGTCAGAGTACTACTCTATCACAATTATGGTGAAAGGCTTTGATCGTCTTGTAGAAAGAATATTGAATACCATGACGGCTATTGATGTTTCAAGCAACATGTTTGAAGGAGATATCCCAACTTTAATTGGGGACTTGGATGCCTTGCGTTGGCTCAACCTTTCGCACAATAACTTTGCTAACCAAATTCCACCAACAATAGGTAACATAAAGGTCCTTGAATCGTTGGACCTTTCATGCAACAATCTCAGTGGGAAAATTCCTCAAGAAATAGCAAAGTTGACATCTCTTGAAGTCTTCAATGTCTCCCAAAACCAACTTGTTGGCTTTATCCCACAGAGTACTCAGCTAAGTACCTTCAACAATGACTCGTATCTTGAAAACCCTGGACTGTGCGGACCTCCACTATCAAAAAAGTGCTCAAATGAAGATACACCTCAACAGCTTCCTCCAACACTAGTCACTCCACCTGATACTGAAGGTTCCTCGGATTTACGTTTATGGGAAGTCATTCTCATGGGATGTGCATTTGGATGGGTGGTTGGCGTAATCTCAGGGTACTTCATGCTGTCGGCTCGAGAACCTCTTTGGCTATCAAGATTGGTTTGCCAGCTAGAGCTTCAGGTGTTGCATAGGTCGAAGATACGTGCTAGACAATATCAAATGAGAGCAACAAGGAATTGAGGAAAGCAGGCCGGTGGTGAAGTCTTGTTTACTACACCTACAATAATTTTGTTAAAACATTGTACTTGATTTACCAAGCTCTATGCTTAAGACTTTATGACCATTTTATGTGGATGTATTTTTTGCTTTCTTGTTGCTAGCAAGATTATCTAAGATCTGACACTTTCAAAGGGGTTTGAAAAAGAAAAAAAAAACAAAAAACACTTTTTAGGGGTGGAGTTGCAATTTACTTCTTAAATTTGGGTAATATGCATTTGGCAAGCTAGCTGTGGATTAGTACGATCTTGTTTTCCAAGTCAAACTATAGTCCCAGGATGATCGATGGATAATGAATACTACAAAGTGCACCAGTTTTATTTATCCATATCCATATAGACTTAATCCCATAGTATTTGAAAAAACATCAGACTCAAGCCAAACTTATCGAGTTTAAAATACATAGGTTTATTGGGTATTTTTCAGGAATAAATAGTCCATGTCTCTGTTATTTTAAAATCATAACACATATAAATGCAATTGTATGGGAACATACATGAAATTTTTACAATGTAATTAGTAATTCTAAATGCCAGAGGAGGGGATGAAAAATAGAAAGGTGATGCAACAAAATTGAATAATCCATACCCATGTACGTACTTATCAACGATTGTCTTACAGGCAGTGTTATTTCTGAAAGGGGGTTATAAATTTCCATCATTATTACTCATAGTCATTCTTTGTGAAGATAGCCTAGAGTGATTGGCAGCATCCGTGCTGGTAATCTTCACTCCTGATTGTGTTTGTGTGTATCAAGCGTAAGATGCTCTGATAATTCTCCCAGCTTAATGCAGTCTCTCTCTTATTCATATTCATGTTGCTAAGTCACATCAGATGATGCTCTAATAATTCTCCCAGCTTTCACACAATACATTGAAGCAAAGACTTAGCCAATGAGTCAACTTTGCAAAGAAGTGAATGATCAAACTTCACGGTTTGTATGTAGTTTTATTTTTGGTTCAAAATAATGAACTTCACTCTTTGTTGACTGGTTAATGCAAAATTACAATATCGTAATTTTTGAAGGACAAAGTATAATTTCTTTTTGATGAAAAAAAGGGTATGAGTATGATTATGAATTTTGAAAACCTATATCGAAATTCGAACACTTATTCGATACTGTACATACGTGGTAGGCCTACTGAACGTCTTGCTTCAAGATGTTCGAAGGTCAAATACTACAGAAGCAAATGCAAATTTTAAATTGATGGAATCATGTTTTAAATGGATGAAAAATTGTTACTTTCGATATATAATATAAGATTTAAAGTACTCGTACATAATATAGAATTATTATCTTATTTGCCTCTTGCCTCGATGACAATTACATGTATAATTTTTCCTTTCGACAACAAGGTTGGTGTCTTCATTAAGATGTCTTCCATATCTATTAGTGTAACTGATGAATTTTGTGTATTTTGATCATTATTAACTTGATGAGTTTAGGGTATTGTTATGTTTATTCCGCAAGTGTTTGGTCCAGTTGCAGTTAGCAACCAACAATTATGACTCATATCTATAGGGGGTTATGTTTTCAAGTATCAGAGTTGTCTCAAGTACTCAAGTTAGGCAAAACAAACAATGATAATAACGAAAACTAATCGATAAACGATATATAAGAGGAGGTTCGGATTATGAGGATCACTAGTTAGTTAACAAATTAATTTAGACATGTGCTAACATACTCAAGCCTAGCTATACAAGTTTTAAGAATGGTCAGTTGCGCCACCAAAAACCACCTAAACCCTCTTTTAAGCGTTGAATATCAATTTTATTGTTCTAGTCGCGTATTTTCATGGGGTTAGTCCAATTAAACCATAAGGGTTCCAACCTTAGATCTAGTTTGGATTCAGACTATTTTCATGTCAAATCTTTATTATTCACCTCTCTACACGTACTAACAAATTGAACTGACCTTTTAGACATTGTATCAAACATTTGACAGACATGAGAAAATCCCAAATCACAAGCATAAATTACGTACGGCTAAGGCCTGAACAAGGTCGCTCAACCAACAAAGAGGTTAATCACAATCACAACAAACAAATTTAACTACTGATTAACATAAGTATTCAATTAAACATAGAGAAAAGCTAAACTAGCGAACAAACAAATAAATATGAAATTAAAAGGTATGTACAACCAAAAGAGAGCTTAAATGAGGGGCCACATTCTAGGAAGCTTAAATTACTCCTGTATATTTATATTTAATTATTACACGCCTTTCAAAGACTTTTTTGCCATTTTAAAGGAAAAAAATAGGAAATACATCATTTTCAACCAAATACGACCATTTATTTTCAAATATTGAAAATTTATATGTACCGATCACGATGGATATATTATAAAAAATATCTACAACAAAGAATATTAGTTGGAGCCTGTGCAACGCACAGGTCAAAATATTAGTAACTTTAAAACTTGCTTTCTTTTACAAGTAAAGAATTGTTGCATTATTCAAGTCATCATTCTTCTCACCTATGAATAGAATTCAAGAGTCTCATCCGTGGGACATAACAAGATAGCGGCATATCTACATAACGTGGCCTAGCTCACTCTCACTTTTTTCATATCATAAACTAATGCATGTTGATTTCACGCGGTACATAGAAGAAAATCTTAGTCTATGAGTCAACTGTGCATCGAAATGAAGGAACTTTACTCTTTTCTTTTGTTGGTAAGAAGAATGAACTTTACTTTCTATCAACAACACATCTTGTTATCCGAACTAATAGCGAAGACAAACATGCTATACGTGACAACTACTTTTGACAAAAATGAGGCTCAACTAATCATTACTGATTTACTATCTTGGCCACATCTATGTTGGAGCATCGATCACTAAACACAACAATGTGTTTTCCTTGCTATTTTATGAAAATTTAGTGTTTTTAGATGCATTAATTTAAATCCCAAATAATTAACCAACTTTTCGTGTGTATTAGGGTCATATATACTCTTCTCTGCACAAATGTTCAGTTTTTTTTTCATAATTATGATGATAGAAAACAATAATAAGTTCAAAAATATGAGTAGATGGATTATTATCTAAGTAATTAAAAATAACAGCCTTTCTTTTGATTTTCTATTGACTTATTCCAGCAACGTATTTTGCATTACTTTTTTTTCCAATTCACATTGTATGTGTTTCTGTTTAGTCATTTTTAAGACACTATTAAAATGGGCCCAAATCTATATTTAACATGATATGGCATAATTACTAATCAGATAGAACATATCACCATAAAAAATAGGGGGGGGGGGCTTGAAGAACAAATTTTAATATGAACCAATCATAATGTGTTCGTCAGTTCATGTGCTTATTTTTTATCATTCTCTTTTCTCTACTTTAATATTAAATATTTTTTTTATACTCTATAATTATCATAAAATAAATTACAGTATTAACAATTATGGTCCTATTCTCTAGAACTTGCCTTTTTTTGTATGAGTTTAGTCCAGTACAATCAAGTTTATAATTCAACAAAAATAAGTTCAGCTCGGTTTAATTTTAGTCAAATAAAAATCTCAGAATCAATCATAATGTGTCATGTTATTCCCACATGTAATAATATACGAATATAATATGATAAATTATAATTATAATATCATATAATACCGAAAATTTTAACCTAATCCCACTCTGATTAACGTAAGCTTTGGTCTCAATAACATTGCTATTACTACCCTTTCTTATGGGAGAACCATGAAGACAGATGGACCAAAAATAATGAATAAAACTGAACTCCAATCTGCTCGCCCCCTTCATTTAGAAGCAAAACTTCATAATCATTTCTGCTTGGTTTCCCATCTTTTTATCACATGTAGCAATCATGTATAAAAGCTCTCTAGCTCCTCTTATTACCACACAAAAGTATATTAACATAAATATAAAATAAGAAAACGTAAATCTGGAGCAAGATTTAGAGAAAGCCCATATCAAAAGCACGCAAGGACTCTTTTAATTAAAAAAAAGTCCCTATAACACAAGATTGAAATTCTTATGCTATAATCCTCCTTTAATATACAATCACCAACTGAACTCCAAATGCAACAATAGAAATTCTTATGATATTGATTATTAGACACTATTGACATGGGCCCCAAATGGGCCATTACATTTTTCCAATTCACATTGTGAGTTTTTCTGTTCAGTCACTTTTAAGACATTATTGAAATGGACAAAAAATCTGTACTTAACGTGATATGGCGTAATTACTAATTAGATAGAACAGATCACCACAAAAAATAGGGGGCTTTAATAACAAATTTTAACATCAACCAACACAATGCATTCATCGGTTCGAGTGCTTATTTTTTAATATTTTTTACATACTGTAATTACACTACTTTAAAATTTAATATTTTTTACATGCTGTAATTATCATGAAATAAATTATACTATTAACAATTGAGGTCATGTTCTCTACAACTTATCTAATTTGTTTATATTTAACGTGAACATTATATAATTTGTTTATATTGAACTTATCTAATTTTCTCTTTAATAATTTATAGTCGGTCTTGAGTAACAATAATATTCATGTTTCATTCACATTGATTGAAATTTTAGGCCATAAATTTACAATAATTTCACAACTGCATAGGGTAAAAAAAAGTGGATTCGCTTTCAAGATAACCAATTAAACTGTCATGTGTCCCATCTTTAGAAGCAAAACTTCAAACTCATTTCTGCTTGGTTTCCCATCTTTTTATCACATGTAACTATCACTTATAAAACCTCTCTACCTCCTCTTATTGTTCCCTTCTTCTGATTGCATAAGTTGTTTTTCTTATAGGAATTTATTTATTTTTTTTGCACAAAGATTGCAAAAGATTTGATTACATAAGTTACGAACTCTAATTTTTTTCATTTGTTGAATGCATTACAAGTCCTCCATATATAGTTTGGTGATAGTAATGATCGCAATTGCTGTGATGTAGATTTAGGGTTTAGGTGAAGGCACCCATTTGAAGAGAGAGAGAGGCAGAGATAGCATTTCTGTAATATTGCCTTAATGCCTTAATTAAAGAAAACAAAAATACAAAACTTCCTAATATACTCAACATATATGTCGGTAAAGAAGAAAGAAA
Organism: Selenicereus undatus; assembly: GCA_017589665.1. NCBI lineage: Eukaryota > Viridiplantae > Streptophyta > Magnoliopsida > Caryophyllales > Cactaceae > Selenicereus > Selenicereus undatus. The sequence goes on along the minus strand of JACYFF010003369.1, from coordinate 85,299,759 downwards.
ATAAAGAAAAGAAAATAAAAGAAAGGTGTAAAAGAAAATAAACTTACAAAAGAAAATATCAACAAAAGGAAATAAAAGGAAAATATTACAATATTTCTACACCCCCCCGTCAAGTTGGACGTTGGGAAACACAAGTCCCAACTTGGAACTGAGTTGTTGATGTTGATTAGCTGGCAAGGGCTTGGTAAATAAGTCTGCAAGCTGATTTCTGGTGCCCACATGCGATGTCTGAAGAAAACCTTCTTGAAGTTTGTCTCGAACATAATGACAATCAATATCCAAGTGTTTAGTTCTGTTATGAAACACAGGATTTGCTGCAATATATTGAGCAGCTTTATTATCACAGAATAAAGTAAGTGGGTACGTTACCTGGATCTGGAAGTCGTGGAGAAGATTAGCCAACCAAACGAGTTCGCTAGTAGTTTCCGACATGGCGCGATATTCAGATTCTGCTGATGATTTAGATGTGGTTTTCTGTTTCTTGGTTTTCCATGAAACCAAGCAATTACCAAGAAAAACACAATAACCTGTCAAAGATTTCCTGCTAAACACACATCGTCCCCAGTCTGCATCTGTGTAAGCAGAAAGGTCTAATGTATTGGTGGAAGAATAAAATAGACCCACATTAATGGTTCCTTTAAGATACCGGGCTAGATGTAAGGCAGCATTCATATGGGGCTGGCGAGGAGAGCTAACAAACTGACTAAGATGCTGAACAGCATATGAAATGTCGGGTCAAGTGATACTAAGATATAATAATCGCCCAATCAATCTTCTATACTGTTCAGGATGAGGAATCACGTCTCCATTGTCAATAGACAATTTGAGATTTGTGGGAAGAGGAATTGTGCTAGGTTTACAGGCAGATAAACCAAGGTCTTGTAAGATGTCAAGGATGTATTTTCTTTGGTGTAACGTAGTGCCATTAGTGTTTCTAGAAACCTCTATACCAAGAAAATATCTTATATGTCCTAAATCCTTAATGGTAAATGCCTCATGAATTTTATGTTTAAGATCAGTGATGTGGATGAGATTTTCACCAGTGATCAGGACATCATCAACATATACTAAGATAGCGAGGAAGGATTGGGATTCTATACTTCCTTTTGTAAATAGGGAGTAGTCTTGCTTGGATTGAGAAAACCCATTACGAAGAAGAAAACTCGTAAATTCTTTGTTCCATTGGCGGGAAGCTTGTTTGAGGCCATATAAGGATTTATTAAGTTTGCATACTTTCCCTTTAGCTTTCTCATATCCCTCTGGAGGTATAATATACACTTCCTCATCAAGTGTGCCATGAAGAAATGCATTATTAATATCTAATTGATGTATGGGCCATCCTTTGGTAGTAGCAAGTGCAATTAGAACTCTCACAGTGGGTAGTTTAGCAACTGGAGAAAAGGTATGTTTGTAGTCTTTATCTTTTATTTGGTTAAAGCCCCGTACTACAAATCTAGCCTTAAATCTCTCAATAGTCCCATCAGGTTTAAATTTAATCTTATAAACCCATTTAGAACTAATAGCTCTTTTATCAGAGGGTAACGGAGTAATGTCCCAGGTATGATTGGCCTCTAAGGCGGCTATTTCATTGTTCATAGCTTCAATCCATCGAGGATCCTCAATAGCTTGGGCATAGGTGTAGGGTTCTTTGATAGAAAGAATATTGTGTAAGGAGGCGGTATATTCTGGTTGATATTTTTGAAAGTCTTTGACCTGAAATAAGGGATATACAGTATTGGTGTGAATGGAATATGCATAATCCTGTAACCAGGTGGGTGGTTTATGAATTCTAGATGTTCGTCTGGGAATCTCTTGTATAATTTGTGTTTCAGGTGGTGATGACGATGTTACTGGATTATCACCTGAGAGATGTGTATGACGAGGGGAAGATGGTGTATTGACCTCAACAATAGGAAGGTAAGCAATAGGGTTGTGATGTTGTATCAATTTAGAGGATCCTTCATGGAAAGGAAAAATTTTTTCTTCAAAATGGACATCCCTGCTAATAAAAATTTTATGAGTGTTAAGGTCATAGAGTTTGAATGCCTTTTGAGTGGTTGGATATCCAAGAAATATGCACTTTCTGCCTTTGGGTGAGAATTTGTCAATATGCGGGGATAGGTTTAAGGCATAACATAGGCATCCAATGACTTTTAGGTGAGATATATCAGGTTTCACCTGGAATAAGGTCTCGTACGGAGATTTCCATTGAAGTAGACTAGTAGGCATTCGATTAATTATGTGAGTGGCAGCGAGTATACATGAGCCCCAAAATTTAGGGGGAAGATTAGCATGAATTTTGATAGCTCTAGCCGTCTCAACTAGATGTCTATGCTTTCTTTCGACTCTACCATTTTGTTGGGGAGTCCTAGGCACACTTCTTTGATGAATGATACCATTTTGGTGAAATATGGAGGAGCATAATGCTTGGAATATCTCAGTGCCATTATCAGATCTAATGCATTTGACAGTAGTATTAAATTGATTTTGAACATATGCAATAAAATTTTGAATATGACTAGGAACTTGCTGTTTATTGTGCAACAAGTAAATCCAAGTATGTCTAGTACAATCATCTAATAAAGTCAAGAAGTAATATGCACCACTTGTATCTGCAACCTTGTATGGCCCCCAAAGATCAACATGCACAAGATTAAATGGTTCACGGGCAAAGGATTTGCTAATGGGAAAGGGAAAGCGATGAAACTTGGCCAACTGGCAAGTATCACATACAAAATTTTTGCTTGCTTCATCAGATACTGAAATATGATCAAGATGATTCATTTTTGACATGGACATATGTCCCATCCTAGCATGAATAAGAGCTAATTTTCTTGTATCTAAGTTCCCAGAATCAATCTGGTTTGTATCCAGCATGCAGTGTACTGTCCCTGTGTTGTAGGGGGTCTTAAAACTATTCTTGTGGGTGTCAAGGATGTAAAGGCCTGATTTCTTGGTTCCTGCAGCCAGTGTTCTGTCAGTGGTAAGGTCCTGGAACACGAAATTATGTCTCGTAAACCAAGCTATCAAATTAGAGTTATTCAACAGTTTACTAACTGACAGCAAGTTGTTTTGAAATTCAGGTATGTAAAGCACATCTTTCAGAAGTATAAATTTGTCAAGATGAACATCACCAACAATCTTAACAGATTTGACTGATCCATCAGGCATTTTCACACAAACGGGTTTTATGAGTTCTCTTTTGTTGGTCAGCATGCTTATTTGGTACGAAATATGATCTGATGCTCCAGTGTCCACAATCCAGTAATTTGATTTTTCAGTTTTGTCAGAAACATAAGATGTAGATATAGTGACATTACCTGCAACTTCATCCTCAGTGGGGCTGGGAGTTGTACCTTTTAGGGCTTTGAGGACTTGTTGACATACTGCATTTACCAGTGCAGTGTTCACAGGAGACTCCTCAGAGAAGCATTCATCCTTTGATTGATCAAGAGGGGATGCTCGAGTATCAATATGTGCAGCAATCCTTACTTTGGATCCATACTTCTCCTTATACCATTCGGGATACCCATACAACTTAAAGCATTGATCGGTTTGATGGCCCTTTACCTTACAATGGTCACAATACCTATCACTTTTGCCTTTCCTAACATCCTTTCTACCACCAGATTTAGGGACTTGTTTTTGGGCAGTGTAGGCTTCAATCTCTTGGTGGCTTTGCATAATCCCAGTGATCTGTTTTTGCTTTTCAATTTGTTGGATGATGTAATAGGCTCGGTTAACAGAGGGAAGGGGATCCATAGCTAAAATCTGCCCCCTCACCGAGTCATATCCTGAGTTTAACCCCATGAGGAATTGAATTAGTTTATTTCGGGAGTCTCTTTCTTGAAGATTCTTGGCCAAGCTACACTTACAATTCTGTATAGCACCACAAGAGCATATTGGGGCCGCATCTACTTCTAGCAATTCATCCCATAGTTTCTTTAATTTTGAGAAATATAGAGATAGGGGCTCATTGTCCTGAGACATGAGGGTAAGGTTTCGGTGGAGTTGGTATATCAGTGGACCATTGGGTTCCCCAAATCGCTCGGCCAATTCCTCCCAAAGTTCTTTGGCCGATTGAACATACATGAAGCTCTCAGAAATTTCAGGTATAATCGAATTTAAAATCCAACACCTTACCATGTAGTCGCATCGAGTCCATTTCTGTAGTTCTGCGAGATCCCCAATTGGTTTAGCGATTGAGCCATCGACGAACCCTAGCTTCGATTTCGCTCCGAGTGCCATTCGAGTCGATTTGCTCCAATTAGTGTAATTCACGCCATTGAAAGGCTTATTGGTGAGTTGCATACCTGGGTGGTCAGATCCGAACAACGAAAATGGATCTCCATATGAATCTGAAGTATTTGTGTTCTTTATGTCCATCGCGATTGGAAAGAAAAGATGAGATTTCAAGAGATTAGTAGTTTAGGAGCAAGAATCGCGAAGGAATTATGTATTTGTTTGGGAAAATTTTGAGGAGAATCGGGATCGAGAGCCTGAGGTGCTCTGATACCATGTAGATTTAGGGTTTAGGTGAAGGCACCCATTTGAAGAGAGAGAGAGGCAGAGATAGCATTTCTGTAATATTGCCTTAATGCCTTAATTAAAGAAAACAAAAATACAAAACTTCCTAATATACTCAACATATATGTCGGTAAAGAAGAAAGAAAATAAAGAAAAGAAAATAAAAGAAAGGTGTAAAAGAAAATAAACTTACAAAAGAAAATATCAACAAAAGGAAATAAAAGGAAAATATTACAATATTTCTACAGAAATCAAATCAAATTTTCCATTGAATCTTATTGTATGATCAGGATCGTGATGATGCTAATGACCATGCCTCTTTACTAAAACTTCTTAACAAATTATCATTCTTCATCGATATAATTATACCATCTAATGCATTCATGATTAAGTTGTATGTCTTCCAATGACCATACAATATAGCAATGTTGTGAACATCAGTTTGCCTTTAATTATATGATTATTGCTTTATAATTAATATACAATCACCTATCTTCTCGTGACATTTTTAATCTGCAACATTACTATTTTGACACGAACTACACTTTACAACTAAGAATCATATCATCATATATATAATGTAAAATTGAATGGGTTGAGTGTATTGTTGGTGTATTGACAAGTGTTGACTTTCAACTGATTTTTTGTTATTATTCTTTACCCAATGAGTTTAACCATCATCAATTTTATTAACTACATTCAAGCATCAATATTAAATGATTTTTTCTTCCTTCATTTGTTTTAATACTTGCAAATTTAAAATAAAGGAAGATTACAAATATAAAATATAATTTTAATTATGATAATGGAGGCACATATAATTTATCTAAATTTGAATAGACATCCCCCTAGCCCTTAGGCCACATTACATTAAACATACACCAATAATAAAGAAAATATACTTCTCTTGCTAAGATGAAGTATAAAGAGTCAGGAGAAAAAAATTTATATTAGATTTTTTTTCAACTAAAAAAAGAGGAAAAAAAGGTGCACAGTGTAGTGTCAAATAATACACATATTTAATGATTGTATATGTGACTTTGAAGTACGTAAAAACATTTATCTTTCATGATTTGATATTCCTTATATCTTCTATTTTTCTTTTTTTAGTAAAAGAACCTTTAAATAATGATGCTTATTTTACATATATAATAAGATCATTGGACTCTTATATTTAATTGTGAAATTTATTTTACTAATGTATGCATAAGGACTGCTAACTAAATTGTAGCAGTTAGGAATTAAAACCCAAATTTGCCTTGTCTTCAAAATGATCCTTATATCTTTTTAACAATTAAATACGAATTGATACATTATTATATAATATTAAATTACATGCAATCCTTCAACGATAAAACCTTTAATTTTGAATTCCCTATTAAATGATAAATGCATATACATGCTTCAAAGTTACATGTACAATTATCATATATATACACTGTTTGACACTAGCCACTTCACCCTTTTTTTTTTCTTCTCTTTTTGTTCTTTTTTCTTTCCTAAAAGTATCCAATATCATAGTTGTTCTCTTATTATGCTAAAAATAGTGTCTAATTCAAAACTTACTTATCAATCCAAATAATATGTCAAAAAATAGAATCGTTTATATAGATATTTTTGAGTACCAATTAGTTAAAGAAATTATTGCTTCCAATTATAATTAATGATAGGACTATAAACTCTTTAAAAAAATTATGAAATTATAAAATTTAACACATAGGATCCACATTAGTATGCTAAAGATGTTTGAATTGTCAAATTGACTGTGCAATGAACTTATCTAGTATTTACTGTGCAAGCTATCTGGTTTCGTTTATGTGTCTCCTCTGTCAGTGTCTTTATTTGCGCACAGCCTAGCTTCAAACATGCCTGCATCTTCTTCTGCGAACTGGAAGCCTGCCTTTGCTCCTTTAGACATTTGAGACGTCTGCTTATTATGTCTCCCCAGAATCCTCAGCTAATTTTTGGGCTTTGCTGGTCTAGTTAGGGGATTGTTGCTAGGGCTTTCCCTTGCTATTTTTCTTTTAATTAAAAAACTTGATGGAGTCTACACTTTTCTTTTCTTGAGCACTGTTCCAACTTGTTAAAATTTGGTGTTTTCTCATATGTCAACATCCGTATCATTGTACCTGTCTCTGTCCAGCAAAGTTTATAATTGGATTTCAGTGATGGAGTTTCTCAGATTAGCCTCTTGCAAAAATTTTAGTATATAATCAGAATCGCTTATCAGAACTTACCTATGAGGGGTATGACAGTGAGCAGAACAGTCTGAACTAGACCAATACTTTAGGGGTCAAATTATAGTTCAGCTTCATCTCTCTTTTTTTCTCAATAGATGCACTTGCACGTTGTACAACACATGTTCTCCATTATTTTCTTGAGTGTCCCTGTTTACAGGCTTGTTTGCTTTTTAGCATTGTCTTTCACTGGTATCCACCAGAATTCATGTATTTTATAGTCTTTTTTGTCCACTTTATTGTTCTTTCTTTATGCAGGATTTCCGAATTAAATATAACATGGAAAATGGAGGGCCTGCTCCAGAGGGAGTTACTGACAAGATTTATGAGAACACTACCACCATAAAGGAGTACTTGATTGCTGAAGATTTGCCTGATGTATTGTGCATGTTTACTGAGAATGATGTCCATTAAAGTAGTTTGGGAATGAACCATGTTTTAAATTGCATTTTTTTTTCCCAATTACTTTGCAGGTTGACATTTCTAAAATCGGTGTTAGTAACTTCTCAGGTCCTGATGGACCATTTGAAGTTGAAGTTTTTGATTCAACTGAGACTTACGTGAAATTGATGAAGCAAGTAAGTTTTGTAACATAGATTAGCACCACCAAATATTCATGCTTTAAATTTTGAATGTCATGTTAGGTCATGTATAATTTGAACTATCTATTTGCTGTTCTCTCAATCGGAGTAATTTTGAATGTCACGTGACCTTTGCATTTAATTGGCTCTGCTTTGATTGAAGACTACATTTTTCCTTATCAAAAAAATTAGCATTCATGTCTTGTGGCTGTGGGTGGACAGAGAATAACATATCACTTTGTTTTGCGTGAGCAGATCCATTTTTGATTTTGAGGCTATGAAGAAGCTGCTGTCATGTCCAAAATTCTCATTCTGGTAATGAAATCTCAGTTTGATTTCTGGACTCTGATATTATTACGTGATTGATACAAGTATATTTGTATGTTGTTTACTTTTTGATTCTTGGGCAATTTTATTTTTGACTTGTAGCTATGATGCGCTTCATGGTGTTGCTGGTATTTACGCTAAGCGTATAGTTCTGGAAGAACTGGGCGCTAGAGAGAGTTCTCTATTGAATTGTACACCCAAGGTCAGATGGGTCCTTGCTGATGTTTTAATTGTTCGTTGAATTGTCATGCCTTTCCACAACTAGATTTTTCGCTTGCTATTGCCATGTAATAGGAAGATTTTGGTGGAGGGCATCCTGATCCGAATTTGACCTATGCAAATGAGTTAGTTCAACGTATGGGATTGGGTAAATCAAACACTGAAGGTGAACCACCTGAATTTGGTGCTGCTGCAGATGGTGATGCTGATCGTAATATGATCCCAGGTAAAAGGTAACTTTGACATGGTGAGATGAGAAATTTCTCGCTAAGAAGATACCTAACTTTCACTTGTTTCAGGTTTTTTGTGACTCCATCAGATTCTGTTGCTATTATCGCTGCTAATGCTGTAGGAGCAATACCATATTTTTCTGGTGGTCTAAAGGGAGTTGCTGGGTACAATTCTGGTTCCCCCCCCCCCCCCTTGTGTTTGTGCATCTGTATTTGTTCCTGTGTAGCTGCTGTATTTGGTTTAGGCTCTGGAAACATTCTTGCAGTGCTAATGATATGTTTGCCAAGGATCTGTTTGTTAAACCTACTTCTCTGCTGTTGTACAGTGAGCTACTTAGCTTTATTCATTCGCCTTCAGGCATTGTACTTTGTTAAATTAGTCTGTACTGTTATTTTCAGGAGCATGCCTACTTCAGCTGCTCTTGATGTTGTTGCGGAACATCTAAATCTGAAATTCTTTGAGGTGACCCTTGCTTCTAAGAGATTTCCTTGTCTTGTGGCTTGACCTAGTTTCTTCATTGTTTTGTACTTGTTTGCTTGCCACTTGGAGGCATGTAATTGAAATTTATTCAACTTCAGGTGCCCACTGGCTGGAAATTTTTTGAAAATCTGATGGATGCTGGACTATGCTCAATTTGTGGTGAAGAGAGTTTCGGAACTGGCATGCCTTTATATTCTTCTCTGAGCATCTATCATTCCTAATAAGTGCTTCAGAAATAGGAATGACTAATTCCACCTTTGAGGATGGAATCTGGGCTGTGCTGGCTTGGCTTGCAATTCTCGCTCACAAAAACAAGGATAATCTTAGTGGAGAAAAGCTTGTCAGTGTTGAGGATATTGTTCGCCAACATTGGGCTACCTAAGGCCGGCACTATTATACAAGATATGATTATGAGGTACTGTTTATGCATGTTGTGGACATTGTGCAAGCGTTTACTTTGTGACATAAGTTATTCACGGGCTGCTCTATTTTTTTACCTTAAGAATGTTGATGCGGGTGGAGCAAAGGAACTAATGACATATTTAGTGAATCTACAATCTAATCTGGATGAAGTGAACAAGTAAGCCTGGATTTCTGCACGTCTTTTCATGTTCATGCTCATGTACGCTAGTTTGTATTCGGTTCCAAAGGTTAAATGAAATGCACTAGTACATTAGAAAATTTTCTGATAGGATTGATTCTAGTATAGACAGGCAGAATTCCAGGTGAATGTATCTTTGCTAGTTTTTCTTTCTTCCTTCTATTTTCGTTTTCTGCCTTTTGGAATTCTTTTTTCTTCTTTTTCTTTTTTTTGGGGGGGGGGGGTGGTTGGGAGGAGCAACGTGATGGATTAGGTCCAATTTTCAGGCATTGAGTGAATTTGCATTTGATAGTATGAAAAATATGAAAATTGTTGCATGCTGAAGTGTCTGAGTTTAGATTTCTGAGATTGGTTCTCCAGTTGTGAATGTGCTTGTGTGGTAATATGCATATACCTATGCTGCTTCAACTTGACTTGACTAGCTGAACGAATGTTGGGATCGGCTAAGCTGGCTGCCTTGTTTTGGGCATTTTCTTCCTTTCTGTTTCCTAATCTATGTTCTATGAAAGTGGGAGAGTTGAGAGTATGCTTAGAACATGAATCGAACAGAAGACTTTCCGGCTGCAGCTTTCAGCTGTCTCGGTGACTTCAATGTTGCTTTGGCATATCTGTCCAACAAATCAAGCGCAACATGAAATTATGAACTGATTCTATGCGACATGATTCCTCGCTCCACAGTATCTTCTTGATTCGAAAGATCAGTGAAATCTAACATCAATTTTTGCTTAAATTAATTAGAACATTATTCTACTGTATGGATCTTTTAGACATACAAGTCTAAGATGTACATTATATTTGCATGGGGACACTTTAAACTAATCCTTGTGTTAGGCAATAATTTGTCGCCTTTTTCATGCCTTTTTCGCCTAATCTTAGCTCGCATAATAACGTAATCTTTAGAGTTTTTCTTGTTTTATTCAGCATTCTTTGAGATTTTTACTTGTTTTGTCTATTCTTGCAGATAATAAGTTGAACCAAGCAATTACCGCGAAAACGGG
>JACYFF010003369.1:85271228-85289548 GCA_017589665.1 Selenicereus undatus | reverse complement strand
GTACTCAACGATACACCTTGCACTTGGGGTTTATAAATATTAAAACTTTTTCTGCAACACCTTGATCTGAAAGTTTTTGAGTGAACCGGATCAACCAGTATGATGTCTTTACCTGTTGACCAATGCTCTAACCACTGTGATACAAACAACAACAACAACAACAACACCACCACCACCTCCCGCTTTCGCGGGGTCTGAGGAGATCCAGCTGTAGGCAACCTTACCCCTACTAGCAACCATTGTGATACAAACAATGGGGGAATATAAATACAGGTGCTAGCTTGTTGGTTCAATGTCTAAAATGATTGTGATGCTTTTGTAAATAGTGATAGATGCCCTAGGATTTCTATCCAGATCAGAAACCGTACAGGTGACGAACTATGATAAATTTGAGCTATTTGCTTCCAAGAGGTAGCATTAAGTTGTGTTACTAAATGTTCTGGTCTATGATATCTGGTCTGTCATTGTGAGTTCTAACTGTTGAGCTCCTTGTGCTCGTGTTACGATTAGGATTGTGAAGGGAGTATGTTCCGATGTATCCAATGTGATCGGTGCTGATGAGTTTGAATACAAAGATCCTGTTGATGGTTCAGTTTCAAAGCATCAGGGCATTCGGTATTTTTTTAAAGATGGTTCACGATTGGTATGAATCTATTTTCAGTTCACAATATGAGAAGGACCCTGCAAAAACTGGCAGAGATTCTCAGGAAGCTCTTAAGCCTCTGGCGAGATCTCTTAATCTCAGACTCCGAAGTTCTGGCCAACATTCCCCTCTCCATTTTGCAATAGTGTGAAATTGGAAATGCACTTGTTTGGCAGGTTGATGCTTTCAAAGATGCAGGAGTTCACTGGGAGGTCCGAGCCAACTGTCATTACATAAGTTTGCTAGTGGGAGTCTCTCAAACTGATGCCACATCCGCTAATAATCATGCTTCAGGATTTCGATGCGGCTTAGTTTTGCCATTAGAGGAATATTATGAATTTTGGACTACCATATGCATGTTCCTGAGTTTCTCATATGAGGCAAATTTCGTAAGGCATCATCTTGGTCTGGTGCTTGATGTTTTGCATGTCAAGAGTCTCGACTCAAAGCTGCGGATTTACTGCTAGGGGTTGACCCCATATGAGTTGAGTGTTGTTTGGTTGGCATGCAAAATAAATGAACACTGATTCTTAGAAGCTCTTGGCCTGTTATATTTTCCCCTCATCTTGCCGCAGCGGAACACTATTGGTCGAAAGTCGAATGATTTGGCTATGGTTTTATCAATGCCTTCGTTGAAGACCTACAGAGTGTTTGGGCAATCATCTTTCTTTTCGTTTTTTTCAGTTCTCTTCTGGGGTGCACAACTTCATATGAGACCTGATTCCAAAATCAATCGGCAATGTAGTGGTTTATACCTACATTCCAAACTTTTTGTTTTCTTAATCAATATGAAACACATCTTTAAGTTTTTATTCTACTAAATTGTATTTGGGATAGATTGTCTCCGTCATTCATGAATCGATTCCGATAGTATAGCTATTGCTTGTGTCATTAAAAGGCATTTGATGTTCTTAATGTTTTTTTTGGATCATGGATCCTCCATTTCACTAGAGTCAAATTATTGTTGGTCCAATAAAGAGTAAAACTCTTCAATCACAGATTTTTTACATTCACAAGACTTGAACTCGAGATCTTGCCTAAAGGGATCCACAGTCAAATCAACTTTACTCATTTGTACTATCCAAGTAGCTCCTCCTCCTCGTAGTCCTCTTTGTGTCGCAAATATAGGAGAGTTAGGGTTGGTCCACTCAGTGGCAGGCAAGCAAACATAGTTAGTTATGCGTCATTATTGGCTTCGTTTTGCAAATATTCTTCTCCTTTAGAAATGATCCACAGTCTTTCAATAAAGCCCAAATTTATTGTCTTTTTATTTGGTATGTTCTTTTTGTATGTAAATTTGGGGTAAAATCATAGAAGGATAAAGTAAGTTGAGGTATGTTGAAGTAGGTTGAATGTTTTTATATGATAAATTAAACTTGGTTAAAATAGTAAAAGTAGGTTAAAATAGGTTGGAGTGAATTGAAATGGGTTAAAGTAGGTATTTTAGAATTGACCCATGAAAAGAACAGGACCTAAGTATTAATCTGTTGTATGTTTACTAGTGCATAAGGCATAATCGTGGCATATTCTTGGGTTTCCTCTTCTTCTTCTTTTTTAACAATGATAAGCAAATCAACTTCTTTTGGACCGTATCCATGACTATCTAAGAGGAGCTATAATCAGACTACAAAGAGAAATTTGCCGCCCCCCAAAGTTCAATCTAGGTGGCGGTAGTGGACCTCTCTAATTCATACCGATTGGAGCATTGCCCTATGGTAAAGCGAGACATACAAGGTAATAACTACTTGTATATTACGTAAAACTATCATATTATTATTCACAATTTCTCTAAATTATAAGGCCACGAATGAAATATGTTTTTTTGCATGCTAAGTTGATCTATTAGAGGTGTTTATATGGTTGTGCACTAAATCTCTTGCTTCCACAATTTGACATTGTAACTTTTTCTAATGTGGTGGTTTCAGAGCATCGAATATGTGTATTTAGGCTAAATAAACTATTGATATCTTTAGTAGATTTATATGTAGATTCATATTTAAGTCTAGTATTACCAACAAGGTAGTAGCCTGATTGATATTACTATGTATGTTCCATCTCCATCACCCGGGTTCAATTCTAAATGGAGGAAACTCTTCACTTCTATTTCTTTGGGACTGAAGGGGGCGGGCTTGGGCTTTGGCCTGTGCATGGTTTCCCCCTTTCCTTTGGGCCAGTTAGCCCACCAGATATTCCCTGAAATAGGGGGCTCAATGGGTGGCTCCACCCAAGGGAAAAAAAAAGGATAGTATTAAGCTATATATTGTTCAAGCCTCAAATAGAGGTATTATTAATAAATAGTACATGAAGTAGACTAAAACCAATATAAGCCATGTCCATTAACAAACACGTTTTATATGAAACTCGATTTAAAAAAAAAAAAAAGAAGACCTTAGCTTGACCATTGAGACAATCAAGCTTTATTTAATTATTTTTTAAAAAAGAATTGATGCCCATCTCATCACACCTTTAATTTTCCCCTTGGTTGTTAGTCTTCATGTCAGCCTTAAAAAAGTCATATATTTGTAGTTAGTCATAAATCATAATAATTGATCACAAACCGTTTAAGGTGGCTTTTGGCCGGAAACTGAGTCGCAATATAAGGAGATAATTGAACGAAATCATGGGCAGAGAATTTGGGCTCTATGACCGCGATGAGGTGTGCAAGTCGTTGAGTTTATTTTCTCCACCACGCTTCGCTCATAATTCATAATTATCATCAAACGACAGGAGCACGCCGAGATTAGTGGCCACTTTGACCCCACTACTCTCTTTAACATTACCGTCGCATTGCATGTCCAATGGCCCACGATGCATCTTTAATTTTTGAGGAAAAAACATTATCATGTCAAACTGAATACTTCGGATCTGTTCTTTTTGTTGAAAAATAGAAGTTAGAAATTGAATAAAATTGATTGAAGTTGATATTTTCTTTTATTGAAATAGGTTACAATGGGTTGAATTAATTTGGTATATGTTGTTGAAATAGGTTAGCTAAGCCAAGTTGAGCCTAATTTGCCTAAACTCAAGGTTAGCTTCTAGCGTGTTTGAGTCAAGTTGAGATTAACTTAAACCAAGCTTAAGCACTAGTTGTTGTTGGTCGAGCCAAACCCATAGGCTGGTCGGCTCACCTTAGCTCATTTAGAACCCCAATCAATATACTTACAGAAAAATGTCTTGCAATGTATCTTTAGAAATTTAAGAACTCATTTCAATGTCTTTAATCTTTAATATACAAAATACTCAAAACTAGTTACAATATTAGAGACTTCATCTTACTTATTGATCTATCATATCTAAGGAACGTGTAAGACACGAGAACAAAGTTTTCGATTATATCATATGAAATGTTGAATAAAAAGGAGGTTCATGAAAATAACTCATATACACAACACAATTGTAGAAAGGAATTCAAGATGATGAGAAGAGTGTATATAGTGTGGACACTGAACAATGAAAATGATCCATGGACAGCACACAACAAGCCGATTTTATTTGTAGCCATCCGTTGCATGCATGCATGTGCATGGGAAGGTTAACTAAGATGACAAAATAGACTGGCCATGCAAACATTAAATGTGTACATGTACTCCCAAGTTATTACGTGAAAGGGTGTGAAATTTGCCAATTACAATCCAATCACATCAATCTTAGCCTCAAAATTCGTTCTCCATTATCACATACTAATTATACGTACAAGTCAAAATTTCACCCATGAATTACTTATCATGGACATGGTTTCACATTAGAATGAATATATGCATGAGTCCTTGTCGACCAAAACCCCAGTTTTCTGTGGAATTGAGTACCATTGTGATATATGTCAAATGTCTACACTAGACATGATCAATGGGTAGGGGATCCGTCTGACCCACCCTAATCCGACCCTTAAAAATGAGGGTTAGGGTTCACTGGCGGATCGTTGTGGAGCCTAGGGGTGTCATGGACACCCCTAGCTCAAAAAAAAAAATTTCCATTATAAATTTTTTTTTCTATTATAAAAAAAATTAATTTGGTAACGATATTGATTTATGGACGCCCAAAAAAAAATAAAAATAGTGTATGTTAGTAACGATATTAATTTATGGACACCCCTATCCCAAATATCTGGATCCGCCACTGTTAGGGTTGGCATTTTTTGTCTCCGACCCACCCCGACCCTCAAATTGAGGGTATCCGATTATGATAAGGGTCGGGTTTGAGTATATGTTTTAACCCGCTAACCCTCACTTTTTAAAAAAATTTAAAATAAAAAAATAAGATATTTTCGGTTTCATTTGTTCAAAACTTTTTCGCTTTCACTTTCCTATCTTCCTTAGCATCTTCCCCTCTTCACCTCACAAAATCTCATTGGTTCATAACCTTCTAATGCTTTACTCTCTAATGTTTGGAGTAGTCATTTTAGTGAACTAATTGGTCTATTGGTTTGATGACTAAATTACGTATTAGAGTGTTTGTAGTTACGATACGTTGCATTAAAGCATTATATTTTTGTTTGACTTTTCATTTTGTAAGATGTTTAACATCGACTTTTATAATAAAAAGAAAACTTAATGAAAAATCTCATTTTCTATACCGAAAGATTTGAGGGTTGGGTTTGACCCGATGACCCGAGGGTACTCACAGGGTCAGGATTAGGGTCAAGGGTATGCCTACCCGCATGAGGGTCGGGTATAGTCAGGATCGAGAAAATCCTATCTGCCGACCCTCAACCTGCCCCGACCCTCAATTTGATTAGGTCTAATCTACACTAAAGCCCTGGGGACAATGGTGGCCATATATAGCTCTAGTATCAACTATCTAGACCTTTATTCAATAGTAATAACTTTGGCTTATCCTAATTTTTTGAGGCGAATATGGAATGATTTAAAATGGTTTTGATATTTATTCCACTCGATTAAATAAAGTTTCGAATTCGATGAGCTTTATCTGTATTAAGCATGAACAAATAATAGCTCGACTCTGGCAACAAATGTCCAAATACCCAAAAAAGAAAAAAAAAGAAGTTGACTTAACTTTCCATTTGATATACATCGCCTAACAAGCTTATGTATCTTATTTGGTTTTGACTGCACCCCAAAAAAGAAATCTTGTTTTTTGTAAGGCGAATAAGGACATTTAGCATAAATACAGCTTGATTTAAAATGGTTCCAAACGTTTATTCCACTTGATTAAATAAAGTTTCAAATTCGACGAGTATGTGAGTAGAGAGCTATCTACCGTTCAACCATGAACGAATAGCATCTCGACTCTGGTGGCAAATGCCCAAATACAAAAAAAAGAAAAGAAGAAAAGAAGTTGACTTAACTTTCCGCTTGATGTACATCGTTTAACAAGCTTATGTATCTTATTTTGTTTCAACCGCACCCCAAAAAAAATCTTGTTTTTTAATTGATTGGTGATTAAGATATAAAAAATTCATATATGTTAGATGGTTTTATATTATAGTTGATTGTATTTCGTTGAATGATAGATTCTTTGAATTACTTTATTTTGATCCATTAAATTGATGATTAGAGTACTTAATTATGCATATTGATTGATTTTATTTTGTTAGTTATTTCGTGGGTGCTTATTTTCAAATAGACAACTCCTCAAACACCACTCACCAAACATCCCCACTTTTTTTAACATAAATAATATTCAAAGAGCTTTTACCAACCACCTTAAAATCATGCCAAAACATATGCACTTCATTCCCATGCTATTATTATGGTGACACCCAAAAGTGACACACTTGGCCATAATCAAAGATATTCCAAGCATTATATACAATAGACATACCCCCATAGGCCACCCATTAGCCACTATATATATTGTAAATCGGCCATATATACCCAAATGTCCAATCGATACTCTCACAAAATCTCCCATATATAATCCATTATCCCTCACTAAAACCCTCCCAGAAAAAAACCACCTATGGAACCCCAACTCTCAAACTCCCTCCTCTCATTCCTCCTCCTCCACCTCCTCCCCTCCGCCTTCTCCACCGCCACCACTGCCTTTCCCACTACCACCCCTGCTGCCGCCCCAACCACGACGAACCCGTTCGCCTTCATCCGGTCGAGCTGCAACGCCACCCTCTACCCGGACGTGTGCTACGCCTCCCTCTCCCGCTACGCTGACGTGGTTCAGCGCGACCCGGCCTGCCTGGCCCGTGTCGCCATCGGGGTCAGCCTCGTCCGGACCCACCAGTCTCGAGCACGCTTCGCCAACATGACTAGAAGGGCTGACTACGGGCCCGACCCGTGGGCCGCCTCGGCCCTGCGGGACTGCCGGTCCACCTTCTCCGACGCCGTGGGCCAGATGCGGGACTCCCTCAGGCAGATGAGGCAGCTCGGGCTCGGGCCAGCCGGGTCAGGGTCGGCAGGCGAGGAGGAGGAGCTGATCAGGTTCCAGCTCAGCAACGTGCAGACGTGGATGAGCGCAGCGCTGACGAATGAGGACACGTGTTCAGATGGGTTCGATGACGTGGAGGATGGGCCCTTCAAGGAGGAGTTGTGTGAGATGGTGGCGGATGTTAGGGAGTTAACTAGTAATGCTCTTGCGCTTGTTAATGGCTATGCTGCTGCTGTAACTTCATGATTAATTGTGGATTATTTTACCGTGCTAATTACTATTTTTACAGAAAACAAAAATCACAAGAAGTAACTTATATATTTATGTAGTTTTTTTTCTCTTTTTATCGAAGCTAAGGTAATTAAGTCTGTCTGGTTTGGGCATTAGTTTTGTGTAATTTGTAAAGTTAATTATCTAATTAAGACTAAAGGCTAAGAATAAAAAATACACCCGAGCTAAAGGGAGTAACAACTGTAATCTCATTTACGAAAATTAAGTGTAAGTCATACCACTTTTTTAATTAGGGAGTGTTCTATCAAGTTTTACGTATGTAGTATTGTGCTATTCATAGTAATGTGTTTTAATTTCCTCTATTTTTAAGAGTATTTTTCTCTTTTGTATAATAAGAGTATATCTTCTCTTTTGGATGACCGTTGAAACTACGTAGGGTATGTTCATTTCAATGTTTAGAATTAGCAGTTAACAGTTATCAGCAGTTTACTAGTAATTATTAACGGTTTATTAGCAATTACGAATAGCAGTTAGCGGTAATCAATAGTTAATAACGGGAATGACTAGCATTTAGATAGTAAATAACGGTTAGTCAGTGTTCACTGGTGGCTAGGAGGGTTTACCTCTAGCATTTTGGAAGAGGTTGGTAGCAGTTAGTGGTTACCAAACGTTTTCTAAACGCTGAAACGAACAAGCCCAAATTAGTATATTACATACACATACTGCAAAGAAATATTTAGGAAGGGGAGACAGTACTTAGTGGTGGACCACTGTTCATGAATTAATAAATTCAAAGAAAATTTGCTTTGTCATGGAAAAATAGTGAATTCAACTTCAGCAAACTAGTTAATTTATACCAAATAAAAGCTAGTTTTTAGAGGAATAAACTCACACATAATTTAGGGAGAATAAAATCATGATGTACCATTAGGCCATATATCTCAATGGCCCCCTATAAAAACTAGTTAATCTAATTTACTTTTGACTTGAATTTCATGTCCAATTGAGTTGGCAATGAAAAGAAAAGAAGGTACGGTACATATTATATAAACTTCTATACATCCAATCATATGTCATTAGATATTTACACAAGGTTTTTCAAGTTATTCGACAGTTACTCCTTACATTTTAAATTCAACTCTTATAACAGAAGAAAATTTATACGAGGTTGAAATTCCTGAGATTTACGGTTTTTACGCAAGCTAAGTTTCTCTTGTGGCCCCATAGATCGAAAGTTCAACTAGCCTTGGACAAGGGTTTAATGACGGGCTTGGGCTTGTGCACTACCTGCAATGGGTGTGTGCAAATTAAGTGTCCCGTGTCGGCGTTGGGCTTAATGGGCTATCATATTTTTCTGTTGACTGAGCCATTTTTGACAAAAATATGTGATATGGATTGGTGTCTATTATTCGTTATTTGCACAAGACTACAAGAGACATCTACTGACTGTTGGATTCTTAAGATATGGGTCTAGTACCATGAGCATTTAATGTTTATGTATGTACTTCTTTACAGTATTTTGTGATTCATTATCTCCATCGTCTCAAGGGTTGTCGTATGGCAAACTTGAATATTCGAATTTTCTAATTGTCTAAGTGAAAAGAATGGTCAAAAAGAGGAAAAATGTGACAACAGATGATTTCTATGAGAATGCATAAAATTAACATGACAATTAATTAAAGATAGGATACATGGTGTGGACCTCGTTTTTGTGAACCTATCGTTTTTGTGAACCTAAATGATGAAACGATGGAAGATTTTCGAAGTAGGAGTAGAGAGAGTACTGAGAGTCAACTTGACCCTCGTTTTTGTGAACCTATCACCAGGGACGAGATTAAAGAGTCCCTAAGGAAGATGACAAATGGGAAGGTAGAGTGACCATACCAGATTCCAGTGAAAGTGTGGAAATGTTTGGGTGAAGAGGGATTGAAGTGGCTAGCAGAACTTTTCAATCTTATCTTTAGGTCTGCTAAGATGCCAAGAGAATTGAGGTTTAGTACAGTCATCCCATTGTACAAGAACAAAGGTGATATTCAGGATTGTAATAATTATAGAGGTATAAAATTGTTGAGTCACACCATGAAGTTGTGGGAGAGGGTGATTGAGAAAAGGTTGTGGAAAAATATCTCAATAACAGAGAACCAATTTGGTTTTATGCCTGGCAGGTCGAGCACTGAAGCGATTTACCTCCTTAGAAGGCTCATGGGATTGTACAGAGATAGAAAGGTAAATCTTCATATGGTATTTATTGACCTTGAAAAGACATATGATAGAATCCCGCATGAGGTGTTGTGGAGGTGTTTGGAAAAGAAATGAGTGTCACGCGGTGTATACACGACTTATTAAGGATATGTATGAAGGAGGTAGGACGAGTGTTAAGACGCCTGGAGGGGTTACCAATGACTTTTACGTTGGGATGGGCCTGCATCAAGGTTCTGCTTTGAGTCCTTTTCTTTTCACTCTAGTCTTGGATGAACTTCCAAAAGGAATTCAAGATGAGTTACCCTGGTATATGTTATTCGTAGATGACATTGTTCTTGTTGATGAGACCATGGAGGGCGTTAATGAAAAATTGGAGCGGTGGAGACATACACTAGAGTATAGAGGCTTTCAAATTAATAGATTGAAGAATGAATACCTTCATTGAGGGGAGGCAAATACCAAAGGTCGAAAAGTTTAAATATCTAGGCTTGATCCTTCATCATGAAGGAGACATTGACGAAGATATTAGCCATCGGCCTATCGCATAAAAGTGGGTTGTCAAAAATGGAAGTATGCTTCAGGTGTGCTGTGCGATAAGAGAATGCCTTTAGGACTAAAAGACAAAGTTTATCGTATGGTAGTCAGACATGTTGTGCTATATGGGTCGGAGTGTTGGCCTATAAAAAAAATTCAGGTTCAAAAGCTAATGGTAGTAGAGATGAGGATGATTACATGGATGTGTGGTTACATGAGAATGGATAGAATTAGTAATGGAGTGCTCAGAGACTTAGTTAAAGTAGCCCCCATCGAAGATAAGCTGAGAAAAATAAGACTTGCATGGTTTGGCCATGTGAAAAGAAGGAGTACAGACGCTCTAGTGAGGAGATGTTAGAGGATTAATATCTCAAGAGGTAGAAGAGGGAGGGGACGACTAAAGAAGAGTTTGGATAAGGTAATTAGAGAGGACTTAAAAGTTGTAGAGTTAACAGATGACATGGTTCAGGATAGGAGACTATGGCGGGATAGAATTAAGATCTTAGATCGCAGAGAGTTAGCATCGTAGTTGGTCACTCGGTTGCAGTAGAATGGGTTTGGCTGCAGTTTCTTCTTTTGTTATGTTTGTATGCAGGTAGTTCATGTGCCTGGGAAGAGACATTATTTGCCTACTTCTGGTTGTTAAGGTACAGTATCTCCCTTTGCATAGTTGCACCTATGATCACATAGTTACTGCCGTTTGATTTTTTTCGTATTTCTTAATTCATTCCCTGATACTTATCCTTAGTTTTTCCCTTAAAATGTTTTCACAAAACCTTCTTTAAAATGTTTTCTCAAAATCTAGTTTTTGTGGATCTCTTAGAATCAGCCTTTCTATGAGCATAATTGTTAGTAGATGTAAGGTTGCCTACATCTGGATCTCCCCAAACCCCGCAAAAGTAGGACCCACATTAAGAGTTGTTGTTGTATACATGGTGTACCCAGTGAGAAGATTTTCACCACCAATAAACTCTATTCAAGTGAAGTTTGATGGCATCATGTGCAATTGCATTAGTTGTGACAATGCAGAATGGTATGAAGGTAGTGTTTGAAGTGAGTTACATAAAAAAAGTTTAGATTGAAGGAAACAATAGCATCATGTTGTAATTTATATACGGTGAGATGTTGGTTCTATAACAGATATTTAACTTCATTATCAATACAGAACATTTCTTTTAAAATGGTATTGTTTCGATCAAAACGTCAAAATAAAAGATGCATTTCTGTGAATGGATATGTCTAATAAATTCTCCTAACAAGCAATAATTGATCATAAACCATCACTACTTTCCATGATTTTTTTTAAGAATATATACACAATGATTTGAGAGGAAAATAAAGAAAGAAGGTAAAAAAAAAAGCTATTCTCAAAAATGTGTTACGTGAGTCCAAAAGTAGCGGAAATTCCGGTGGTCAAGCTAGACTTTTGTCCCCTGGTTAGGGGTGTTCATCGGTCCAAGAGCAGACCGGACCGGACTGACTCCAGACATTTGCATCTTGATGAGCTTGAAATTTTCAACAGATACCCACATGGAAAAAAAAAGAAAAGAAATGCAGTCTTGGCAAGAATTCAACATTCTATCAGAGATTCAGAAAGGCATCATGAAAGCTCTTTAACAAGGGGCTTAAACAAGGCATTAAAGCAGAAACAATCATCTTCCACCAATAGAGAGAGAGAGAGAGAGAGAGAGAGAGAGAGAGAGAGATATACAATGCCCAAATCAAAAATGAAGGAAGAAAGAAGATAGATCCAAGGATACGTTGCTAGAAGCCACTAATCAAATCAAATTAACAAAGCCCTAGAACAAATTAACAAAATCAAAAAACCCTAGATACATAATAATCTCAAATCAAAAATCCAAATTAATACAATACCCAAATCCAAGCATACCTCTAGGCTCCACCAATTGAAACGCCGCATCGGAAGCCGCCGAACGTCGGCCGGTATTCGCACAGACCAGAGAGCAGAGAGAATTCGAGCGACTAGGGGTGTTCAACGGTGAACAATAGCAACCGAAGACTGCGAGATGAAGTGGCAGAGAGTAGAGAGTGAGAGAGCTGAGCGAGAGGAAGAAGATGAGCGACATTGCGAGTCAAGAGGAAGAAGATGAATGATAGACTGAGCGAGAGGGACAGAGCGAGAGGGAAGAGCGAGAGCGAGTTCAGGCCTAAGGAAGAATGAGAACTCGAGAAGACCGAAGAAGTGAAGAGTGAAGACTGAAAGGGGCAAAGGGCCAGGCCAAGTTATTTAAAAAAAAAAACTCTGTCTGGTCCGGTCGGTCCGTCAGCCGGTCCACCCGGTCCAGGACCGGATCGGACCAAAGACCGAAAACAGAAAAAGACAGGACCAAGGACCGGATCGAAAGGCCTCGGTCCGGTCCGGTCTGTCCTGGTCTTCGGTCCGGTCCGGTCCTGGACCATTTAATGAACACCCCTACCCCTGGTGGCTGCACCAAAGGCTTCGTCCTCGTCCCTCTAACCAAAAGCTACTCAGCCAAAAAAGCAAAGCAAAGCAAAGCAGAGGAAGCCTCACCCTGAACCAAAGCAAACCCCGAAAAAGATGACCATTCGAGACTTCAATCCTTGAACACACACTCCTTCTCACTCTCTTCTTCACTCTCTCCAAGCCCCATTTGGCTTTCTTCCTCTTCACTCTCTGGGGCATTTTGTCGAGCACATGGTGGGCACTGCAAGAAAGAGCGTGTGATGAAAGTACTAACAGAGGCAAAGCAAAAAAGCTTGGGTAAATGGCGGGAGTAGAGGAAAAGCTGGAAAGGAGGAGCAAGTTTTTGAACAGCTTAATACAGAAGAAGAAAGCAGTTGAGCAGCAACAGCAGGAGGAGGTGTTGAATGTTCGTGTTAGAGCCTCTGACATGCCCCTTGCTCTGCAGAAAAGAGCCTTCCAATGTGCCAGAAATCACCTTGATTATATGCCCAACAACCGTCTTGATAGCAAACGTCTGGCTCTTTCTCTTAAGAAGGTGAGTTTTCACCTCTATCAAAACAAAAAAGAAAAAAGAATGAAAAAGGAAACACCCATATCTCTCTTTGAAGTGGGTATTTCTCTAAAGTTGGAGATAGTGTTGTATTTGTGTTTTCTGAAACTTGTTTTAGGGATTTATGGGTTGTGGATGCATGGATGATTTGTGCCTTTGCCTTTAACAGTGATTGATATAGAGGTTTCTGAAGTTTGATTTGTTTCTATAGTTGTCAGATATGGTGTTCTTTTGAATTGTTCTTGTTAGTCATTAGCGATATATAGTGCATATTAGCTCATGATATTTGCTGGTTTGGTTTACAGATCCCTACTTATCCATTTTCAGTTGTCCTGTCATAATATTTAATTTGGATAGATGGTGACCTTTTTTGTTGGGTTGAAGTAAAATCAAGTTGTTTGTAATCTACTGTAACTACTTTCAGAAACTGGTCCTGTATGCATTCCATCCTGTAATAATATTACCACATTGTCCTATGTTTGTGTAGATCTATCTGCTAGTGTGTGCCTATTATTTGTGAGGAGAGGCGGGGAAGGAGGCTAGTAGGTTACAAGACCTTGGGTAGTGGCGAATAGTGACTCTTTTGACCTATTCAAATCTGAAGCTAAGTTGTCCAAAAATAATGTAGAACTTATCCATATCAATATCAACCACCCCCCTTATCTTTTTTTCAATGAACGACTTGAATGTAGAACTTAGTATTATCTGACCATATGTTAACAGCATGAAACTGTATAATCCAATTTCTATGCTTAGTTTCCAGCTGATTTCCAAAGGCCCTATCATGATAGGTTATCCTAGAAGCCTACATTTCTCCCCTCAGGTCTGCGTCTGCAGTGAGCATATTTTTAGGTAGCCCGGAGTGAAATTTCTTATATGGTCTGAAATTTAGCCACAACATGTCTGTCACCTCCCAATTTCCATCATTATTGCTAATAGTCATTGTTTGTGAAGATAGCCTATAGGGGTTGGTATCATCTGTGCTGATAATGTACACTCCTGAATGTAAATTTATTATTGCTTACAAGGTTGGGGGTTTGAAGTAGAGTGCTTTGTGAAAGAAAGAGGGGGGGGGGGGTTAACATCTAATATTTCATTGCAAAATATTACCCTCTATGCGATAGCGTAATATATTGTTGTAAATAAGGTTATATTAGTGTATAAGCTTGTTTCACATGCCCTGCTGGACATGTACCTGTTTCCGTTTATAGGTTGTACGTGTCCCTTTTGTGGAATCTGTTGCATGATTTCTATGTACCCGCTATTATAGTTTCAGAAGCTGCTTTTTTGAGAATACTAAAATGCTTCATTAAAGCAATTAATTTTAGTACACATGCATTTTTTCTTTTTTTTGGGGGGGGGGGGGCATTGGCTGCAAAAGGAGTAAGGATGTTGAGCAAGTGATTGTACATTAACTGGTTCTGCAAGCTTTGTTTCTTCCAATTTCATTGATTCTAAATGTTTTTCTTTCCTTTTTTTACAAAATCAAATTCTTGCACACAGACGCCCATGCAGTTTCGTCTATTAATCTTGTTAGGCTAGCAGATCGAGTTTTACTGAGATTTGTGTGAGTAAATGGTAGACCAAGACAATCTTAGTTGTTTTAAACCATTTCTGACTGATATGCATGTATTGCTTGATGGGAAACCTCATGCCTCGAACAGAAGCACAAATTCCTTGAACCACCATATGTTTTGAATTTTGGAGGAATACTTGACATGAAACAGACTTACTTGAGAAGACTTTCTACTGAAGGAGCTGAAAGAAGGGGGGGGGGGGTTGTAAATTTGGATTCTTTGCTACTTGAAAGAAGAGGGAGCCTTATCTTGCATTTTGTTTCCTATATTCCATCTTGTGGTTCAAGGAAACAGCAAGCCAGTTTCTTATGGTTCTGCAGGGCCTCAGGCTACCAGGATCGCGGAATGGTCGGATCGTGGATAGGCCACTTGGAACGTTTTTTGGGAACGAAATTCGTAATTTTGGATCGTTCATGTAAAATTAAAATTTTAATTTTAATGGGCTTTTTTCCCCTCTGTATTTTTACCAAAACATTGTAGCCTAAACATAAGTTGCTTTAATAAAAACCCATGCTACAAAAAATAACTTTCATGGACAAGAAAACCGAACTCAATATCTCTCTCTTTCTCAAAGAAAAGAAAATCCAAAACTTATTATTCTTGTTTTGTTAAAGTAATCAATGCGCGTATTGTTCCCAATAATAAGAATTTGTTAATTACAACTGATAGGCACGAGAGCAGTAAAAACATAAAAATAGCCGATTGTTTAACAACTTTGACCCTCTCTACACCTTCCAGCACCCTCTTTCTTCCCTCCTCTCTGCGTTGGTGTTATGGAAGATATCCATAGCTGCTGAATTTCTATTCTGGTATGCTTGTAGTCTGCCATCTACAGTGATTTTGCTTTCTTTTCCTATTTTTTGTTCTTTATTTTCAATTTTTCAGGCCATTTTGCGCTCTTAGAAGTTAGAAAAGGGATCGCCAAGTTCTCAGATCTGGAACGTGTTCTCAATCGTTCCAGAACGGAAATGTTGCGCGTTTTGGATAGGACAATCTAAATTGTGGAACGGAGGGTGGGGTAGCGATCCCGGTAACTACAAAGCTAACATAAGAGTCAGTTCAGTTGTACAAAAATAAGACCAGAGGATCCTTTGTGTTTTCATCTTGATTAGTTCATAATAGCAGAAATTGTGGAACATCTGTTCTTAATATCTCATTTGGCATTGCCATTTTCAGTGTTTCCTTGCATGTTTATGACAACAAAAATCTCAATGATTGTTAATCACAAGTATTTTTAATAGCCTTTTATGTGCTACGATTTTGCACGTCTTCTGAGCTGGGCATCCTTGTCTTAGCATATTGGGATTGGGGAGAGGGGGTTACCCAACATGTCCGTATTTGAGGCTGGAAGCAATCATCATATTCATCAGGCAATTTTTTTTTTCCCCAACTCTGGATTGTTGCGCAGACTAAAGTGAAGCTTCTCGCTAAACTAACTCTAAAGTTTGTTGTGAAGTGGTAGCTGGCAGACACCTTTAAAATGACATCAACAGCTTCTGACAGATCTATTTTATGCTGTGCAGGAATTTGACTCTGCTTATGGCCCTGCTTGGCACTGCATTGTAGGCACAAGCTTCGGCTCATATGTCACCCATTCTATTGGAGGTTTCTTGTATTTCTCGATCGACAAGGTTTACATCCTTCTCTTCAAAACAACTGTAGAGCCTTTACAGCGCTAACACTTTCAGAAGGTCTGCCTTTACCTTTGAATCTGTGATATTACAAATGTATGTTGTCAATTTACATACAAATAACAGAGATATTGGTGTAGCTTTGTGTTCAGTTTTGCCTTGTTGGGGCTTTCCTAGAAACCAGGTAGTGAGAGATATTGGTAACATGCACTGCTTTAGAATGCTCATAATCTGGCAACTGAATGTTGGAAAACCATGGCATGTACAGTATACATGAGCTGCTGTTAAGTTGTGGAGGAGCATTGTGTATTACTGAATCAAATTTACGGCTCCTGAACCTTTAGTCTGTATCACGATTGGGGGTTGGTTTTGCTGTCTTTATGGGTCATCTCAAACTAATGTCCTTTCACTCCTTTCCTAGAGTAGTTTTCATAAAAGAGGAAAATCTTTTCAGAAACTGCTTTAAAAGCAACCACATCTTGTAATAGGAACAACAGCTTGCACAAACATGCTGGGCATTTGCATTGTTTTTGCTAAGGTGGCTCAACTAATAATTACTGTGTTGGCCACGTCTATGTTGGAGCACTGACCAGTGAACAGTATCAGGATGACCTAAGAAGGGAGGGCTGAAAGAAGCATTAAGAAGGGTAATATGAACAACTAGGCAAACGGGAAGCAAAGATCACAAAATATCAGAGACCATGGCCATGGATATATTGCAATACATAAAATTCCCAATGTCTGCATTTATGTTGAGGTTGTTTTCTTTCTTTCTTTCCGTTTAAGATTTGATTAGAATCATTCATTTGTGATTGTGTTTGTGTGTCTCAAGCGTTCGTCCAGGATAAATGCAGTCTCTCACGTATTCATATTCATATTGCTAAGGCACTTTACACATTCACATCAGACATGAATCACATGATGCTCTAATAATTCTCCCAGCTTTCACACAGTACATTGAAGCAAAGACTTAGTCAATGAGTCAACTCCGCACATAAAAGAATGAACTTCACTTCTTTTTTTTTGTTTCAAAAGAATGAACTTCACTCTTTGTTGATTGATATATGCAAAATTACAATATCGTAATTTTGAAGCACAAAGTAGAATTTCTTTTTGATGAAAGAGATTAAAAACTTACATGATGATCTCCACAAAGTTGTATTTGTAAAACTCATGACTATACTGTGTCATACTCCTAATGGTACACATAAAAAACTAATTGCATATAAGTATACAACCCAGCCCCTAGCTAGATATCAATTAATGTTAGCTCCATTAAAGGACATCACATAACACTCAAATTTGAAATGGCAAGATTATAGGCCTAAAGGGAATTGTCCTCGGATATGCAATCTGCTCTACTTTAGGTAAGTAAATATGAAAAGCAATCTATAAAACTTCAAAGTTTGCTTCCTTTTATAAGTAACAAAGTGTTACATTATTTAGGTTACTAGTTTTCTCACCTATGAATAGAATTCCATACTTTCCACCGTTGATTTTTGCAGTCCACAGGACCACAGGTAGTGACATAAATACACAACGATGCGTGGCTCTCACTCTCACTCTCACTCCCACGTTTTTCATATCAGAAAGTAATGCGTGTTCCCTCTTTCCCCCGCCCTTGATTTTTACCCGTTCACATTGGATTCCATAAGTGGCCATGTTCTTCCCTCGGCTCTCTTCAGTTCCCTTTTTCCCCCGCCCTTGATTTTTGCAGTTCCCATTTCCAGAGTCCAAAGATGAACAATGCAATGCAATTCTTCATGATGATCCCCATACTCCTCTTCCTCCAACACCATTTCAATTTCATCAATGGCCAAATATTACTGTCTGAATACGAAGCTTTGTTGGGCATAAAATCCACCATTACTCATGACCCACACAATTGTCTGTCCTCCTGGAACTCTAACACCGATGATCACTGCACTTGGGCTGGTGTCATCTGCTCCTCCGAGTCTGCCCCCAATCGCCATGTTATTTCCCTTAATATCTCCAGCTGTTTCCTCAACGGAACTCTGTCCCCTAACATTGGCTTCCTCACAAACCTCCGAAATCTCTCCGTTGCAGGCAACAAACTCTCCGGCCCACTTCCGTCCTCGCTTTCTCCCCTCTTTGACCTCTGTTGAAGAAGGAAGTTATGCTGACTAGGACTAGGAGGTTGGTTGAG
>JACYFF010003369.1:85255740-85271218 GCA_017589665.1 Selenicereus undatus | reverse complement strand
ATCGAAGCTCAGGTTATGAACAAACATGGAGGACCTCAAAATTAACAACCTCCAACACCGCAACCTCTCTTCGAACGAGTTCAATGGGTCATTCCCCTCTTGCCTCTCCTCCTCCCTTAAGGCCCTCCAATACCTCGATCTTTCTGATAACAAATTTAACGGCCCTCTCCCCTTGGATGTAGCTGAAGTGGCGCAACTTCGGTACCTCAATCTCGGATTGAATAACTTCTCCGGGGAGATACCTCCAGAGATTGGGAAGCTTCAGTTTCTTGAGGAGCTCAACCTTGAATGGAACGCTCTTTCTGGGGCCCTACCATCTGAACTCGGATACCTATGGAGATTGAAATCAATGTCTTTGGAGGGGAACCAACTGCCAGGTGAGATCCCGGAATCTATCTCTCAGCTCAACAACTTAACCAATTTGGATCTATCCAAAAATAACTTGAGTGGGAGCGTGCCCCGAAACCTTGGAACTAATGGGAAGCTGGAATATCTATATCTTCAACACAACAAGCTTACAGGGAACTTGCCGGAGTCATTGGGAGGCTGCCAGTCTCTGATAGAAATTCGTATGGACAAAAATATGCTGAGTGGATCGATTCCTAAGGGTTTACTTGGCCTCCCCAAGCTTGAGTGGATTGATCTCTCAAACAATCACCTCAGCGGTGGCTTCCCAAAGACTCGTGATTCTGTTGCTCTCAATCTTAACACTATTGATCTCTCAAACAATGAGCTGAGTGGGACGCTCCCACCCACCATTGGAAACTTCTCGAGTCTTGAGTGGTTGTTGCTTCAAGGGAACGGGTTCACCGGAAGCATACCCCCAGAAATTAGCCGCTTGCCAGTTACGGGGATTGATTTAAGCAGTAATAATTTCTCAGGCAAAATTCCCTACCAGATCAGTCTATGTCCCCACCTGCAAATTCTAAATTTGCGCAAAAATCAGCTGTCACATATACCAGTGTTCCCAGGTATGAGATATTCTTTTTGTTTGTTTTTTGGGGGGCGGTGGGGGTTGTGGATATTAATTATTCTAGAGCATAAACTAAGTCCAGAGCCTTCAACCATTATCTTAAACTTTTGATTAAAATGGTTCTTGAATATAGAGCTTTTATGAGCGAAGGTCTCGGGTTCGAGTCTTAGCAGCCCCCATATCGATTTATTGCACAAGGTAAAAGGAGTCTTTGCAGCAACCATGCTTCAAGCCCAAAGGGCATTCACGTGAGGGAGAGTGTTAGAGTATAAATATATTCTCGAATCTTCAACTATTATCTTAAACTTTTAATTGAGAAGGTTCTTGCACGTCACGAATCACATTATGGGACCTATTGGTAAAAATTTTAAGATATCGCTCAATTTCTTGAAAGACAAAAAAACATTTGAAAAATCATTAGACATTAAGAAGTCTTAAAAACATCTTAAACTTTAGTGCTGGAGACAAATGATCATCAAACTTCGTATTGCATCCAAACCTTAAAATTTTGGAGTGAAATATATTCGCATTATTTTAAGTGGGACACACTACTCACATTTTTTATATCCGTCACTAACCACTAACTGCGTATGTGAAAGCCATCCAAAAGCATGGTTGCAGAGTTGTGGGGACGGTGCTTTGTTTTATGTTTGTGTTTGTTGGTTGTACTGTGCTTTATCTTAATATCTCTATAACTTGCCTATGGCATTAATTATCCGGAAAAAAAAAAGCATGGTTGCATGACTTTGGTCAAATTGGGAACTGCAAATTTAAGCTAATTTTCTCTCAATTCTTTTTCAGGAGGTGTTCATTATATTGACATTTCGTCCAATATGTTCCAAGGACCTCTTCCAGTTTTGCCCCCCAGTCTTCAAGGTTTCTTCGCCTCAAATAACAGATTAAGTGGTCCAATTAGTTCATCAATTTGCAACTCATCAGAGTTGTCAGCTTTAGATTTGTCAAACAACATGTTAGTTGGTCAAATCCCTTCTTGTTTAGTAAGCTCATCCAATGAACTAAGAGTATTGAATTTGCAGTCCAACAATCTTGCTGGTAGTATGCCTGCAAATTTCTCAAAGTGTCATTTCTTGAAGGATTTAGACTTGAGTTACAACCAACTAGAAGGATTAGTACCCCGATCTTTGGCCCAATGCAACAACTTGGAGCTTCTTAATCTTGGGAACAACATGTTGAGCGATATATTTCCCCACTGGTTAGGTACTCTTCCCAAGTTCCAAGCACTTATTTTACATTCCAATCACTTCTATGGCACAATGACAACATCTATTTATTCAAAGCAACTATTTAGCAAGTTGCGAATCCTTGATTTGTCCAAGAATCGTTTCAATGGAACCTTACCGAGTAAGTTGATCAAGGATATGCAAGCTATGAGATACGTGGACGAAAGTGAAACAATTTCTCGACAGTACTTGGTTGATGTTAGGGATGTTTATGCTGAGTACTACTCAATCACAATTACGGTGAAAGGCGTTGATCTTCCTATAAAAAGAATATTGAACACCATTACGACTATTGATGTTTCAAGCAACATGTTTGAAGGAGATATCCCAACTTTAATTGGGGACTTGGAAGCCTTGCGTTGGCTCAACCTTTCACACAATAACTTTGCCAACCAAATCCCACCAAATATAGGTAACATAAAGGTCCTTGAATCGTTGGACCTTTCATGCAACAATCTTAGCGGGAAAATTCCTCAAGAAATAGCAAAGTTGACATCTCTTGAGGTCTTCAATGTCTCCCAAAACCAACTTGTTGGCTTTATCCCACAGAGTACTCAGCTAAGTACCTTCAAGAGCAACTCATATCTTGGAAACCCTGGACTGTGTGGACCTCCACTGTCAGAAAAGTGCCCAAATGAAGATACACCTCGACAACTTCTGCCAACACTAGTCACTCCACCTGATACAGAAGGGTCCTTGGATTTACATTTATGGGAAGTCATTCTCATGGGGTGTGCGTTTGGATGGGTTGTTGGCGTAATCTCAGGGTACTTCATGCTGTCAGCTCAAGAACCTCTTTGGCTGTCAAGATTGGTTTGCCAGCTAGAGCATCAGGTGTTGCATAGGTCGAAGATACGTGCTAGACAACATCAAATGACAGCAACAAGGAATTGAAGAAAGCAGGTGGTGAACTTCTTTACTAAAACTACAATACTTTTGTTGAAACACTGTACTTGGTTTACCATGCTCTGTACTTGAGATTCTATATTATTATGTTGAGATGATTTGATGAATAAGAAATCAAATTTTCCCGGGCGATAGACAAAAAAGGTTTTGATGTCTCTATCATTTCACGTGTGTGTAACTTTGTTAGACCCCAATTTTCATTTGATTGAAATACCCTGAACCTGGCCACTCAACCTTGCTGACTCCAACTCCCATAAATATCTTAGTACTTTTGAAGCCATATCATATCAAATCGGCAACCTTTGTGACTTTCCTCGGGCTGTTTCTACACAACAAAAGCTATAAAAAAATGGAACCCTCAGGACCACCTCACCAAGCCCTGTCCCTTGTTTTAGCCTACCTTCCGTTATATGAGCTCTTATCAATGAACCAAGCGTGCAAGTCTTTCAGAGACGCAATCACCAACGATGTCCTAATATGGCTTGACATCATTGTCGAAAGGCGGTTGAGTGTTCGTCTTATCGATGAAAGCTTGATCAAGATTGCATCCAAGGCCAATGGGAGGCTGCAAAATCTGGCTTTGCTCAACTGTGTTAGGATTACGGACGCCGGGCTCATGAGAGTGGTCAATGTGAATCCTCACACTTCCAAGGTAATTCACTACATGATTCAGCTTAAACTTCATCTTATTTTAGCCCCAGGAAATGAATTGCACCAAGCTTTTTGAACGGCTTGGAATAGATAACATATGGTCGGTTGTGGTTTCCTGCCGTAGCTTGGAGGCCGTGCTGGCAATTTCGACATATTTGGGACAAGCACAATAAAACCTATATCTTAACTTAGATCAATTTGAATTACATGAATTATCTTTTATTCGTAAAGATTTAATTCCATTGGATTTGAGAAAACTCAGAGTCAAGTCAAACTCGTTGGTTTCTATTTGGTAATTTTTGGAACAAATGGTCACATCTCTAACACTCAAAAGCTAGAGAACACATAATAGTATTGAAAAATACATTAAAAACTTTGCAATATAACAATTCTAAATTTGAATAAAAAAAGGTTATAAACGTGACATAACAAAATTGAATTTAAATGGGTAGTAAACAAGCAATAAATCTATATCAAACATAATAAATCTATATCAAACATAATTCATGTCCATACTCTCATCATATATTATGAATAACAGAGGACTATTTATAATGATATGATGTATGTTTAGGTGTTATTCCTAAAAAGTGATCTAAAATCGTTCCCTTCTCTGTAATAAAAGGATAAACACTGCTCTCTTGGCTCTTGCACTACTTTTCTCGTGAATGTGCTGGTGTCTGCCTATATACATGTTCAACACCTAAACCTTGTATAATTTTCCACAGCTGTATGTACCGCGCTGCACTAGCCTGACCCCTGAAGGAGTAATAAGGGCATGCAGTAACAACCTTAACTGAAGGATCCAACTGCTTAACTAGCGTAAAGATCAACGACATATACAACCTCAACCAACAACACCTTCAAGCACTTGAGTCCAACCTCCCCAAGAGCAAAGACCGGAAACCGAGGTTCTACCACAAGTATGACAACTACTCCTTCTGAAGCCTACGCGAGGACACCCGTCCTATTGATGTCGAAATGTGTCCCAAGTGCCAGATGGTTAGGTTGGTTTTCAACTGTGCTAGGAAGAGTTGTGGAGACAGATGTCGAGGTTGCCTCCATTGCATTCCAAGGTGTGAAGGTTGTGGCAGGTGCATTACTAACGCAGACGATGAACTAGAGAAGACAATCTGCCTGGACTACCTATGTCTTGACTGTTGGCTTTCGCTTCCGAAATGTAATCACTGTAATAGACCATTTTGCCCTGGACATGCCGATGAGGAAAGCAAGTTGATGAGTGGATCATCTGGATTTGTGTGCCAGTATTGTCAGCATGGATCATTCAAATACATGTGATCCACACTGATAGGTGGCAGAAAAGTAGACCTAACAAATAGATCATCTACGAATTGTGCATGGACAAGTTTGTGAAAAATTCAAGTCCAACATGAACTCTTGCAAAGGGATTTCAAATTTGATGTTGTGTTGTACATGTTTTTGCATACACATACACATCAATAAAATTTCAAATGACTGTTTGGGCCACCCCACATCAAGTTCCAATCAAAACTAGACTATCTTGTTTCAAATGAAAGCAACTTTTTCACAATTCTAGAAAAGAGGGTGCCTAAGAAAGATGAGACAATTGTAGACACAATTCGATAAATGAATATTTCAGCTGGATTTACGACACAATTGTAATCCACGGCATATCAAAATAATTCTTCCATATGATACATTTAAATTCAATTGATTATCCACTCTAGACCTACCTACTGCCCTACTGGCTATTTGTTCTCCAGAAGCTTGCAATCCCTGACCCTTAACTCCACCACAAACAAAATTGGGTCTGCAGCAGCTTTCTGAACGGAGTTGAACCGAACCATTTGATGGATCTTTTGGAGCAACTGAGCAACAAGCTAGCAATTCACAATGAGAACTTGCTTCGGTTCACAACGAAAATGCGCACCAAATAAGAAGACCACTGAATACAGAGACAGAATTCACCCCAAGAGAATTACTACGATAGCTGCATTGTGGACTAGCACAGTTTGTTGAATTTTCGGATGGAGCAAGGGATGTGGTATTCACAAAAGTACCGTTTCTTCCACCACTGCAGACCAAGAGAAAGAAGGGGGGGGGGGGAGACAAGGATGACATATCAGGGCAATGTCCATGTTTTCCGAAAGGCATTGGCACTGAAGCTTGGAAAAGCCAATGACAGGAGCAGAAATGATGTTTGAAGATTGACTGTGTGATAAACAAACAGAAGTTCAGGAAACCAAACAAGTGCTTAAAAAAGTGAATTCATACCTTCCTGGAAATGTACATGAACCATGACCTGCAGAAATGAAAGTGTTTCAGTCATTCAGCAGAACGTGAACTAGAGCTACAATCTCAGTCACGACTCTGACTCTAAGGACAAACACCAAAAATTAAAGAATAGCAAACTATCATTCTATCCAATTAACCAGGAGGGGTTCTACCATAAAAAAATGGAACTATCATTCTACCATAAAACTCATAACTCGAAAATAAATATAGGTTGAATATAGGTATTATTTTTGCACGATATTATTTTTGCACTCTTTATATATATGTGCCTGAATAAAACTCATAACTCGAAAATAAATATAGGTTTACGTATGAGTGTTAATTTTAAAAACTTAATAGGTATGACTATAATATTTGAAACTGAATATTGATATGGATATAGTTCCATCCAATTAGGACCAGTCCCATTTTCATCCCTACCTTTAACTACTTATTTAAGCGTTGTATGTTTCCCCAGGACGGGCTTACAATGTGGCTCTTAAATTTGATACTGTACATATGTGATAAGCCTACCGAGCGTCTTGCTTCGAGATGTTCGATGGTCAAGTACTATAGAAGCAAATGCAGAATGTGCATTACTTTAAGGAGTTTGTTTATTCAACGCTACCCCAATTTTGATTCAAGATGGAAGTTTTTGTCGTAAATTGATCTAAAAATTGATGGTATCATGTATTAAATGGATGAAAAATTGTTACTTTCGATAGTATAAGATTTTAAGTACTCATATATTTGCCTTTTACCTCGATTACAATTACATGTACAATTACAGGAGTGCATGGTCCAGTTATAGTTAGCAACGGACAAGTATGACTCGTATCTATTGGGAGTTATGTTTTCAAGTATCAGAGTTGTCTCAAGTACTCAAGTTATGCAAAACAAATAATGATAATAACAAAAACTAAACTAATTGATAGACGATATATAAGAGGAGGTTGGGATTATGAGTTCACTACTTAGATAACAAACTAATTTAGACATGTGCTAACATACTTAAGCCTATACAAGTTTTAAGAATGGTTGGTTGCACCATCAAAAACGACCTAAACCCTCTTTTAAGGGTTGAATATCGATTTGATTGTTCTACTCACATATTTTCATGAGGTTAGTCCAATTAAACCATGAGAGTACCAACTTTAGATCTAGTTAGGATTCAGACTATTTTCATGTCAAATCATTATTATTCGCCTCTCTACACGTACTAACAAATTGACCTGACCTTAATTTTAGACATTTTATCAAACACTTGATAGACATGAGAAAATCCTAAATCACAAGCATAAATTAGGTATGGTTAAGGCTTAAACAAGGTCACTTGGTCATCAAAGAGGCTAATCACAACCACAACAAATAAATTTAACTACTGATTAACATAAGTATTCAATTAAACACAGAGAAAAGCTAAACTAGCAAACAAACAAATAAATATGAAATAAATATTACAACCAAAAGAGAGCTTAAATAAGGGGCCACCTTCTAAGAGCTTAAATTACTCTTATATGTTTATATTTACTACACTCCTCAAAGACTTTTTTGCTATTTTTAAGGAAAAGATAGCAAATCTATCATTTTCAACCAAATACAATCATTTATTTTCAGGTATTGAAACTTTATGTGTACCGATCACGATGGATATACTATAGCAATATCTACAACAAAAAAGCATGGTTGCAGAGTTGTGGGACACACTGCTCACTACAACAAACTTTATATGAATATGTACCGATCACGATGGATATATCAGCATTATTTTAAGTGGGAGACACTGCTCACATTTTTTATATCCATCACTAACCACTAACTGCGTGTGTGAAAGCCATCAAAAAGCATGGTTGCAGAGTTGTGGGGACGGTGCTTTGATTTGTGTTTGTGTTTGTTGGTTGTACTGTGCTTTATCTTAATATCTGTATAACTTGCCTATAGCATTAATTATCCGGAAAAAAAAAAGCATGTTTGCATGACTTTGGTCAAATTGGGAACTGCTAATTGAAGCTTTTTGAAGAATCAAAGGCTATAAGATCACCCTAGAGGGGGGATGAATAGGGTGATAATCAAGGTTGCTAAACAATCAAAATGTAAATGCGGAAAAGTAAATCGGGACAAAACACGATCAATTTTTGACGAAGTTGGGCCTCAAAAGGCTTAATCCCCGCCTAGAGTTCCCTAACTCTAGGATTAACCCGAACTTTTATTAGGAGGATTGATTACACAACTCTAGAGTACACCTACTCTAAGTTCCAAGTCCCAAGTTGACACTTTCAACAAGGCTTGGTAGAGTTGACCCTTCAACTCTATAATCCCACCTAATCACTACTTGAACAAGGCAAAGAGTAATAGCAATTTGAAGCTCAATGAGTACAATAATTGAGAGTATGAGTATGCCAATGAATACTCTTCTTGCTTGAGGAAGTAGTATGCCAATTGTGTGCTGGCTCTCTTGTTGTTCCTCTTGCTGCTTTGTCTCCCTTTTATAGGTCCCTTGAGTTTGAGCTAGCCGTTACACCTAAATATAGGAAGTTGATCTTTACATTGAACTTCAAGGCACTGAACAGCGTCTTCAAGGCCTTGAACTGGCTGATTTTCAGCTGATTTCTTCCAACGGCTATTTTGATCTCCTCCAACGGCTAGTTACCAGATTTTCTGCATATACATCTCCAAAATTGTCTATTTACTTAAATTAGGCCATCCAAGATATTAGGAAAAGATATTGAAAATATTGTGGCCATATTTAGTTACTTAATTTAGGCCATCCAAGATATTAGGAAGAGATATCAAAAATATTGTGGCCATATTTAGATAATTCAAAATCCAATATTTATTTAGGAGACAAGCATCAATTTAAGGAAGACCACATATATTTCAAATCAATAAACAATATCAATATCTAAGCTTCCTTTTTGTCTTTCATCAAAACAACATAACAATATCATATTAAAGAGAAAGTCAACACTTTTCTCTCAATTCTTTTTCAGGAGGTGTTCATTATATTGACATTTCGTCCAATATGTTCCAAGGACCTCGTCCAGTTTTGCCCCCAGCCTTCAAGGTTTCTTCGCCTCAAATAATAGATTAAGTGGTCCAATTAATTTATCAATTTGCAACTCATCAGAGTTGTCAGCTTTAGATTTATCAAACAACATGTTAGTTGGTCAAATCCCTTCTTGCTAGTGGTATGCCTGCAAATTTCTCAAAGTGTCATTTCTTGAAGGATCTAGACTTGAGTTGCAACCAACTAGAAGGATTAGTACCCCGATCTTTGGCCCAATGCAACAACTTGGAGCTTCTTAATCAACAACATGTTGGGCGATATATTTCCCCACTGGTTAGGCACTCTTCCCATGTTGCAAGCGCTTATTTTACATTCCAATTACTTCTATGGCACAATGACAACATCTATTTATTCAAAGCAACTATTTAGCAAGTTGCGAATCCTTGATTTGTCCAAGAATCGTTTCAATGGAACCTTACCGAGTAAGTTGATCCAGGATATGCAAGCTATGAGATACGTGAGCGAAAGTGAAACAAAATCTCAACAATACTTGGTTGATGTTAGGGTTGTTTATGTTGAGTACTACTCAATCTCAACAGTGACTCGTATCTTGGAAACCCTGGACTGTGCAGACCTCCACTATCAAAAAAGTGCACAAATGAAGATACACCTCAACAGCTTTCACCAACACTAGTCACTATAGAAGCAAATGCCGATTTTAAATTGATGGAATCATGTTTTAAATGGATGAAAAATTGTTACTTTCGATATATAATATAAGATTTAAAGTACTCGTACATAATATAGAATTATTATCTTATTTGCCTTTTGCCTCAATGACAACTACATGTATAATTTTTCCTTTCGACAACAAGGTTGGTGTCTTCATTAAGATGTCTTCCATATCTATTAGTGTAACTGATGAATTTTGTGTATTTTGATCGTTATTAACTCGATGATTTTAGGGTATTGTTATGTTTATTCCGCAAGTGCATGGTCCAGTTATAGTTAGCAACTAATAGGTATGACTTGTTTCTGAAGGGGGTTATGTTTTCAAGTATCAGAGTTGTCTCAAGTACTCAAGTTAAACAAAACAAACAATCATAATAACGAAAACTAAACTAATCAATAGATGATATATAAGTG
The DNA here is from genome assembly GCA_017589665.1 of Selenicereus undatus. Lineage (NCBI taxonomy): Eukaryota > Viridiplantae > Streptophyta > Magnoliopsida > Caryophyllales > Cactaceae > Selenicereus > Selenicereus undatus. The sequence goes on along the minus strand of JACYFF010003369.1, from coordinate 85,261,038 downwards.
GAGGTTTGGATTATGAGTTCACTACTTAGTTAACAAATTAATTTAGACGTGTGCTAACATACTGAAGCCTATACAAGTTTTAAGAATGGTCGGTTGCACCATCAAAAATCACCTAAACCCTCCTTTAAGGGTTGAGTATCGATTTGATTGTTCTAATCGCATATTGTCATGGGGTTAGTCCAATTAAATCATAAGAGTACCAACCTTAGATCTAGTTAGGATTCATACTATTTTCATGTCAAATCCTTATTATTCGCCTCTCTACACGTACTAACAAATCGACCTGACCTTTTAGACATTTTATGTAACACTTGACAGACATGAGAAAATCCCAAATCACACGCATAAATTCGGTATGGTTAAGGCTTAAACAAGGTCACTCAGCCATCAAAGAGATTAATCACAACCACAACAAACAAATTTAACCACTAATTAACATAAATATTCAACTAAACACAGAGAAAAGCTCAACTAGCAAACAAACAAATAATTAAATATGAAATTAAAAGGTATGTACAACCAAAAGAGAGCTTAAATTAGGGGCCACCTTCTAGGAGCTTAAATTACTCTTATATATTTATATTTACTACACTCCTTTCAAACACTTTTTTGCCATTTTTAAGGAAAAAATCAGAAATATATCATGGATATTTTGCAAACACGTCGAGTTATCAACGTCCACATTTTGGTTAGAACCATTCTTTCAAGGCTGTGTGTGTGTGGGGTAAGCGTCAAGGCTAAATGCAGCTCTCTCACTCATATTCATATTGCCAAGACTTTTCTCACATTCACATTAGATAGTACATAGAAAGATGACCCACTATTCTCCCAGATTTCACACAATACATAGAAACAAAGTCTTACTCATTAAGTTAATTGTGTATAAAAATCAATGAACTTTACCCCTTTTTTGGCTGGTCAAGAGAATAAACTTTACTCTTTACTAATCGATATGTGCAAAACTTCAATATTATAGACATATGGGGAATTGTCCGTGTGTGTGTGTGTGTGTGTGTGTGTGTGTGTGTGTGTATATATATATATATATATATATATATATATATATATGAACATTCCAATCCTTTCACGATGGGATCCGAAGCGGAATACGTGGACCAAAAGGAGCTAAATGCAAAGTTTGCAAAATCATTTTGTTTACTTCATTTAAGGTGATCCACATATTGTAGTGCAATAATGAAATGGGGATATTTTACAAAATGCTTTGTATATGATAAATACGAAAATTGTTAGGAAAATATTAGAGCAACAATAATAGGGGAAGTGATAGGATGAGTTAGAGATTCAGAAATTCAAGTAGAATAACAAAAACAGAAATAAGAAGACAAGAGATTTAACGTGGAAAATCCAATGCGGAAAAAACCACGGACGACGACAGCACCAAAACAATCCACTATGAGTAGGAAGAATACAACACGATCACAATCACCACAGTGATTTGATCTAAGAGCAGAATTACAACCTCTCTCTTGTAATCTCTCACAAAGTACTTCTACCTCTCAATGTGTTTATGAATATTGGAGTGATCAAGTTTGTTTTTTAGATCCTAGGTATGTCCCCTTTATATAGGGGCAGGAAGGTTAGGATGAGGAAACCCTAGCCACCACGGTATCTTGGTCACCAAACCTCATCTTTCCAAAAAGGAAAACAATCTTCAACCCAAAGTATGAAAATAATATAATTTCCATAATATAGAAGATCTCAAACACACAATATGATCTTAGATTCCAAATAGCCTGTAAAAGGGATTTGGGCCATAAACCCAACAATCTCCACCTTGGACCAAAATCCAACACCATCCCTCGATCACCGTCATCGCACCCCGAAGGGTGACGCCCCCCAAAAGGGGCAATGCCTCGAAGGGCGCTTAGTGGTTGTGGATCTCTACTAAGTCCAAGCAATGCTCGAACTTAGCCAATGGTAGAGGCTTGGTTAACATGTCTGCAGGATTTTCTGATGTGTGAACCTTCTTCACTGTTACTTCTCCTGCAGCAACTGTGTCTTTGATGTAGTGATATTCACACTAATATGCTTGGTCTTCGAGTGATAGGCATCGTTTTTAGTCAGGTGGATGACACTCTGACTATCAGAAAATATCACACTAGTAGCTTGTGGGACTCCGAGCTCGATCACAAGGCCCCTCAACCAGGTAGCCTCCTTCACCCCTTTAGTAGCAGCAATGTATTCAACTTCTATGGTAGATAAGGCTGCAATAGACTGCAATGATGCTTTCCAAGAGATAGCACCTGCACACATGGTGAAGATATACCCATATATGGACCTCCTCATATCCAAATCACCAGCATAATCAGAATCAACAAAGCCTGCAACATCGGATGCAACAGCTTTGTTTCTATCAAACACCAACCCCTTCCCTATAGTACCCTTCACATATCGAATGATCCATTTCACAGCTTCCCAATTATCCTTCCCAGGATTGTGCATATATCTGCTTACCACACTTACAACATGTGATAAGTCAGGTCTGGTGCAAACCATAGCGTACATTAAACTACTAACAACACTAGAATAAGGTACATTGGACATTCTTCTGATGTCTTCCTCTGTATGCAGGCAGCATTCCGCAGACAATCTGAAGTGTGCAGCAAGTGGAGCAGAAACTGCCTTGCAGTTGTCCATGTTGAATTTACATAGTACTTTCTCAAGGTACCTTTCTTGAGACAAGTATAGTTTACCTACTTTCCGATCCCTGTGGATCTCCATGCCCAGTATTTTCTTTGCTGCACCCAGGTCTTTCTTCTCAAACTCCTTACTGAGTTGAGATTTCAACATGCCAATTAAGGTCTTATCCTTAGAAGCGATTAACATATCATCGACATACAATAGTAGGTAAATAAATGTACCATCAGAATACTGTCTAAAATACACACAATTGTCATATTTACTGCGTGTATACCCTTTATCGATCATAAACGTGTCAAAACGTTTATACCACTGCCTAGAAGCTTGCTTCAGTCCATACAAGGACTTTTTCAACTTACACACCAATTGTTCCTTCCCATGAATAGTAAACCCTTCAGGTTGCCTCATGTAAATTTCTTCTTCCAACTCTCCATGCAGGAATGCTGTTTTCACATCAAGCTGCTCCAACTTCAAGTCAAATAATGTAACAAAGGCAAGAAGCACTCGAATAGAAGTATGTCTAACAACTGGGGAGAAAACCTCATTGTAATCAATACCAATTGTTGGGAATATCATACATGAGTAAAGAAGTCTCACATCGGAAGTTTGAAGATAAGGGTCATGTTATATAAATCAAGTGGGCTACTCCTCCTATAGCCAATTGGTTTTAGGATGGAACCTCACTTGAGCTTGTTGCCATGGACCTTGGTTGAAGTAGGCTCCCTCATTGGATCTCCCCAACAAGTGGTATCAGAGCCGATGGTGCGTTCAACTAGGCGACAAAAGGTGTGGCATGGTGGACCCCATGAACGAGCTTGGTGAAGTGACACGCAAGTGTTGATCGAGCGGTAATACGTGTGTTGCAGCGTGGCTCGATGGCATGGAGAAGCTCTTGATGGTGGCTTGACACCTTAGTAAAAGCTTCCGTTCAAGGGGAAGCTTGTGCGTTGATGTGGTATGAAAGAGACTCATGTGTGAGGGGGTGATTGTTAGGAATGTCACACATGAGTAAAGAAGTCCCACATCGGGAGTTTGAAAAGAAGGGTCATGGTATATAAGTCAAGTGGGCTACTCCTCCTATTGCCAATTGGTTTTAGGATGGAACCTCACTTGAACTTGTTGTCATGGACCTTGGTTGAAGTGGGCTTCCTCATTGAATCTTTGCAACAAGTGGTATCAGAGCCGATGGTGCATTCGGCTAGGCAACAAAGGTGTGGCATGGTGGACCCCATGGACGAGCTTGGTGAAGTGAGACGCAGGTGTTGATCGAGCGGGAACACGTGTACTGCAGCGTTGCTCGATGGCGTGGATAAGCTCTTGATGGTGGCTTGAGACCTTGGTAAAGGCTTCCGCTCAAGGTGGAGCTTGTGCATTGATGTGGTGTGGAAGAGACTCATGTGTGAGGGGGAGATTGTTGGGAATATTATACATGAGTAAAAAAGTTCCACATCGGGAGTTTGAAGAGAAGGGTCATGATATATAAATCAAGTGGGCTACTCCTCCTATAGCCAATTGGTTTTAGGATGGAACCTCACTTGGGCTTGTTACCATGGACCTTAGTTGAAGTGGACTCCTTCCTTGGATCTCCCCAACAAAAATATTTAGACAAATTTAAAATTTCCTATATTTTAACTGGTAAGAAGTTTTGTTTTTTCTTGTTTAGTTTTAATTACTATATTTAAGATAGGTGATCTATTTAACTATGACGTAACACATGATATCATACAAATAACTTTTATCACAACAAGGAATTATTTGTTATAACACATTTTATCTACTATTTACTCCAATCGGCTCCACTTAGGATAATTAAATATGAAAAACCATCTATACAACTTAACAAAACGGTGTTCAGTTATGTGAGTGAGTCTCCCACATATGAATAGAATTCGAGAGTCTAGATAATAGGTAAGGATAAGATAGTGACATATGTACGTAGACAATGCTGCGTGACTTTCACTTTCATGTCTAAAAGTATTATCCCAACTTAATTGCATGAATGTATACATTTCCAAAGTAGGATCAAAGTCAATGAATCAACCGTGTGTATTGGCAACGCAACTTTAACTCACCCTGTGATTAGTTGCCTGTGTGTAATGGCTGTTCTCCTTTGATTTTTTTTTTCACTCTCTCAACTACTGCGATTATTGTGTCCACGTCCAAATCAAGAAGAACAATGCGAGTGTGTTTGTGTGTATGATTAGAATCGTTCACACATGCATATCAAACATGATGCTCTAATAATTCTCCCAACTTATTTAGGTCGCTAGTCTTCTCCTAGTCTTCTCATCCATTAATAGAATTCCAAAATTTCAATCGTTGATTTTTACAGTCCACATAAAGTAATACGTGTTTGATACATCATGACTGTATACATTGACAAAGTAGCATCAGAGTCAATGAGTCAACTATGCATAATGACAAATTGACTTTAAGGCTAATTACCCGTTCACATGTGATTCCATAAAGTGGCCCTGTTCTTCCCTCGGCTCTCTTCAGTTCCCTCTTTCCCCCGCCCTTAATTTTTGCAGCTCCCAACCATTACCGTTGTTGGTTCCAGAGTCCAAAGATGAACAACGCAATGCAATTCTTCATGATGATCCTCATATTCCTCTTCCTCCAACACCATTTCAATTT
>JACYFF010003369.1:85187771-85245740 GCA_017589665.1 Selenicereus undatus | reverse complement strand
CCAACCTCTTCCCAACATCTTTGTTAAAATTCATTTTTGTCTGACAAAGATCATAAAATAAATATCAATTGACTTAACTGATAAAATTCTTGTAACTTCACTACTAGATTATAGATCTGGATTGGAATCCATATAATATCCGATAGGCAATCTTCGTACCTTTTCTTGCATCATTTCTACCCGACATCATCCTAACCTCTCAACTAAAATCCATTTCTGTCTATCAAATATTGGAAAGTGGATGTCTGTCAAAGATTGGAAAGCCTCAGGACCACCTCATCAAGCACTGTCCCTTGTTTTAGCCTGCGTTCCATTATATGAGCTCTTATCAATGAACCAAGCGTGCAAGTCTTTCAGAGATGCAATCACCAACGATGTCCTGATATGGCTTGAAATCATCGTCGAAAGGCGGTTGAGTTTTCGTCTTACCGATGAAAGCTTGATCAAGATTGTATCCAAGGCCAATGGGAGGCTGCACAATCTGACTTTGCTCAACTGTGTTAGGATTACGGATGCCGGGCTCATCAGAGTGGTCAATGAGAATCCTCACATTTCCAAGGTAAGTCACTACATGATTCAGCTTAAACTTCATCTTATTTTAGCGCCAGGAAATGAATTGCACCAAGCTTTTTGAACGGCTTGGAATAGACAACATATGGTTGGTTGTAGTTTCCTGCCTTAGCTTGGAGGCCCTGCCGGCAATTTCGACATATTTGGGACAAGCATAACAAAGCCTATATCTGAACTTAAATCAATTTGAATTGTGTGAATTATGTTTTATCCATAAAGATTTAATTCCATTGGATTTGAGAAAACTCAGAGTCAAGTCAAACTCATCGGTTTCTATAGGTTATATTTGGTATTTTTTGGAACAAATGGTCACATCTCTAACACTACAAAACTAGAGAACACATAATAGCATCCAAAAATAAATTAAAAATTTTGCAAAATGACAATTCTAAATTTGAAAAAAAAAATTTAGAAACGTGACGTAACAAAATTGAATTTAAATGAGTAGTAAACAAGCAATAAATCTACATCAAACATAATTCACGTCCATGTGCTCATCGTGTATTATGAATAACAGAGACTATTTACAATGATGTATGTTTGGGTGTTATTCCTGAAAAGTGATCTAAGATTCTTTCCCTTCTCTGTATTAAAAGGATAAACACTGCTCTCTTGGCTCTTGCACTACTTTTCTCGTGAATGTGCTGGTGTCTGCCTATGTACATGTTCAACACCCAAACCTTGTATAATTTTCCACAGCTGTATGTTCCGCACTGCACTAGCCTGACCCCTGAAGGAGTAATAAGGGCAGTAACAACCTTAACTAAAGGATCCAACTGCTTGACTAGCGTAAAGATCAACGGCATATACAACCTCAACCAACAACACCTTCAAGCACTTGAGTCCAACCTCCCCAAGAGCCAAGACTGGAAACTGAGGTTCTACCACAAGTATGACAACTACTCCTTCCGAAGCCTAGACGAGGACACCCGTCCTATTGATGTCGAAATGTGTCCCAAATGCGAAGAGGTTAGGTTGGTTTTCGACTGTGCTAGGAAGAGTTGTGGAGATAGATGTCGAGGTTGCCTCCACTGCATTCCGAGGTGTAAAGGTTGTGGCAGGTGCATTACTGATGCAGACAATGAACTAGAGAATACAATCTGCCTGGACTACCTATGTCTCGATTGTTGGCTTTCGCTTCCGAAATGTAATCACTGTAATAGGCCATTTTGCCCTAGACATGCCGATGAGGAAAGCAAGTTGATGAGTGGATTATCTGGATTTGTGTGTCAGTATTGTCAGCATGGATCATTCAAATACGTGTGATTTAAGATTCTTTCCCTTCTCTAGCTGTAATAAAAGGATAAACACTACTCTCTTGGCTCTTGCACTACTTTTCTCTTGAATGTGCTCGTATATATGTACTTTTTTCTTATGAACACATAGTCACACAGACACCATATACATGTGCAAGACCTGAAATTTGTATAATTTTCCGCAGCTGTATGTACCTCGCTGCACTAGCTTGACCCCTAACGAAGTAATAAGGGCAGTAACAACCTTAAGTAAAGGATCCAACTGCTTGACTGGCATAAAGATCAACGGCATATACAATCTCAACCAACAATACCTTCAAGCACTTGAATCCAGCCTCCCAAAGAGCCAAGATCGGAAACCAAGATTCACCGCAAGTATGACAACTCCTCCTTCCAAAGCCTAGGCAAGGATTTCCGCCTTACTAATGTCGAAATGTGTCCCAAATGCCAAGAGGTTAGGTTGGCTTTCGACTGTGCTAGGAAGAGTTGTGGAGACAGATGTCGAGGTTGCCTCCACTGCGTTCTGAGGTGTGAAGGTTGTGGCAAGTGCATCACTAACGCAGATGATGAATAAGGGTAGACAATCTGCTCAGATGACCTATGTCTCAATTGTTGGCTTTGTAATCACTGTAATAGGCCATTTTGCCCAAGACATGCCGGTGAGGAAAGCAAGTTGATGAGTGGATCATTTGGATTTATGTGTCAGTATTGTCAGCATGGATCATTCAGAACACATGTGATTCACATTAATAAGTGGCAGAAAAGTAGACCTAACAAATAAATCATCTACGAATTGTGCAGGGACAAGTTTGTGAAAACTTCAAGTCCAAGTTTGTGAAAACTTCAAGTCCAAAATGAACTGCAAATGGATTTCAGATTTGATGTTATTTTATACATGTTTTTGCATACACATACACATCAGTAAAATTTCAAATGACTGTTTGGGCCACCCCACGTCAACTTCCAATCAAAACTAGACTATCTTGTTTCAAATGAAAACTTCTTTTTCACAATTCTAGAAGGGGAGCCTTGGAGCAACGGTAAGGCTGTCTCCATGTGACCAAAAGGTCACAGGTTCGAGCCGTAGAATCAGCCACTGACGAAGACAGCTTAGGCTGTCTACAATTCACCTCTTAAGATACAGCCCTTCCTCGGACCCTGCGTGAATGTGGGATACTTGTATATCAAGCTGCCCTTTTTAGAAAAGAGGGCGACTAAGAAAGATGAGACAATTGTAGACACAATTTGATAAATGAATATTTCAGCTGGATTTACGATACAATTTTAATCCACGGCAAATCGAAATAATTCTTCCATATGATACATTTAAATTCAATTGATCATCCACTCTAGTTAGACCTACCGACTGCCCTACTGGCTATTTGCTGTCCAGAAGCTTGCAATCCCAGACCCTTAACTCCACCACAAACAAAATTGGGTCCGCTGTAGCTTTCTGAACGGAGTTGAACCGAACCATTTGATGGATCTTTTGGAGCAACCGAGCAACAAGCTAGCAATGCACAATGAGAACTTGCTTCGGATCACAACGAAAATGCGCACCAAAGAAGAATACCACTTAATACAGAGACAGAATTCACCCCAAGAGAATTACTACGATAGCTGCATCGTGGACTAGCAAAGCTTGTTGAATTTTCAGATGGAGCAAGGGATGTGGTATTCACAAAAGTACCGTTTCTTCCACCACTGCAGACCAAGAGAGGGGGGGGGGGAGACAAGGATGACATATCACTATATCAGGGCAATGTCCAAGTTTTCCGAAAGGCATTGGCACTGAAGCTTGGGAAAGCTAATGACATGAGCAGAAATGATGTTTGAAGATTGACTGTGATAACCAAACAGAAGTTCAGGATACCAAACAAGTGCTTAAAAAAGTGAATTCATACCTTCCTGGAAATGTACATGAACCATGACCTGCAGAAATGAAAGTGCTTCAGTCATTGACCAGAACGTGAACTAGAGCTACAATCTCAGTCACGACTCTGACTCTAAGGACAAAGACCAAAAATAGTGTATGTAAATTAGAGAATAGCAAACTATCATTCTATAGAATTAACCAGGGGGGAAAAAAGAGAGGAGGTCAAATGGGACTATCATTCTACCAGACAAATGATTTCAAAAAAAAAAACGACATTATGGTTCAAAGAAATTCATACCCCTGGATTACCACCTAGGCCCCAAGAGCTAGCCAGGTATGCGGAAAGGTCAAATGTAATCTCTTTAGACCTAAACAGCTAAAAGGCCGGTTCCCTTATACCTTCAATTAAAAACCATTTATTACTCCATATAAAGAAAGTCAGGACAGTTGAAAAAAGGGATTTTGCTTTTAGTCCATTATATAATCCAAGCTGAAAAACTGCAAAGATTGGTTTTTTGCTCTTCAGAAAGTGGACGCAAAGTTACGGCCCTTCCAACTGCATCTTAAAGTTTTGATTGGTTGAGCAACTTTCTCCTTTCTAAGAGATAGAATACTGGCCAAAAAGGCCTACAAACTACAACAATTTTGGAGATATGATGGCTCATGAGCACAAATAAGTATGGCCAATCCAAGTACGGATGGCTCATGATAACTCAGGCAACAATTCAACCCTAATCTTTGAAGCCTAAGCATCAACCAACAATAAGTTTCATGATGCTTACTTGGGTCGGTGGTAGTAATGGTAGCCACTCCATTGAAGTAACAAGTACCAGCTGCCATGCCCATTTGATGATAATACGCATCAAAAGCATAGTTTGCATGAGCAACCACATTGTCTGGTTCATAACAAGATTGGCCCTGCAGTAAAGGAGAACAGTCTACCTTACCGGGCCCACAAGCCCAATCTAATGCTGCCTGAAGCATTTTTGGATCCGCACCCCCTTTTGCAACACAATATGTTTGGTTTGTGGTGTCATTTGCTAATACAGTCCCAGAACCTGTCAAGTGCAGTGTATAAACTGGCACTCCATTAGAATTGAAAAGCCCCCAGTTTTTCTCTGAGACTGACCCCGGTCTTAAATACTCGTTGTACAATTCATAAATGTAAGTACTAACTGGAATCCCTGGATGTTTGGGGGTCCCAGTGTTGTTGAGTACATGGCGAATGAGATTGCTGTTATATGTGTCGGCATTCTCAATAGTGGCATCTGGCTCATTTGCGTCACCTTTGGAAGGCCAACCTGACTCAGTCACAACAACAGGAACATTTGTGACATTCAGGTAGGACATGGCAAAATAAGCAGCATCAACAACAGCATCAAAAACATTGGTGTAGTGCAAAAGGGTATTGGCATCCACAGCTTCCTTGTTCGGAGGGAGAGGACGGAAAAGGGCATAGTCAAGGGGGATGAAACGATTTGATTGCATGTAATCATAGTAGGGGTACACATTAAGCATGAGGTATGAACCTGTGGACTGTAGGAATTTGAGCAAGGGGATCATGACTGGATCCCATGTTCGGTTAAAGAAAGCTTGAGAAGGTGGGAAAGAATCAAGTATAACTGATGAAGCATGTGGGGTAGAAACTTTGATATGAGAGTCAAGATTTGAAGCAACAAGGGCTGAGTGAATGTATTTCATTGCACTGACTAGGATGGGGGCGGCATTAGGAAGGGCACTAAGAACTTCAGACCCCACAGCTATGGCTGTGATGTTGGTGGCAGGTACATGGGAAACAATATTCCGAGCAACCCAGTTAGCTGCAGTCGCATTTGACTGCCCAATTCCAAGAAGCTGATCATTGGGAACAGAGACAATGACTTCGATGCCCGTCTTTGCAAGTGCAAGAAGCATAGCCCGGTCAGCATCAAAGAGGCGTACATGTCGGATATTTTGTGATTTGAGAAGGGCTACCACCTCAGTTGGACTGGGCATATCAGAGACCTCAGTTCCTATGTTCACACCAATAAAGGCCTCTGCATAAGGAAAGAACCATATGCAGCATGGTTAGAAAGTTATTCAAAGGAAGCTCACGTAGCATGTCACAAAGACCGATACACCATCAAAGCTTCGACAAAGTAAAAACACCAAAAGCAATTAGCTAAGAGTGTGGTGCATCATCAGCAAACATTAGTGGAGAAAGGTAGTACATATTCAAGTAAAATCAAAGGAAAATCTCAAATGAGCAACTCTATCTCCCCCTTCTTCAAAGGGTTGAGCAATTAGTCTCACAATGAGGCACTTTTTTAAAGGTCCAACTTGCAATTCAGACAATGACATTGGATAGGACTTATCCACCTTCCAACATTAATGGAACGGAATATGTTAAGTTTAGAGCACGTAAAGCTGTTGCTCGCAGATAGCTCTCAAGCAAGGATAGTTATAAGGAACAACTATTTTATGGTTTAAATATTATCCTGACAGAAGATTCAGAGTTCCTAGAGAATTCAGCAGGGACAACTACAAACTTGTCGATACTCCTATTATATTTGACAGTAAATGAGAAAACAAAGACGAAAGAATGAGGGCTAAAGGAGAAAAGGGATAGTTTAAGACATCACAAAGACACAAAGTAATTATTGACATTCCTTTACAAATTAGAGGGCATGTATTCGACAATTTCAATAAGCAAAGACTAAAGAAAAAAGACACTAGAAACACACATGTTACAAATAGATATGGGCCAAGTATAGAAAGAGATGTGGCTTGACACTTGAAAGAAAATGAACTAAACAGATAAGTTACTAAACCAAGAACCCAATAGATCCTCCAAACTTCTGGGCTAGTGTACACCTTTCCACAAGTACACTCAAACTCAGCTGCATTTGTTGCACCATTTAAATTGTTGTATGGCCCTTGCACATAAGCAAAATAGGAAGAACAAAGGGTTTCACATGTCCTCTGATTCACTAACAGCAGTTTCTTTTAAAGTTCACTGAATTTTATGGTGCACTAGGACTAAGAGGTCTGTTTCTTGCAACTAAAGTCCAATAGGCTGGTAACTCAATTTTTGTCAGAAACTGTTTCATTATTTATTCTTTTGTTTGGATCTCCAGAAGAAACAGAGAGAATTGCACAGATGTCAACAAACGAAGCAGAGCCAAGCGACACATTTTTCTACGTAACCTCATACAGATTGGGGTTTTTTTAACTATGATACACAGGCTTATAACTCTATCGTTGTCAGCAACAATTTCATTATGTGTTCTTCTATTTGGAACTCCTGAGAAATAGAAAGACAATTATACAGTTGTCCAAATGCCAAGCATAACTAAGTGACACATTTTTTCTGCTTAACCTCATACAAATAAGCAAAGTTTATCTCAAATTCTAGCTAATACAAGCTTGCGTTCAAGACAAGCTTAATGAACTATGCATAAGTTACTTAACACATTGCTTAAACTGAACTAATTCAAAATTCAGTCTACATTAGAGGATGAATTAAACAAGGCAGCTTATAGATGAAATTCGCTTGATTTGTAATTCTTTCATTAATGATTAACAAATATTTGTGAATCACTCATGTCTTTATTTCCAAGAGCCATAATGGGACAAGCCTTGAGGCAGCACTGGAGTGGGATGTTAACAAGCTCTTTGATGATAATGAACTAAGTGAAGTTCGAGCCACAAACAAATTAACAAAGTCAAATTGCCTTATTCCGGGTGTCCATACACAGTAATTGGATACATATCAATTTTGCCAGGTCTAACTAATTCTGCAACTTGCTTATAGATTAAGAACAACTGCATTATAGTAAGTCATTGCACAAATCTGGGGATTGAATAGGATAATTATCAGAAGTCAGCACATTTACTTTTTAAAAAAGGGTTGCATGATCCACGTATCCGAATTTATGAACCAACTTGCACCTACCATTAGCTCCTTCACTAAAATAAACAAAAACGACACCAACACCACTAAACCAACCTGAATGAACCTTATCATCGATGCTACCACATCGAATGCAAAAATGAAATTGACGCCAATATACAAAGGAAAACACCACCTGGCACAGACCTCACAATTCCTTCCAAAATAACTACCACACAAAAAAGAAGTTAACTTCTCTTGCTCGACTACATCCCCAATTGTACAACGGAGTCATTAGAAAGACTGCCACAAACACTAAGACCTGACATATGTAAAAAAAAAATCACTCCAAACAGTACCACCAAGCCAATGTCACTATAATTATGAATGAATATGGACAGTCAAGGTGCAGGCTACAATGGAGCGGAGGTTAACTATGTCAGCGGAGAAGTCAGGATAATAAAAATGGACAAGAACCCTGACGCAAGTAAGGGTCGAGAAGAGAAAGTAGCTTAAAGCGCTTATCGCCCTTAGTTTACCTCCAAAAGGACCATAAGGCAAGAAGCTTTTTGCACCAAAATAGGGTGCTTCTCTCACCCCATTTCCAGCCTGTTCTTGTATATTGTGCGCAATATATCACCAGTCAATGGCCCACTCTTCAAACTGAATTCCTTCCACATCACCATATCTACACTGCACCTCATACCTTTCTTTGTTCCTTACAGCACTTCCAGTTCTAGCACCCATATAAAATCATCTAGGAGATTCTATCATTCTATAATCAACTGGTTTCACCCATTTTTCCTCCTAAGCCCAATCTTCATCAGTCAGTTTTACATGTGGCAAGCATGTCAAATTAACAACAAATCAAAAACAAAAACCTTCTAATCTCAATGTCAAATCCACCAACTTCAATTGCCAACGTTATGGTTCTTAACTCCCATTTGGATTTGATTTCTAAAGTGTGTCTCACAGAAAATACATTTTAAAAAAACCAACAAAAAGTAACTAAGTAATGGAACAGGAGACTATTAGAGAGCATGTCATGTTGCTCAATGTGAAATCACTAGAACACCCTTGGCCTTTTCTTAGTTTACTCCACAGTTTCGTTGGATACTCTGCTACATTCCGTATGGAGGCCCCAACATTATAATAATCTCCAGATACCAATGCTGTCCTTGGCTGTTAAGAACCATATGAGCTGGACCGCAAAAGAGTCAAGGTTTGAGGACCCAAGTTGCACATTTCCAAAAAAATTAGGGAGAAAAAAGTGGGAAAAAGATAAGAGTCCCATGCTTTATGATCTCTAATTAATCAAATTACGCAAATTTCTGGGACCCAAAAAAAAATTAAAGCAAAAGAAACCCTACCAAGGTGGTAGATTTTACCATACTCAAGGGTAGATGGCCAAGCCACATACAATTGAATCCACCATAACCCACAATGAGAAAGCCCAAGGGCTCTTATACAGTAAAATCCCTTAAAATTGTTCACACCCACCAACATTTATCTGGGTTCAAATCCCACCAACATTTACAGTTAGTCCCCCCCCCCCCTAAAAGGCCCTTATACATGCTTTAAACAGAAACCCTTCTTGGTTAGTAAAGTTTCTAGCTACTCTACACTGCCATTAAATCCAAAAACACAGAGAAGCAGTAGAATTCTACAGCATAACAATTAACAGAGAGTAAGGAACGAATGAGTAGAGAGAAAATTCAAAAATCAGAATGATACAAGCTAAAGAACACCAAAATGAACAAAACCCAGAAAAATAGACACATTTGCTGAAATGGGTTATAGAAAGAACGATTGTAACTTACTTTCTTCAGCGCAAACAGCAGATAGAGCAAGAAGTAGTAGAAAAGCAAGTGAAGCCATTGATGTTGGGCACTTCATTTCCTTTTCAAGCTTAAACCTTTAAACCATTTACAAACAATACCAGTTGGAATCTGATCTGGGAAAGTAAAGGGGAGGGGAAAAAAGGGCAAAGAGGCAAAACAAAAAGAAAGGGAGCTCTCTGGAGACTGGAGAGGGAAAGAACAGTGAAGAAAGAGAGTGAGAAGGGTTTGAATTTCGAGGTGAGTTGTTTTATTGCTTGTGTATGTTTTTGCAGCTGTGGGAAGAGCAGAGGTCAATCTTTTGTAAGCTTTCGGTCAGAATGTGGACATGAGATGTTATTAGGTTTTTTTTTTTTTTTTCCTAGGGATTTTCATGTGTGAAAGAAACGAGTGGACGGTTATCTCTTTGTTTTCAATAGGACATTTTTCATTTTTGTTTTTGTAATTTTCATGTATTTCTATAGATTTGTATAGATTTTTAGTTCTTTCAAATATTTTATTAATTTCTATATATTTCTACAAATTTTGTTCTTTTAATGTTTAAATAAACTTTTAATTTGTCTACATGTTTTAAGTTGCAAAATCAACATATCTATCTCCACAGATTTTAATATGTTTCTTATATTTCTACAAGTTTTTATGAACTTTATATTGTAATCTTATATTTTGTAGGTTTTTTAAACCACAAAGTAAACAATAGAAGGAGTATCAATATAAATTGTAAAACACATTTTCAAATAATGATAGATGTCCATCATACAAACATCACGCCAGAAGACCTTCTTGAAATGGAGCAGGTAATCGAATCTTTTTATTTTATACCAAACATGACGATACAACAAGAGGGTATATTGTGTGCAAATCAAAAGCCTATGACCATGTGCCTGATAACAAAACAAAACAAAACAAAAAAAAGACTATGGCTATGTTCATTAAGGACATATTGAACTTGCTTCATGCTCCAACGTGCTCCAAGTTGTTCAAACTTGTTAGCTACTAATCAAATGTGCTTCAATCTGATCTAATCTACTCGAACATGCTAACTGCAAGTCAAACATACTCCAACTAACTCACAAACCTGTTTTCAAATTGCTTCAATCTACTGAGTGTTAATCAAATCAAATATGCCCCAACCTGCTCAAATCAATTTATGAAATCTCTGAACCTTGTAATTCTTGACCTTTTATTAGTTGTTCTTCCTCTTGTTCATCGTCGTGTTTACTAACGTTCATTTATGAAATCTTTAAACCTTATAATTCTTAATCTTATTCTTTATAATATATAATTATAAAAATCCTAATTTTTGGATTGATGATGTTAGAAATTGATTTTATAAAGAGTATGCATACATCCCCCCAAAAAAAGGTATGTATCAACAAATCAAGAACAATGTGCTCTCCGCATGGTCAAAAATGAACCAATCAATTACATCTATCCAAGCTACATGGTTCCAGCACAAAAGACATATTATCAATCATACCCATTTGAGTATTTTACGAGTAGAACACCAACCAATATCTCACTTGCTCTTAGAATAATCAATAGTAAATTACAAATGCTTGAGACAATAGCCTTATCCTCTAGAAGACTTGCTTTCTATCATGGCAAAAGTAAAAACATCCTTGGAATTTTATCTACGAATATGTTCTTTTTAACTAATTATAAGTACTTATTATCAGTATTTAATACTGATCAACACTTAAACATATATCCTACATACAATTTTAGCCCTCATCAGTGCTTATTAACACTGATTACCAATAAATTACTTATGATAAGTTAACAAACAGACCAAACCCAAACTCAGAGCCTTTAGAACATAATTTAGCTTTCATCCTCAGACCACGCTAGTAATCGATTTTAAGATACCAGCAATGCGATGAGCATAAATAAGAGAAATTCAATTTATTCGTACCTCCTCGTATTCCTTTGTTTGGTGAGGACATTAACTGCCCCCATTGTCCAAACATTTTGGATATTTCTGAAGAGAAATATCCACCATTTTTGCTCATAAGAGTCATAAATAACAACTGTCTTGCCGTGAAGCTCGGTTTGTTGGACTTTTAGACACTAAAACATGATTGTAAAACCAGTCCCCATCACACTTGATCTTGTGAGGACCAGATTGCCCTTTCGGTATAATCCATAATGCTTGTAAATCATAATGCTTCTACACGAAACAAAATAAACTCACAAAAGAGGCTGATTATGACCACGATACTTGAAGTTCCGCAACTCTAGAATTTTCAAATTGCAAATTGATACCATCCCCTGAGAGAATACACCTTCAAAAGTCGGGCGATAAATTCCATCCATATGCATTTGTCGAATATAAAAATTTAATCCATATATGAAACACGCGATAAATATATGCATTTGTCAAATATGAAAATTTAATCCAAACAAGATCCATGCATACGTAACTTATAAAAATAAATACACCCGAACATAAAATGCGGGAATTTTAAAAGTTATTACACCCAGAAATACAATGCAGGAATTGCAATGCAGTAGGCCACTGGCTTTAGATAGACAAATATACAGCTTCTTCCCCCTTATACTTTTTTCTAGTGAATTTATTTGTGCAGAGCACACCCGCCCTTCTTGTTTGTTACTCTTTTTTCCTCCTCCCTAACGACAGACCGGCTCCCCTATACAATGAAGAAAACATCTCCTCGAATGGGTTTCGCTTTGGCAAAAGGCAGCACATAAGTCTGCAGGAGTGGTTTACCAGGAAGTATCTCACCTCTCATATAAACGAATCAGATTCCGATTACTCAAAGGGACATCAGATTACACTAGGCATCTTCACAACATATGAAGCCTCTCGAGGAGTCATCTCCTTCATGCGGTACAGCAAGCTCATCACGACCTTCTTCCTGTCAATATTTGGATCCAGCTATGTCCAATCAATGTGTGAAATTATCAGATATTTCAACTTTTTTTTAAGGTGGATTCACACCCTTACACACAATGGTTCCTCAACTCCTCACCTGAGCACCTTATATTTGTTCACAAAACACACATACTGCTCGATCACAAATCCAAATCCAAATCTAGTACCCCAAAGACCCCGCCACCGCACAAGATTGAAATCTAGTAACCCAAAGACCCAGCCACCGCACACGATTGTAAGGGGATTTGATGTAGCAGCCTTACCCATAAATTACAAAATTACAAAGTGATTAGCTCCGTTAGACCCTATATTTAAAAACCATAAAAACTACCTACTACTTCATATAAACGAAGCAGATAAAGTTTAGAGAGAGATTCTACTTTAGCCCACCACAATTCAAACTAAAAAGAATAGTTCAAACTTGCATTTTTCAACTATGCAGATTGTAGACAAAATACATAGGTACTGTTTGGCAAAGAGCTTTTTGAATAGTATTTTGGCTAAAAAAGCTATTTTGGCCAAAAAGAGCTTTTTTTACCAAAAATAACTTTTTGACCAAGTAAAAAAGCTAATTTGAGTGTTTGGTGAAAGAACTTTTTAAAAGAGCTTTTTGGGTCCAAAAAACTAATTTGAAAAAACTAATTCCATAAGCTTTTTGAGAGAGCTTTTTAAAGAATTAGCTTTTTGTCTCACAACTTTGTCAGAAACAGCTAATTTTATCAAACAGTTTTTCAACAAACAGCTAATTCAAACAGCTAACTCAAACAGCTAACAGTTAATACAAACAGCTAACCGCTGTTTGCCAAACAGGGTCATAGTCTGAGGCACTGCCATGAGAACAACTAGATTTTATTGGCAGCATAAATGAGACCATGTTTCAGTAAGATTGCAGATATTGGGCATCATTTGCCCAACATAGCTTACATTGCTATCAGATCAGTTCCTGGTACATCAGAAGACAGAAAATAATGCAGTCCCTAGCTCAATTCAAACGGTTGAGTACACTGGACCTGCCTATCTTAAATTAAAATCAAGGAAAGCAACCAATACTGATTTACAATGGAAATCAGTCTGCATGGTATTTGTAAACTCTAGCAGCAGATCAACAATTGATCAGATGAACAAGCAACATCAACATACACAATTCAGACGTTAGCTCCATTACCACTGGAAAATAGAGAGACTTTTGGAGACAAACATACCAAAGCAATTCATTGTTCAAAAATGAGTTACGGAAAAATCAGAAGAAGCTAAGATTAATTGAAAGAAAGTATAATTGGAAGCCGAATGCAAATACATGCAAAAAGAGAGGGGAATTAGGGCACTTATGAAAACAATATAAGCACTAGGAAATCCAACATGTAACTATATCATACCAAGGGGGCTGACCCCTTATGTAGGACCCATCCAAACCATAGATCGCACTAGACTCCCATGTGCTTGGGCAGACCAAGATGGCCAAATCGTGTGTACTCTCCAGAACTCTTTTCATATTCTTTCCTCTCCTTGATCTAATCTTCCTACCCCATTCGAGCATCCTACCATCATCTCCTAGGATCCCCAAACCATCTCAATCTTGTTTCGTATATCTTATGCTCAATGCACATCTAAACGACCATCCAATGAACATGAAGCTCCAAAATACCCCGCTCCCGGCAATACCAACACCCCACCCCCCAAAACAACAACAAAAAAACGAGAGAGAGAGAAAGAGACCCACACACACATTGTGTTTGCACTGCAGTCAGCTATTTCAGGGAAAATTTAGTTGCAGGCAGGATTTGTGGGCGGTTGTACGTGAGCACGTTGCTTTCTCTGGAGTCTTCCATCAATCATACAACCAGAAAACCCACTTTATCATCTACCTCACAAGTTCCTTGTATCTATAGTTAATGACAACACGCTGCAGAAATTCAGCGGATCAAACTATCGGACTTGAGCCCTTCCTAAAACCAAGTGGGAAATTCAATTTGCAGTCATCGAGGGAAGAGACAAATGGTTGTCGAGGGACGAGACGACGAGTAACTTTTTCAACAGGTTGGGATCTTAAGTACCAATTGGCAACATCCCAAATTTACAAAATCACAGCACTGCAGGAAGGGAAGCCATGAATCTTAACTGCTTGAAGATGAAAGGCTCAATCTCTAGGTTCTTTTTGGCAGATTACAAAGCATTTCACCAACTTTGAAGAGTTTAAGAGTACCCACTTTAATGATACAACCACCATCAGTAAAAACAAACCAATCATACAAGATAATCACTATTCACTACTACATTAATTACAGACAGAAAACCGTTGAGAAGAAAAACCATCCAACAAGACTAGGCTAAGAAATAAATACCAGTATCCATCATGATTCATGATCGTGAAGCAAACACCGAAATCAAAAGCACAATTTGGACTAAGTTGCAACCATAAACGGGATCACAATTAGAAAATCATGGAACAAAACCCAACATCTACTAAACAAAAGTATCGATTTCTTAAGCAATTGCCCACGATTCCAGTCAACATTGCATGAAACAAAAACACCAAACTTAAATAACAACAAAATTCGACTTATCTCACTCGGAATCCCCCAATCAGGGGATCCAAACCCTAATCAGAACTCTTCTTCAACCTCTCAATCCGCTGGTTCAACTGATCGATCTTGACAACCAACGCAGTAACCGAATACAACACCCAGTAGAACACAAGAGCAGCAGCAATCAACAGCAAATTCCTCTGACTCTTCATAATCGATTTCTGATGACGAAGGTGTTCGGATGGGGTACACGAGTCGGCCTCGCAACTCGGCCGAGTCTCGTACTTCCAGTAGATATCCATGAGAAGGAACAAGCAGAAGGGAACCACGGAGAGAAAAGGCTTGAGGAGGTTACGAGTTACTACGATCAAACCCTTGCGAAGGCCGTCGAGACCGGGGATTGTCAAGAGCATCACCATGATTGCCTCTGCTGCTGCTGCGTAGCCCAGGACGACCCACTCTAACGCCATTGATGAGGAGCTTGAAAGAAAAGGAAACCCTAGATCTGAGGTTGAAGATGAAGAAGATGGTGATGAGAGAAGGGGAAAATCTAAATCGAGAGAGAGAGCGAGAGAGTGAGAGAGAGAGAGAGAGAGAGGGTCTTGTGTTAAGAGTCAGACGTCGACACGTACTTTGGTAGTTCCGACTTCCGATCCCACGCGGCAAAGCAAAGTATATGCCTCCTTTTAAAAAAAGAAAAAAGAAAAAGAGAAATGTTATTACTATTTTTTGCTTTGGGATTAAGTTTTTGTGCTTTAGCTTATATATAGGAAGCATGCAAATCATAAAGTTTTGCGGGTAAGAAAAGAGATAATATAATTAGGCAATCCTTTTTAGAGCATCCTGCTCATAGTGCTATTTTTTGAAATTTAATACTGTTACATCAGTAAAAGTTTTAATTTTTTTAAATTTATATTTTATTTTTTCAATTAATGAAACTTTAATTTGAATCACCAAATAAAATATTTATTACGAACACAGTTAACAATATATAGCCTTTTTCTTTAGGAAAAAAGATAGAGTAAAACAAGAGTCAACAAAATAATACCAAATTATAAAAAGTGAAATGAAAAGAGGACCGACATTATATATATATATAGGAAAATGGTAGAACGTGAATCCTACTAGTAGGACACATTCCTCATGGCTACGAATAACCCAACAACTGTTCCAACTATCAAATCTTCAGTATGTGAAAGACTGAAAGTTTGCTAGACTGGGTAGAATATTAAGTTATTATGTTATAATAGTGGGACATAAATTGGCAAATTTTGATACTTTTTTGTTAAAAAAAAGGTGGTATTGTGAAGAAGAATCTAATTATAATTTGAAAAGGCTCCTTGGTGTGGGTCAGATTTCATTGTGCCTCATAATACTTGGAAACAATGTGTTTGATTGCCATTGATTTGAGAATATTTGCAATCTAATGCTTGTAGTCTATAATATAAACAATTGCAATTTTTTGGTTTAAACATGCCAAAGTATGTAACTCCTTTTTTTCCCGCCTGGATCATACTTCTTGATATGCTAGCAAGTAATCAATAACAATATGGTTGCCATGCCATAACTTCTATTCGGAGACAACATTGAATTTTAAATGACAACTAAAGTATCAAATCTTTCGATGTTTTCAAATCATACACAGTACATTTCCTAAAACACAACAGGAGGAAGAACTAAGAACAAACACCTAAAAGTTCATAAAAAGTAACTGCTAAGAACAGCTGAAGTAACAGCAACAGCTGGAGGCTCAATTCTAATTACAAGCTACAATAAACCAAATCTCTGAAAGGTTTTCTGAGCATCTAAATAGCTATAATGCCAAAGTGATTGAGCAGCAGAGACGATCAAACCTAAGTGTGTTTGTGCTATGTACAACATAATGGAGAGAAAAATGGTATCATTTTCACCAGCAATTGATCTAGGTCTATCAATCTAGTGAGATCAATATACTGTAAATCCACAGCAAGAAGCTCATTCAGTGCCATCCACGTAGAAATACAGAGGGGGAGATGCCTCTATTGGTCATTGGTGAAGAGATTGTTTTGAAGGTAGGTTAAGACATGGGATTCTGGTTGAGCTTTGGATGAGTAGCGGCATATATCGAAGAATTTATGTCTGTTTTCAAGTGACAGAGAAGATGCTGTACATCTGGTCGGAAGCTTTCCATGGCCCTACCAAAGAGTGCCAAAACTTCTGGCCTAGGTTTACTTGTGGGCAGCACTGGTCCACCCTGACCTTCATAATGAATGACATGGTGCCTGAAAAAAACAGAATACATCAATTTGGAATGCACTCAGATGTTAGGTGGGCAAAGATAAAGGAGATTGTGGTCTTTTGCTTTATGTTTATAACCCTAACATTTTAGAATTAGTATTTACCCCCCTTCACCTTTGCGTGAAATAGGTTTTGAACTCCCAATTGCCAATGTGGCAATTGATTATTTGTCCATTTGTTATGCCACACTAGCAATTCAGGGTCCAAAATCATATGACGCAAAAAGTGAAAGGGGTTTTAAAAAAAAAAAAAACCAAAGCAAAAAACCATGAAAGTGTGTATGCCGATATCTCAAATATAAAGTCAATAAGTCCTTACAGAAAGTCAATCAGGTCGATTATTTCAGCAGCCTGAGCAGGAACGGAAGGTTGTGCATTCTTCCCAAAGACATCCACCATTGCGCCAAGTAGCAAAGAGAGAGTCTGCAAGACAACGTACATGAACACAAAAATACGGTCATGAATGTCATATTCAAAAGATTTGCCAGGATGAATAATGGCATCATCAATGTATGGTATGTATACACACTGATTGCAGACAATATGCATTCTATGGCTTACATAGGGGCAATTATGATGCACTACCAAAAACTCATACATAAAACATATCATAAGTCTCCTATCTGCACACTAAAATTATTAATGATGTATTCAGCAGTCGTACTGGTTTTCCAGTAGGTAACTGCGTAGCAATCTGCCAACATTTTTTATCAGATAAAATATTTTAAAAAATTAAAATAAAGAAAATAATTATTGACGATACAGATTGCCAATGGCCAGTATTCTCCATGAATCTACTATTAGACATGTAGGATACCGGCGAATACTGTTTATTGGTCACTGCACGACCTAATGCATTACAAGATTGGCAATGACGACAACTGCACCAACTATCCCACTTCAAGTTTAACCTTCGTTGAGCATGTAACCATATTCTGTTGCAGTAACTTGTAATATCTGATCTTTCATCACTTCAATGATAGTAATATGCTCCTACATACATCACCCAGAATCTGTCCCACCTTAAATTGAGACATTGGTGGGAACATCTTAAACACAGAGAACTTAAGAGCTTTGTTAAGGACACTACTTATGCAATGTACATCAGCCTGAACCCTTGTAATTCCACAACAAATTTCTCCATAAAGCCTATGATTGATAACACACTACCTGCCTACGAAAACTAGCTTTTGTCCAACCTAAACGCTTCCACCTACCTAATCAATTCAAAATTGAGGTACAGGGGTCACATCTTAAAAACAGATTAACTTAAGATATCTGTTAAGGACACAACTTGTGCAATGAACACCAGCCTGAACCCTTGCAATTTCATAACAAGCAACTTTCTCCAGATACTTGCCTATAAAACTAGCTTATGTCCAAGCTAAAAATTTCAATCTGCTTTTATTTTTTTGAAAAAAAAAAACCTCACATTTCCATTTGAGTATATTAAAAACTTTAGTCAAAGCTTGAACTGAAAATTTATGCTTTAATTGAATTAGGAGAGGGGGGAAGAATCAATTAAGCAAGTTGAAAGTACAGAAAGCACTAAGTTTAGAAGGCGATTTGAAATAAATATAAAGGCGAGGAATCAAGTTGCCATACATGCTTAACATGCCAGAAGGAAAAAAATTTATGTGATAAAAAAGCTCAGAATTTGGAGAAGCCATCTCGATAACCTAAGGATTTCAAACAAACACATACCCTACTCCTTACGCTGTCAGCCTTGGAGTTCAGTCATGTATCAACAAATATTCACAGAACATGTGTAACTTTCCAACATCTGGTCACAAACTACCAAATGTCCTCTGTCATCCATTATCATTAAATCAAGCTTACTTTCCAACAATCTCGCATAGTTTTCTGTGCAAGTTAGTAATCCTGAACTTCTATGAAGTGCCAAATTTTGATAGATTTCAAAAAAGTCCACAATTTGTACAAGTAACTTCACATACTCAACTTCATGTCTGTGTTCTCAATGCCTTGTTGAACGAACTTCTTACCTTGGTAAAGAGCGTGTGAGCATTGGCCAGTCGTGGGAGCAATGGACCCATGATACGAAAAACTATTCTAAGCATCGCTACTGATGTCATTGGTCTCAGTTGCTTAATGATGACATGGGTACCTTCTAGCCATTCTTGCGGAAGGTTACTGAAGAATGAATGGAGCAAGCCAACAACATTCCCTGACAATATTGATAGTGATATGCCATTAGAACACGAGCCAGAATTCCTAAAATAAGCTCAAAGACGATTGTGCACAGATGTTTAAATCATAGAACCGTAAATCAGATACAGGAACTATGATCACAATTGACAATTATCATTGACACCAGCAAATAAAATTACTTCCACTTGCTCCAGTCCTCATAAGTTATACTGAACTTTTCCGGCACTTCCAAAGACATTAGAACCTATGTAAACAATGTAAGATTGGCTGAAATTTTTCTGACTTCTTTCCTTTGTCAATGCTATTCTGATTTACCTAATTTCACTAAAGATTCGGAATATATTGTATTCATTATTTATAGAACTCCAGAAATTCAGCTAAAATAAGTCAAATGTTCAGACAACTTTAGGTCGACGCTGTAAAATGCAATCACTGAATTGAAAGCTTAAAATGACCAATAATCATCAACCTGCTGAGGCAGACAGCATAAGGGCTCAACATGAAGGTGAGACATAAGCAGCCTAACAGAGACGGATGTTTCAGGCATCAAATGATATTATGCAGGGTGAAATCTAGTTTAAGTGATTCAGCCAAAAAAAAAAAGGAAAAAAAAAGAATTTGGGTGACCTAGGTTCAATTGTTCAAATAAAATCAAATATAACCAAAGAGCTCAAAAGTCATGAGAGAGAGAGATCAACCATTTGGAA
The DNA here is from genome assembly GCA_017589665.1 of Selenicereus undatus. Classification (NCBI taxonomy): domain Eukaryota; kingdom Viridiplantae; phylum Streptophyta; class Magnoliopsida; order Caryophyllales; family Cactaceae; genus Selenicereus; species Selenicereus undatus. Next base: position 85,225,756 of record JACYFF010003369.1, on the reverse strand, counting down.
CAAGCATAAAATTCTAGCGAAACACAATTTAAAATAAAGGGTGCTCAGGTGGTCATATTTCTGATAATCCGAAATATCACAAACAGAAAGCAGAGGATGCGAAATTGCAGATTTTTTATTTTTTATTTTTTTTTGTGAGTAATCAAGAGCTATATTAAAAGGACACCAAAGGGATGTCACCATTTACAAAAGGGGCAAATACAAGAACATTATGCCCTTAAGCTCTCATCCATAATGCAATCGACAAAAGCAAAAAATTTAAATTTTTGTAACCACAAAGCCCGACACTCCAACTATACAACCACCTCAAAAAATAGAGCTTAAACTCTTGAAACTACAAAGCTTTGTCGTCAAAGATACAAAGATTTCTCTCCTTCCACGTAGTCCACCAAATAGCGAAAGGCACCATGTTCCAAACTCCAAGGACCCAACTCTTCTTCATCCTCCTCCTCCAAGCTACTACCACATCTCTAACATTAGAAGGTTGGACCCAACTAATCCCCATAAGAGAGAGAGAGATAAATCCCAAAGCACAGAAACCCATCAACAATGTACAAGGAGATGATCTGGGGTTTCTTCCTCCTCCAAGCACAAAAAGCATCTGCTTGGACCTCTAAAATTTCTTCTTTTAGGCATGTCATCAGTTGGGATCTTTCCTATGGTGGCTGCCCAAGCAAAGAAACACACTTTTGTGGGAACTTTAGACTTCCAAACGGACTTAGCACCAAAATCATAACCATCCAAGGCATCAGAATGTGTGGAACAAAAACTCTTGACACTAAAGGATCCCTTAGAGTTAAGTGGCCACACAATCTCATCATTTCCTTGCGACAGAACCTCTTTGTCAGCAAGTACGGCTAACAAATTACAAAAACTGTCCTCTTCCCAATCATTAAGATTCCTCACAAAAGTCAAGTTCCAATGGCTAACATTCCCATTCCAAGAAACAACTTCTTGAACCGTGGCATACCTCAGGGGAGCCATCCTAAAAAGACCAGGAAAAAGAGTCTTTAAAGGCCGCTCCCCACACCACACATCATGCCAAAATAACACCCTTGAGCCATCCTTCACCTCAAAATGCACTAAAGATTTGAAACACACAAGACCTATTAAGATAGATTTCCAACAACCAACACCGTGGGCATAAGAACTCTTCTTACTCCAACCCATCTCATCAACCCCATATTTTGCCTTGATCACGTTTCTCCACATAGCATCATCCTCCTTTGCAAACCTCTACAACTATTTGGTCTTCAAAGCATCGTTCATAACACTAAGAGGTCTTATGCCAAGTCCTCCCTTTGGCTTAGGACGACATACTTCGTTCCAATTAACCCAATGAAGGCCATTACCATTATCAATAGAATTCCAAAGAAAATCTCTCATGATTTTCTCTAACCGACTAGCAATGCTAGCTAGGATGGTGAATAAAGACATGAAATAGATAGGTAAACTACTCAAAGTGCTCTTCAAAAGTGTCAATCTACCCCCTCTGGACAAAAGCTTAGACTTCCAGTCTGCCAATTTTTTATGAAACCTCTCAATAACTGGGTCCCAAACAACTATACTCTTATAAGAAGCACCAAGAGGAAGACCAAGATAAGAAGAAGGCAAATACTCAACTCGACACCCAAAGAACCGGGCCAAATCATGAACATTAGGCACCTCACCAACGGCGATGAGTGTACTTTTGGAAAGGTTAACCCTCAGCCCACACATAGCTTCAAACAGCAGAAGGATGCACCTTAAGTAACCCAAATTACTTTCGTCCGGCTTGCAAAAAATAAGGGTATCATCAGCAAAGAGCAAATGGAAAATCAACAAACCCTCGGAATGAGGGTTGCTAATTCGAAAGTCATTCAAAAAACCCTCATCACCTGCTTTAATCACCAACTTACTAAGCGTCTCTATAACCAAAATGAACAATAAAGGCGACAAAGGGTCCCCTTGCCTCAGACCTCTCGAACTAGAGAAAAAACCAGATGCTTCACCATTAATCAAGATAGAGAAGCGCACAGTGAAAATACAAAAAGAGATCAATTTCCTCCACTTATTAGGGAAGCCCATTTTCTCAATAATAGCCAAAAGAAAACTCCAAGAGACATGATCATAAGCCTTCTCAATATCAAGCTTACATAGGATACCCGAAATTCCATATCTTAAATAAGAATCGATGCACTCATTGACAATCAAGGCAGCATCCAAGATTTGACGGCCAGGAACAAAAACATGATGCAAGGGACCCACAATTTTTCCGCCAACTTTCCTCAATCTTGAAGCAAGGACTTTGGCAAGAATCTTATAAACACTCCCTACCAAACTGATGGGCCTAAAAAGCTTAATATCATCCGCACCAGCCACTTTGGGAATCAAACTAATAAAAGTGGCATTTAAACTTTTCTCAAAGACACCTTTATTATGGAAATCAGCAAAAAAAACCCATAACTTCCTCCTTTACAGTAGTCCAACATTGCTGGAAAAAGGCTAAATTGACACCATCTGGCCCTGGAACTTTCTCATTTCCTAACTCAATGATGGCATTCCAAACTTCAGCTTCAGTAAACTCATTTTCAAGATCCCTAGCATCATCAAGACTAATAGAGGCAAAAGCAATACCATCAAAAAAGATCCTTGATAGATGATCTTCATGATACAGATTATCATAGAAGTGGACAATTGCATCATTGGCCAAGGCAGCATCATCAAAGAGCTCGACATCCACTTTAATTTTGTGAATGGCATTAAACTTTCTTCTCCTATTTGCCACCTGATGGAAAAATTTGGCGTTGCGATCACCATTCACCATCCACTGTTGCTTTGCTCTTTGGCGACAGAAAATATCAATGGACCTTCGCACCAAAGAGAGCTCTTTTTTAACTTCCAGTCATTCAATTCTATCTACCCATGAGAGAGACTGTTGTTGCTCCTTCTCATCTAAGAGCTTCACTTTCTTCGCCAAACTAGCCATCTTCAACTCTAAATGGCCAAACACATCCCTGTTCCACTGTTTAAGTTTGGTCTTCAAAAAGTTCAGTTTCTTTGCCAAAACAAAACTGGAGGGGCCACTGACAACCAGCTCGTCCCAAAAAAATTTGATAAGGTCACTAAAGCCATCCACCTCAAGCCACATATTTTCAAATTAAAAAGGACGTCTAACTCTGGAGACTTCCCCAAGCCGAAGGAGATAACAGAACAGAAATCGCTATCGGACGACTTACAACTTCCAACTTGGATTCTCGGAGAATGGCAACATCGCACGCAAAAGTGCACAACACCCACTTAACATCCCCTCGCTTGTTTGGACAATTGAGCCCCCTGACATTCCAAGCAAGAACTTTTTTTTTGTTCAGGAAAATAAAAGAAATTATATTAACAAAAGAATGGATGCAAAGATAGCATCATACAACAGGCTATGTACAGCCCAAATGCATCAAATCCACAAAATCTAAAAGATCAAGAGGAGAGTTACATAAGTTCCCTTTGTCCCAAAAATAGAGAGCCTTGATAAAATAATCTTTAAAACATTGAAGTGGCATCTCCTCATCCTCAAAGACTCTTCGATTCCTCTCACGCCAAATGCTCCAAAAAATTGCATGAGGAAATAATCTAGCAATTCTCATCTTTGCTTTTCTACCAAAAAATCCCTTCCAAGCGTAGAGATGTTCCAAAATAGATTTGAACAAGACCCAAGAAACTCCCAAGCAACTGAAAGCTAGATCCCAAAGAGCTCTTGCAAACGGACAATGAAGCAATAGGTGTTCCACCGATTCTGTTGTAGCCTTGTATAATAGGCACCAATTCACCAAGATCTTACCCCTCTTTTGCAAATTATCAAAAGTCAAAATGCTGTCATTTGTAGCCTCCCAAACAAAAAAGGACACTCCAAAAGGAGCCAGAGATCTCCAAATGAGCTTCCATGAAAAATGCCTTTCCCGTAAATGCAAAGAAGCAGAAGGCACAAAGGCAAGTCTCAAATAGTAAGACTTCGCCGTGAAGCTCCCTTTGGGATTGAGATCCCATTTGACTAAATCAAGAGGGGATTGCCTGATGGGCATCCCATTCAGCTTCCTCCGCAAGCTTAAAAGGGAGGCGACATCCACTAAGGCATCTCGAATAAAGATAGGTGACCAAATGCTCGAACCCGACACATTATCGCAATAATCAGCCACAATAGCGTCTTTATTCTCCGCTAGCGCAAAAAAAGAAGGGAAAAGGTCCCTCAGAGGGGCGCCTTCACACCATCGGTCATGCCAAAACAAAATGGTAGAGCCAATACCCACTTCAAAAGATAGATGAGAGACAAATGTATCCCATCCTTTACAAATAAATCTCCAAAGGCTAACCCCATAGGGACCGTTTGGTCTAGACGGAAACCACCCAAGTCTCTCCTCCCCATACTTAGAACATATCACCCTCCTCCAAAGGCTGGACTTCTCATTCATGAATCTCCATAGCCACTTACCCACCAATGCCTCATTAAAGAGTTTCAGGTCTCTGACTCCCAACCCTCCTTCTGATAAGGAAAGCAAGAACTTTAACGGCTGGCCCCATCCGAAGACAATCTCTCCCTTGCAACTGCATCCCCCCTACTCTCTTCAACCACTTGATCACCTTTCATTCTACTGGCTTCCAGCGAGACAAGAAAAGAGAGCAACTCCATCTATCTACCTTCAATGGCCAAACCCATCTTCTTACAAAAGAAGATCATTCTTTCCAAGATCCATGCAAAACCTTCACTAACATTTCCTGAATAAGCAGAACCGACTAATGCAACATCATCTAACCTTGAGTGTGGGCTTGATGCAAAGCTTCCTCAAACAAAGAAGGCCTCCCACCTCCTGCCTTTTAGGAGCACCCGACTCAGCATCAAAAGCAAGCTTAGTCTTTCCAAGCTTCTTCTTACGAGGGTAAACTACCACACTCGTGGCTAGTGAGCGAGCCGCAGGATGCAACTCCTCCTCCACCACATTAAGAGGTGATTCTGGGACCCTTGAGGCACACGGTGAGCTGCACTCACAATCAGAGGGATAGTTCTCCAAAAGATCTCTCAACACCTGAAATTGATTAATGAAGGGAGAATAGGCCTCCACACACTCCTTAGAACCACCCTTCATGCCAGGAGACACTGACACATCCTTAACATTGTCCTTGAAGGAGACCTTCTGCTTCAACATATCACCACTACCATTATGAACTTCACCTATCACAGCTGCACCAACATCCCATGATCCACAATCCCTACACTTCCACCCCATCAAAGAAGAATCAGGGGGGCCACCCAGTTGCCCTCGAACAACACTAGCAAAAGACTTATCCCCACTCACACGAAGCCTAGAGGGAATAGGAGCATTCCTTTTTGAATGAGATTGCTTCTTGTGGCCATCAATCAGAGTTTCCTTGAAAATCTTTGTCACCCCAAACCAACCCTCTGCCTTCGCACCCTCAGGGAAGATCACTGTCCTAACCTACCCACCATTACCCAAAAGAGAGAGGACAATGAATCTACCTCTGTTATTCTTTCTTAGTTGAAGCAATAGACACCTCTGACCCCACCTAAAAGTTTTCAACCACAATGGTTCTCCCTTTGAGAAGCAGAAGCGAACCATTTGAACTGCCACCCATCAAAGCTCCTGGAGGCTTAACTGGATGAAAGACCTTTTCCTTTTACTGGATTCAGCAACTTTAAAAGGAAAAGGACCACCCGTACCCCTAGTCACTTCCAAGAACTTCCCCTCCACCCTCACAGCAGCATACATGACAGAACACGAGGCCAATGCAAAGAAAGGGGAGGAAGAAAACCCACAGAACGAAACAAGCTAAGGGAGCCAAAGAACTGACCACTAAACCCACCTACACTGAACAGTGGTCGGAAAAGAGAGAAAAGGAGGAGGAATAACACAAAAGCCACTCACCGGAGACTGGACGGAGAGAACAACAGCACCAAGAGAGAAAACGACTGAATCTGGGCCGGAAAAAGGGAGCTGAGGAAATTCCGACGAGATTCCGGTGACCAGAAAAGTCGTCAGCGACTGGAAAGCCGCCACAAAACTCACCGGAACTGACAGAATCTGCCGGCCAACCCAGAGCACTGACCAGAAATCATCTAAGACCTCCTCCGGCACAAGAATCTGAAAAAACCACAATGGAGAGCCGAAATTGAACCAGACTGGTGAAATGGACGATCGGTGGCTCCCAAAGACCTAAAGTCTAGTAGCCCTTAGGTGGACCTCTGATGACCACTCTGGGCGCCCTGAACTTCACCGGCCACCGAGGACCAGCACCTGGGGAGAGAGGGGTGGGGGTCGTGCTAGTCGCGAGAGACTATATACATATGTTCTTTCTGCTTGTATTATTACAAGATACTGCGAAATTGCAGAATTCAATTCCATCATAATGCAAAATCGAAGGCAGCCAAGTGACATTCTCAACCTCAGGTAAGAAGTCTGTAATTCAACCCTCATATTTTTTCCCCCACAGAACATCAAATATGACACTATTAGTCCTTTGTACATAACCTTTGATGCCAAATGCAAACAGCCAAGGAAAAATTAGCATATCATAAATAGTTAACCCAAGTTCCCATCGAACCCCTCCCCTTCCCCCCCCCCCCCAACCCCCAACCCTCGAAAGCAAGAAACTGAATATTCACACTCGTATCTCATTATTGTAAGAATGTCAGGTGATCAAATGAGGATCAAGGAACACTCCAACAGCAAAGCACCCTCTGCCAGTCTTACGGCTGAGGATTCAACTCTCATGTAGCATGCACACTAGGTTGATCCCAAACCTTCCTCCGGCCACCGAGGGGCCATAAATCATAGCAAGGGCTCTGTATGGGTGCTAGCTAGGCTGCACATCCTTACCCCAAAAAACAATTAACATGAGATAATGAACAAACCGTTAAGTTACAAGTACAAAATAAAGTGACTTTTATTTGCATAATTTGATGCCTAATGAAGTAATGATTACAGAAGCGAAAACATAAACTAGATTCTATAGAATTTAGTAACAAAAACTCATGAATGTCACAAGGACAGATTAGGGATGGCAACCGACTGGTCTTGGATTGAATTTATGCACATTTGAATCCGAATCCGAATCCGAATCCGAATCCAGCTCCGACTAATTTTCACCTCTAAAAATCCGATCTGAATCTAATCCAACAAAGCTAGATGGTTCCCTTGAATACAACCCGGATCAGATCTGATCAAATCCAACTCCGATCGAATTCAATTCGATTATTTTACTTCTTGCTTTTGTGTTATAAGCCTTCAAGCTGGGTTATTAGTCTAAGGTTTGCAAGGGTTGCGAGCTCAACAATGAATGCCAATTTTGCAAGTTCAACAAATTTTAATTGAAAAAATAGATTTAAAAAAATGAATCGGCTAGGGGATATCGTTAACAAGCAGTGGTAGAAGCAACTTACTCACCAACGACAACTGGGGAGAGAGAAAACATGCAACTGGGGAGAGCAAGGAAGAGACGGTGAAGGACGATGCCCGTCACAATGGTGCTACAAAGGGAAAGGGAGATTGGAGGCGGTCAATCTTCAATAGACTTGACTATACGTATCAAAGCTTTCGTTTCACTAAGTTCAACTCCTATCCGATATAGTTCGTATCCCCAGGTGGGGAGCTGCTGTCCAGCCGCTATGGAAGAGGGGGCGGGGGACGGAATCTCGACTTGAGAATAAGCATCTTGGGTTGGCGGGCTGTTTACTGAGGTTAATGGCCCGGAAGCTCCAGACGAAGGCAGCATGCTACTCCAAGGTCCGCTCTCGACCCCCAAACCCACTATGCGCCTCCCTCCCATCCCAAAGCTCGACTACAAAAAAAAGGTCAGCAACCGACCAAGTAGACGGATCCCGACCCTCTCAAGAATGTCCGTCAAAAAACAGAGGTTCAGTTGAAGACAGAGAAAATAGCATCTTTATAGCTTGCGAACTCAATCTCATTTAGAAAGGCCGATCTCTATCTTTCAGCAACTGAACGGGAATGAGTTTCACTCAAACGACGATATCGACTATACATATCTTTTAGGAAAACGAACTTCATAGCGATGATAGGCCCCATCAGTGTTCACTTTCACCCAGGGGCCAACCTATTAACCGTTCCTCTCTGGTGGGAGCTGCAGAACCCATGGTTTCCAAGAGCTCTTGAGCATGGAGGATTTCCTTGGCCAAGGACATAACAGTCATCACTGGGTCACGTTCACAAACATAATTATCATAAATAATTATTTCATAACCTCCACTGCCCATGCATCAACACAAAAAATAGTAGGCCAGCTCACATTACCAAAGCAACCTCACTTCATAGATAGGACAAGAAGCATCTATCGCCCTGTGCCTCCGTACCCTTGAGCTATTATCTAAATCGATCATGTAGTGTAAGCCAGAGGAATGAGCGAATTCTCTAGCCCCAAACTTTATCCCACTGCTTTCGGTAGGGGGCCCCTTCTTTTTGTGTATAAGCTAATTTTACCGAAGGAGAGGTATGAAGTGAAAGACTGATAAGGAGAGGAATGAGTTTACCGGTTGGCAAGCTAACACTTCAAAGGCGTGAACCTCACAAGCTGCTAACATCCTTCGTAGCTAGGAAAGGAGTTATCTGAAATGGTCATAACTTTTCCTTTATTAATTCATTCTCCTGAGGTAAGAAACTACTAGTCCGTTGACCGATTGAGTCTGCTTCTGCTTGAGCTACCTGAGTTGATGGTTTTAGGGAAGTAGTCTCCCTGTTAGTGGTAGATGCTGATTGGCAGGATTCCATTCCTGTCATCAATGCGAGTGGATTCTTCTGCCTACTCGAGAAGACTTATTTCATTCCTTTCTTAGGAAGAAGAAGCCAAAACAAAGAGCTTTCTGTCAGCCCATTTACCTCTCCCTTTGGGAAAGTCCGAGGCTTACCCTTTCAATGTAATTACCATTTAGAAAGTACTCAACGACATTAAAGAAAGCTTCTCTCAAACTTGCATTAAGGGTAGAGAAGTTCGGTTTCCAAGCAACTAAGGCAAGCAGGGCTTTAACCGTTGCAACTAGGGCTGGTAAACTTGAAAACTCTTCCGAAGAATCCGGGAAATCCAATTTCTTTAACCAATCCGTCTGCTTCTTTACACAGAGAAATTCGATACAATAACTCTTCTTCCCTAGGAACAAACTCATAACAAAGGTCAATCCAATCACAATCGACAAGGAAAGAAGAAAAGTCTTGACCTGAAGGCATCAGCCCTGTTAGCAGCTGACGCATCATGACCCTACGCAGCCTTAGCTGAATCTGTAGCTAACTTCCTTGGTTGCTAAGTAAAGGAGCTGATAAACTTCAATTCCTTCCCTAACGCAGAACTAAAGCAAACAAGCGAACCAGCCCAGTTTCTGATGGTAGCGTTTCAGAAGTAGGAGTTCGTTTCACTACGTTACACTCCTACGTTCCATGTTCATTTCACTCCCACCATTTTCAGCGTATGCCGGCGTTAAGGCGGACAACCAAGACTAGCTTCCCTCAGCCGTTACTGAGCTCAGCGTTGAACGAGCAGGAGCGGATAAACAAACTAACTTCCGAAGTAGCTAGGAAAGGAGTGTAACGTAGTGAAACGAACTCAGCAGTTGCCTGTCCCTGCATCAGTAACAGTGAAAGAATCGGTTTAGAACGTATCCGCTCTTTTAGGGCTGGTTTGCTCGTTTAATGAGCTCGTTCCCCACTCCTATGATAAGAAAGTATCCTTGTCCTAGGGAAGATAGAGAAAGAAGATCTTCACTTCACTTCAGGTTTCTCATCTCTTATTACAACCATAAAATCCTTTGCTGCCATCAACTATTAGATGCATACCTATAATGAACACCCTCCCTTGAGCAACCCTTGAGCTTGCCGAACCAGTCACTGAGGGATTAGCCCAAAGCAATCAAGCAAGAACTGCAGCTAAAGCAGGTTCACAAGATAAGTAAGCATGAACTAAGCATGAACGGAGAATCTGCCTGGCTGTATGGGTAGCAGGTGTTGAATCAATTGCCTTTGGCCTAATAACAAATCCCCGTCCAAGAAGTTGAACTGCGAAGTTAGTTTCCAAGTACGAGGGAAGTTATTCAGGAAGCGAAATACCGATTAAAAGAGAATCTATAGGTTGACAAAGTTATGAAATGTCACTCTTTTCTAGGGGTGAAACTGGTCTGTTTTTAGCCCCTTTTCATCACCTATCTTTAGTGGAGTACTTTTTATTACTAAGAACAGAGAAGAGAACTAAAGAATTACTTTCAAGTAAACTATTTCAAAATATCTCGTCACTCTTCTTTCGCAACCGGAAGATCTTCTCTAACAAGCCTTGCTCTTTAAGTTCAAAGAATAGGATTTCGCCCTTTGAAAGAATAAAAGAAAGAATTGGATTTATAGCAACCTTCTTCTCTTAAAGTCAGCTATGCCCTTTAGAAAGCATTTCTTGCATGCACATTTGGTTCAATGGTAGTGATTTACTTAGGGGAATTAAGAAGTTAACTATTAATTATGTGTTAGGAAAGAAGTCCTTTTGATCGTGTCTGCTAGTTAAGGGACAAATGGATTAAATAATCAGACTTTCTTCTTCCCTTATCTCTATAAGAACCTTTCTTTGTTGTCGCTTCACTCCTTTAGTCAATGGTGGTCGTTCACTCCTTCTTTGAAGAGGGTGTGCGCTTTTCACATCTCTTTCCCTACCTGCTTCTTGGCCACAACCACAGCTACAGCTTCTTCTTTCACAAGCGATTGTGGGCGTGAATAGAATTAGTGTATTGACAACGGTTTGTTATAGTCGTAAGAAAGATTTTCCGGTCTCTGAGGCCATCGTTCGAGTCTTTAAACATTATGGATACTTCTTTTTGGCTTGTTCGCATGCTTTTCGCTTGAAAGGTTTATGGGGGACATACGGGATATCGAAGAACAACCTTTTCTAATCTATCATCTCGATCTGGATTTAAGTTACGGTTTTGTCAATAGAGAAAGGTTGAAAAAGAAAGAAACGGATCCCTTTTTTTAATGAAAATCAAGGTATGCTCAATCTTTTTGATTCTTTTTTTTAAGAAAACCGCATTAGCAAAACATTCTTATCTGACTCTGGATTCAGACCTTTGAACCCTGGAACGATGGGAGCTATCGACTAACTTCACTCCATCTTACCAACTATTCTGTTTATCCAATGGTTATAATGACCCAATCCTGGAATGAATTAGATGCATAAAGTGGGATCGAAGAAGAAATTCCATCAGCGGACAACTCATCCTTTCTATCTCGATCTCTGAGACCGAGACCAACCAGACAAGAGGGACCAATAAAATAGCAGCATTTCCAGAAAAGTAGCGCTTACTCTTGATGTTTGCTAATATAGCGCACTCTTGAACGTGACAAAACTATAAGGAAGACGAATACGTGGTATAAGCTTAAGAGCTGCCCCTAACCTACGTAGCCGATCCCTTGTCGCATATTTCATTTGTTTAGAATCTTCTCCTGCCTTCACTGCCACTGATTGTTATCTCGGAGCCATGGAAGGAACGAAAGGAAAATAGCTATTGGGGCGTTATCAGATGATTCCACTTATGGGGGGTAAGCAAAGCCGCGTTGATGGAGCTTTTGATATAGGCATCAAAGCAACAACCAATCAGTCAAGATTGTAATAAGTATCAGAGAAATCGTTGTTTCAAGCTCTTCATGTATTTTTACGAAGGTGTCTAACTAAGGTCACCGTAGAATCGACATACGAACTATAATATGCGCATAAATACCTTCTGCGGGAGTTGAGTTGGGAACCTATTAGTTAGAAACGCCCATGAACAGGTCTAGTATTACTAAGTGCTGATGATCAATGTCCGACGTGCGGATCCTCAATGTCCGACGTGCGGATAATAATAATTTATGCCACCTTCAAGTATGAGAGGAAGAAGTCGTGGAAACAACCAAGCCTTCTTCCCAGCGGGGCTGGTCAAGCAATGATAGAAGCTCCGGCCGATACACCATATTTCTACATACAAGTGAGGCGATTAATGAATGATAAAAAGAGTCATTTCAGTAAATTGGAAGAGTTGAAGAGCAGCTTTCATCAACGATGTTGATCGTTGAAAATAGAATTCAAAATGTGTTTCGATCAAGATTTCAGTTTTGGCTGCAATACGGCAAAATCGCTCTAATACAGCAATTGCGTTCCATATTGTGGCTATCACGGCATGAAAACGCAGTTCGCCCAACTCTAAAACCTTTCCAATGTGGCCATTTTGCCGCAGTTCGGCCACATTTTGAATCCATGGTTGAAATGAGAGAAAGGCAACCAAGCGGGGAGAAAGGGACTCTAGGGAGGGTGAGAAAGAGAGGAAGGATAAAGGTGTGTAGCTAATACATAGGAGGGAGGCAGGGTTGGAGTTATAGGTTTCACATTTCCCAAATTTTGAAAGTCAAAATTCGGATTTTAATTATTTAAGTATAATTGAGTCTGAGGGAAAATCAAATCAGATCTGAGCCTCCGTCTGAATCTGATCCAATCCAATTTGGATTACTTTGATTTTTATTTTTATTTTGAATTCCAATCGGATTATTTTGCCTCGGACTGGGTGAGATTCGCCTCGAAGTTGGTTTGACCGCCACCCCGATTCAGTTACTATTACATTCCAACTGAACAAGTATTTCTTGCCCTAACCATAAAACAAAATTATCGCTTGATATATACACAAAAGCATAAAAATCAGTATGCATACGAGACAAAAAATAATTTGAAATTGCGAAGTTCAAGTGGTGGAGGCAGACAGATAATCATTAAATTGGCCTCTCTATAGAAGAAAATAATAGAGTAATAGTAAATATTCTAGAAGAATTCACCAAACGCAGGTAACAATTGAGGCTTCTAATGTAAAATTAACATGCAAGTCATACCTAAGGCAGTAGAGGTGTTGTCTTGGGCAGCCCATATTGGATCTAACAAAGCATAATTAACAGCAGAGTCTAGCTCCCTTGGAGATCTGCTCGCATCATTGAGCCACCAGATCTCTTTAATCTGGCGTGACACCTCAAGATAGAGTTGCATGTGGAAATCTTGTGGCAGCTGAGCAAGTAAAAGACCGCAAGCTTGGATCAGCAAGCAAGATAACTGTTGGCACGAATAGCCGCTGCGAGAAACAAAATTCGAGGTATTTAATCCCGAGACAGGTTGTGTAGATCTGCTTGCATTCATAGAATCTGTGCTTCCTCCAGAAGGCGAAGTTGGCAACATGGAAGTCTGGCAAGAACCATTTGATGTTCCATGCAAGCCATTGCTGGATTGAATGAGTGTAGGTTGTATATGAACAACAAATTGGACAAGTGACGACACAATTTGTGAAGCTGAAACTGGGAGAGAAAGCAATTCTATTACAGCTGTCTCAAGCACCAGCTGCGTGTATGTACCAGGATCCTGAATTTGATAGAAAGCCTTCTGATTCTCAGGAGCATTTGTTGGCCCTGACTGACTCGTAGCAGGTGTCTTGTTTGGAGGACTCCTAGCCGAATGGTAAGAGGCATCAAAATTTGATCCCGACTTTGAGCTGCTACTTAAGGAAGGAATCACATTATTAACAAGGACCAACAGCAGTGAAGCAAAATAATCTGGAGGAGGGCAGGTTGAAGAATCTGAAGGAGCAACATATTGCGGAAATGATTCCGAAAATGGTATCTGCCAAATGTTTTGATCAATAAAGAAAGTAACAGCGTGATGAATATGAAGTGCTAAAATAAAGATGCAAAAGAACAATAGTGAAATACTGAAGGTACAAAAGAAGAAAAGCGGCCTTTAAACCTTGGGAATATCAAGGACATTTAATATGCGGACAATGAGCGTTCGTGGAAGATGGCCATAGAAATATGCCATTATATCACGGACAAATGTAAACCTGAATGGATGATAGGCTAACAATTGCTTATACACCACCAGAACACTCTCTGCATGGTCTGAAAGATCATTTTCAATAAGTCGATAAACAACCAAAGGGATGACAGGCAGCAAACGTCCAACGACGTCATCCAAAAAAACAGGAAACCTGCAGGACAAACAATAAGTGTCATGCTCTCTACAATGTGTAGCTCTCAGCAATTTAATTCTACCACACTTACCGCCACCCCACCCCCCCTCCCTCCAACATGGGGGGTCTCCACAAGAAGAGCCCACGAAAGACAACCAACCAAAAAACAAAACAACAGAAAAAACAGCAAGTGTAAGTTGGTAGATACAAGCAAGGATTCAAAATGCGGTTTCGGTCGCGATTTCGGTTTCGGTCGCGGAACGGCAAAATCGCTCTAATACGGCAATTGCGTTCCATATCACGGCTATCGCGGCATGAAAACGCGGTTCGCCCAACTCCAAAACCTTTCCAATGCGGTCGTTTCGGCGCGGTTCGGCCACATTTTGAATCCATGGATACAAGCATTGGCACGAGACAATAGCAATAAAGTGAGATTGTATGCATGCCATCTTGAAGGGACATCAGTTAGTTTGTTTCAGAGCCACATGTGAGGTATAGAAATGAGTTACAGTTTAATGGAATGGGGGACAGAAGGGATGACTTAGAGCAAGTTTGTTCCACTCTGCTCACCCTCACAATGACTGAATGTGTGTTTGCATTCTGCATGAATAGAATTTACCTAAATCAGGCATGAAAGGCTTTTGCATTGCAAGCAACAACAAACAACACTAGCTTGGGTAGGGATGGCATGACGCCGGACCGAGACAAAATGTCTCATCAAAATATCATCTCCGTGGTCTGCTCAATATTTTGTAACCTCCTGTTGATAATATTCATCAGGGTAATAATATTTTGCAATCTACCGTTGACAATCTCCTGGTTTTGGCATGTCACTGACCTTATGCATTACCAAGAAGCTTTTCTTTCTCCTTCACCTGCTCTTAAGTTGCTGATTTCTTCAGGGGTATAAGAAGTCATTTTGCAAGCTCAAAATTCGCCACATTTAGCACTTATACAGACCAAGTAGCTAACTGATGGGGTGAAAGAAAACCTTAATTTGAGAGCAAAACCATCTCTTTCGAAATAAATGGTATTTTCCATCAAGGCTTGGGAAAACTAAAGCTAGTGTAGCCAAAGGGGCAGGTATCTCTATGTGCGATCGCCACATTGTCAATTCCCATTCTTCCTTCGAAATGTAGAGCTGTCTTTCAGTATACAGTGATCCAATTCAAGTGGAGCCTAGTGTTTCTTTAATTTGATCTGTGCATTTGCCCTAAGTTGATTCAGAGTTCATATGCTTTCATTTGAGTCTTCTACTTTTAGTTTATTTATTTATTTATTTATAAACCCAGAAACACAAGAAGAGCCTACAACCATTTTCTCAAGTTCAGATTCATTATATATTTTGTGACGCAAATAGAGTTGCAGATTGGATAGCACATCTTGGTCACATAATTCACAACTCCTCAAAGTCGGGTGCAACAATGCACACAGTTATTTTCAATACGCAATGATGATAACTTAGATAGAACCCTTCTCATATTTCAAAAGGGCTATCCATATTCCCCCCCCCCCCTAGAGAGAGAGAGATAGAGAGAGAGAGTCTAGTTCAAGTTCTATACCTGCAGTTTCATGAGCATCAAAAGTCAAAACTAGCTTAGTTCTGGATAAGGTTAAGTCTAAATTGTAATACCTGGCGTTGTGAACCCAAGTGCATAATCTTAAATCACAACCCAAAGCCCACTACAAAGATAAGAAATCAAAATAAAATAATACAATTTGGGACCAGTTGGGTTGGATTCGGAGTGGCCAAAACTGAACCTAAATCCAACTCATTGACATCCCTAACATAAAGTATGTTTCCCACAGAGGACCTCTCAGTTTAGGCAGGTCACTGGAATGAGATACTTAACCAATAGACACGAAGCAAATATTGTAAAACCACATCATAGTTTCGAAAGCATCTGCTCATCAAGCAAACAACTGTGAAGAATATCTATTTATTTTGGTGGTTTATATACTTGACATCCTCTGTTACTTCAGTTATTCTTTACTTTCAACAAATTTGATTCTCATCCTTGCAATTAAACTCGGCTGTGATATAACCAGAACAGACTCCAGAGAAGGGACACACATCAACTATAAGAATTCAATATCAGTTCCCATAAAGTAGGAAGTGCCTATGCATATCAGCCAGATGACTTCAATCATCCATGTATTTCAATCAAGCTAACTATCTGAGACATGGCCTCCCCCTTTGCTCTGTAGCAACCCAAACAATCACAGCACCGGACCACATTATTGAATCAAGACAGAACTCACCTATCCTTCCATGACAGATAATTCCCCAAAGCCTTCTGCAGATCTACACGTTTAAACATTCCAGTATATAGCCAATGCTCAGGGGGACTACGAGTTGAAAAGAACAACTTCATTTTTTGCTGAAGCTCCTGTCTGTCGAGCAGACTAATCTGCAACCAGGATGCAAGCAAAGTTGACAATCAGATTTAAACTCAAGACATTTAACTTCATGCTTGAAGGCTATATGAAATTGGGGGGGGGGAAGATTCACACCACTCTACTTTGAAGACTTGTGGACAATGTAAGATGGCAAGGTTATAGCAAGACCTCCTAGAACTCAAGATCTCAGGCATCTTATACAGCGATTGCCATCTTATACAGTTATAGGGGAGAAACTTTCGCATGGACTATGGCATCATTTCAACTAGACTCCACATGAATTACGACAAATGTCCATCCAAAGCAAATAGTACTCCCTCTATTGCTAAGAACTTGTTAAATAATCTATTTTGAAAGCCCGAAAAAACTAGTCAATTTTGACTTCTCCAATATAAATTTTCAAGTCACCAAAATAGTGTACCATACAAGGGTGAATCACATGATTTTAAGGTAGACAAGCATTTAGGGCATATTCAAATTTGATAGAACAAAGGAAAATTTAAAAAAATAAAAAAAGGAAAGAGAAAGACAGGAAAAGAAAAGAGAAAAGCATCATAATTTCCTTTTCTTGTGTTTGGGGTGATTATGGGAAAGTAAAGGCCGGGGTGATTATGGGAAAGTAAAGGCCAGGCCTCTTCTTTTTTCCACGTTTGCTCTCTGTATATAAGAAAAAATAAAAGGAAATGGAGGGTGAAACTATGGTTCATTTTTGCTTTCCTTCAAGCTCTCACCATGATGGAAGGATACAGAACCTGGGAATTGAATGGTGGGAAATTTTCCTTCACTTTTTCTTCCTCTTCCAGCCTATTTTTAGTATCCAGAATGGTGTGTTTCTTAGTTCAATTCTATTTTCTGGAATCTTGACATCACAAAATGTGAAGTTAGCAGCCGGTTTGGGGGTAAAAGAGGAAAAGTGATGTTAAGAACCATCCAAAAGTTTAAAAGTTGTTTTCATCTGACATAGGATTATTGCTTGCTACAAATTCCTTTTTCACATCTAAACACACTGTTAAAGAACATCCGCTCATTGTTTTTCCTTTCCCAAAACCTGAAGAGTTTTGAAGACCGATCTTAAGAGGGAGTACTGATCTCTTCGGATAGAACTGTTCGTCTCACTGCAGAGCATAAGGGTATAAACAACCTAGCATACAGAAGATCCAGAAACGAACATCAGAAGTGACATAACAGCAAGGAAAACTAGGCTCTTCTTTTCTGTTAATTGTCTTACTGTCAAGGTTACTAAAGAGAGCATTTTCCTAGTTTTAAAATAATGGAGGTGAAAAGTACATGCAATCAACTATTTCTTTGGGCGTGATTGTGGAATATTTGGGCTTATCATGGAGTTGCTCCTACACATATCCAATACGATTGTCACCATCTTTTGGTAAAGACACTTATAGGGCAGCTAGCCCTCTGAACTTGTACTTGTTGCTTTTCTTAACAAAATGTAGGATACATAATAGGGTGAGGGGTATCTGTTGGACGTCCGATCTAGTTTCAAAAATAAAGATCCAAAACTCCAAAAAAAATTATAAGAATAATTTAATAGCAACTTACAGCACATTTGTCCCCCCCCCCCCAAAAAAAAAAACAGCCGCTTACAGCAATGTGTAAAGCATGAGGATCATCATCACGGTCTATCAATGCAAGGATTAAAATATCCAAAGGAAGCAACTCATGTGTCCAAATGAAGAATGCCAAATTAGCAGAAGCTTTCATAACAAGATCCTGCAAGGCAGACAACAAGATGGAATTTTGATTAAGTAACAGGTAGATGTAATATTATTAATTCATAATACAGATCATAGCAAAAGCATCACCTGCACAAGGTGTCCACGCTGAAGTTCTATATGAATATGATGAAGTAGAACATCAACCATAGTGTA
The DNA here is from genome assembly GCA_017589665.1 of Selenicereus undatus. Lineage (NCBI taxonomy): Eukaryota > Viridiplantae > Streptophyta > Magnoliopsida > Caryophyllales > Cactaceae > Selenicereus > Selenicereus undatus. Next base: position 85,207,465 of record JACYFF010003369.1, on the reverse strand, counting down.
GATATTTGCTGTCACTTCTTCAGGAGAAATTTCTCTCAATACACGTGCCTGCAATTAACCCAATGGAAGACTCCCTTCAGACAAAAGCATAAAAATGTCACAAGAATCAAACAAAGATGGGAAAGAATTGTTGCACACATGATGAAGATGCCAACCAAAACAAGAAATAGAATGGGAAACGGTTATGATACCAGATTGGCACTATTGATATTTTCAGGGTGTCCATGCATCAGTATCCAAGCACCAGCACAAAGATACTGGCGATGCAGAGGGAAACTATGACTGATGTATGTAACTACATAAGTGGGATCAGCTGATGGTGAAAGAAGCTGGGTGCACTGGTTGATAACAGTTGTCTCTGCCTGCCAAAAGAGAACCAGAAAACACTTTCAATGTAACATATTATTCAATTAACTAACCCGTCAAAATCTACTATTCAATTAACTAACAAGTGCCATCTAGCATGACCAACTTATACCGTCATATAAAATAAGATGGCAAAATGGTTACAACACACTCAAGATACAGACTTCTAAGATTCACAGGCCAATACCCGACAGCCCTCTGAATATTCAAGCAGATGGTAATGCTAACATCAAAGATTGACAAACAGCTAAACATTGTGGAGGTGGACTGGTCGAGAGGTAAATATTATCTGAACCTGCTGCCATGCTTGCACTGCCAGCCCCCTTTTATCTGTACGACCCATCAAAATATCACGGAGAACAGGAGGGAAGTAACGTAAAGTTTTCTCTGACCAAGTATGCTGGCTACTGGACAATATCTGCTCCACCATTGCTGGAAGATAAAGCAGGTGCTCGGCCTCAGCAATCCCACGTGTCTTTATGATAATAGCAAGAGAAATAACAGCAATCCTATTTAGGGTTTCTGTGTATTCAGTAGGCCCCTGGAGTAAAATAAATGACAGAATGAAAGAGCATTAGCAAATGCATTGGTTAAAGACACGAGAAAATCGCGAAACTGTACCCTATAAAGAGCTTTGCACCTTGCCCTCCTTCTTCACAGAAAAAAAGTCTCTCAGAGAGAATATAAGGTTCATGCACAGGTTTTCAGCCAATCTGAACACACGATGATCCCCTCGTTTTCCTTTCAAAGCAGCAACTATTTTGGTGACATCATACATCAGGCTTTTGTTCTTTCCTTCATACCTATATTTGAATGTTAAGCGCAAATTTCCATCAAAGTTATACAATAGCGCCACTGCACCATGTAAACCAGATGAAACACACAGAAAACTGAGACCTCTCCACTTCAAACTAAGAATAGGAAAGAACACGAACAATACTGTGTTAAATAGCATTAACCATCTCCTAAGGCCCCTCTTTAAATGAAGCAACTTTCTCCTGAGATACATCCTGTTTAGCTGAGCCAAAGAATAACATATCTAAGGAGTCAATTCCAGATAATCACAAAACCTATCCCTGTCTCCCCTTATGAATCCCTGAACTAAGAAGGAATTCTTCCCAAATGTTCTGCACAATTACTCACCATTTTGAGTAAAGAGAAAAACGGAGATGGTAGATCTACCAGACTACCAAGCAGCAAAGGGGCGCATCAGACCAAAGGCATCAGCTATTGTAATCGTAAAGGTCCAAGTGAAAGTACCCACATTAGAGAGACAGTTTAGATAATCATGATTATAGGGAACTAAGGTACAATGCACCACTAAATTGTCTGGCCTCTTCCCTGCGAAGCAGTCAAATCCTTTGAGATGTAGGGTCCAATGGAAATACTGTCTTGACAATCAACTCCAGAGCTAAAGCAAAGCTGTGTGCAGCCCCAATCACCCCCCCCCCCAAAAAAAACCCCCAAACAAAGGAGATAATTTTAAAATTAAAAAACTAGGTGGGAGTTCAGGACAATGATTTGCTTAGGTTTTTTACCATTTCAGCCTGAAACCGACCTGATATTAGCAGAACATGAAGGCCGAAAGTATTATGTCAGCACAAAAACCCTGCAAGAGTAAGATGTTTACCTATAGAGCGGAAGCAGCCGATAGTTCAGAATTTCAAGCAACAAAAGCGTTGCGACTGGCTTACTTAACGTGCTTGAATTCCGTTGTGTAAGATGCTGCAGCATCAAGAATAGAAAATTGTATACATAACAAGCCCAATGCAAATGCCACATATGAAGTATACTTGTTTCCTATCAGATTATTTAAGAAAGCGAAAGTTTGAGAGAGTGGTTAGATGAGAGGCTTTTAACAAGGTTCTCCTCAGTAACCATTCACAATTTTGCTTTACTATATATGCAGCTTCCAGTGCTCTCTCCAGACTTGGCATATACAAATGCACCCCTCCCTTTTCTCTCAGCAAAATTTCTCTTGAATGTGGAAGAGAACTTCAATCCACCATAAGAAGGAAAGAAAGTTACACTGAAATGCGAACGAAACAGTGAATAAGGTGCAATGAGAAGCAGCCTTGTATAGGTTTCAACCATTGCAATGCTGGGAATGACCTGCGCAAAAAGGAAGAAATAAGTTAGCGAAAAATAGCAGTTGTAAAACGTCTGCAATATACAAAAGTAACTTTCCTCAAGTCATCTTGGCATGCATTCATTAGTAGGCAGCAATCTTTTTTAAACCCACAGTTCATGTTATATGTCATGTTTACATAACAAACATTCGACTGATCCTCAAAATGAAAATAGAAAAACAGAAATGCTTAAACAATTCCAACTTCAAGGTAGGAAATCATATCTAACTGCTCCTAGCTGACTAGTGCTTATGCATCCACTTGCAAGACTCTCTTCCTTATTCATGCAGTTAATTCCCTTTCTGATAACAATTCAAAGGTCTAACATGGGCTTAATAGAAGAACCACCTTTATATACCATGAAAACACACCTTAGTCAGACACTAATGAACAGTGATTTACATGCCGATTTAAAAAGCTGGCTAATGGTGTGGTTGCCTGACAGGAAGCATGTAACAATTCATTCACATATAATTCCCCGTGTCTCATTTAGCCTAAAGCTTCTACCAAGTTGCACCTGATCTTTGGGGCTTCAGTACGCTGCCCTCTTTAAGGAGTCAAAGACCATGTACAACAAACTTGATCAATGCTTGCAACAGCAAGCAAGATCAATTGGTAAAACATGCAAAAGCAGTGCTCATTGATCTCCCAACACAGAATTAAATCATCCAGCTATTACGGGATGTTTGCCTTGTGAAAACACTTCAACTTCAGCAGCTAATTAACAGGCCTGGACACTGATGCAGCGCAAACAAGTCAACATGCAATTCTTCAACAAAAAAAAAAATAAGGAATCAAGACATGTTCCCAGAGAGTGTATCTATGGGGGGGGGGGGAATTCTGTCTATTATCATCCATATTATACAAGTACAACCCGTTGTTTTGGACTCAAAAAACTTTTACTTGAAAAAAGATAACTGAAAGAAATCAGAAGAAATTGAAAGACACTGAAAGAAACAAGAAAAAGTGGGGAAAAATTGGGAAAATAAACGAAACTTTGAGGTCTTCTTAGGGGGGAGGAGGAGAAACTAGAAGAAGCTATAAATTGTAAGTTAGTTTAGTTGAACCTAGAAAAAAAAGGAAGAAGCGGGAATAAAGGGAAAGAAACTGGAGGGGAAACAAAAGAAAATTGTAGAAGAAAGAAGAAGCTTAACTGGATAGTTAGAAAATAAGTTGGAAAAAAAGGCCCTAGCAGTAGTAGCACTGCTGTCTTTAATGGGGAAAGAAAGACAGAGAGTTCTATTAGCATCAGGGTGTTTGCAGCAAGAAAAGTTGCATGATTGTTCAATGTTCACCTTCTTGTATTGCTCTTCCTTGCACTGGTAACAACCTAAGGAAACTAAAGATCACAAATTGTGAGCAGTCCTCAGGCCAAAGAAATGTGTCCCCCCCATCCCCCAAGCAGGGGCCTTTAGCTGAAGATTCCAGATATGAACCATCAAAATTCCAGGAAAGTTTGTATGTTCAAATGTGTCGGACACAAAAATAATAAAAATTACAGACACAGCGTCTACTGCAATTGGCATGCATACAATAGTAACAAACCAAGTGGGACAAATCCCATTTTCCACAGTAAAGAGATGGGTTAGAATTCTACTAGAAACGTAGAACCCCCCCGCCCCAAAAAAAAGAAAAAGATCAGAGAGAGAGAGAGAGAGGAGCACCAAAGGCATCGTATTCAAACTTCAACATGAAATGGAATTACTAAACCATCAACAATCCGATCTGAAAATCTAGACATGCCATTGTTAGCAACATGTCAACAATTTTGAATCTAAATCAAACAAGTGCCGTGAACCAAAGTTCCTCCTATTCTGTTTCTGTGTTTTCTAACTTCCACTGTACCAATGCTGCCCTGCCTAGCGTGAAAGGGCTCAAAAAAAAACGTATTCCCTGCCAGAGGCTGCCCACCACATTGCTCAAAACAGAGTCATAAGACTCAGAAAATGAAAGATATCATGATCCTAAATGACATCCAGAAAATTCCACTGTGCCTCTGGTTAGTAAAGCTCTTCCTCCTTCAGCACTGGCCACCCTTGCAAAAAGCTGTAAGTTACAATCCCTATCCTAAGGCCGTTGTGCCTTGATCTTTTGGCTGTCACTTGGAACAGCAGAAACCAACAACACTTCCTCAAATCCCTTTGAATAGGATTTTAGTTACTCAAAACTATGAAATTGCAGCTTCAACAATGAATCCTATCCGAGCATCTAATATCTAAAGATAAATAGGATGAAACAAGTGTCGAGTAAATGCCTCTTCACATAACTTCTTTTTTTTCCCCTAAAGCAAAATATTAATTTACTATTAGGAAACTATCCATCCATTATCCTGAAACAAGTTTTTAGTTTCAATTTCACAATCATTTCACTTGAATCCAGTTGTTTTGCTACAGTTTGTGTATGTTGTGCGTATGGGACATTTGCAGCATAAGAAATAGGTCCACTTAGATCTGTGTATATGTGCAAGACAGAGAAAGACAATGATAGGGATGTCAGCTGAGCCACCACAACAATTGGAGATATAATTAATGTGAAATGGGGCTTGGGACCTTTAGTTAGGAAATGGGTTGTCATTTTGCATAAAGAACAAGGTTAAATTTGTAGAAGCTATTGACAACAATGAACAGAAGTCATATAGTGTACAAGTCCTTTCATTTTCACAATCTTGATCGAAACAAGTTTTTCTGAGCTGATTTGTGTTTGACTAGAACTGCCCATTTCACCACAAGTTCTGATATCACATTTTGCCATTGTAACACTCACTTAGATAGCTGAATCCTTGCTTTAGCTTGAGCCTATAAACATGTAAGAACTTCGTGAAAACAGGCTGAGTCCAACATCAAGAAATGTAACCTTGATGGTCACCTTGTAGCCAAGTTTGAGTAACTTAGCTTCTCCAGGTAGACTAATCAACAAAATACAAGCTAGTGTATATGTCTTTTCTTGCCCAACGTTGTCTTAGTCAATAACAACTAGTGGAAAAAAATCAGTTTGCCTTTGGTCTGTTATATATTAAGGGAGGCCACTGGCATTAATAGACTCAAAAACAGAAAATTACATAAGCAATCAAGAGCCATTACCACAAATGAGACGAACTTCTATTTGTATGGCAAAGTAACAAACAAGTCTTCCCTCACAAACTTAAGGAATTCAATATTGCAAGCAAACAGGCTTTCCCAAATGATAACTGTATACCTGCCCAGAGAACAAAGACTCCTCCATATGGAATGCAAGTTTTAAGCACAAGTTGATTGAGAATCCAGAAAGCAGTGTTATAGGCAGTGGAGTCGTTTCCCGCATAACTACTAGTCTTTCATTTGGCTGTAAGCCAGAAACTGGTAACATTTCTGTGCCGGCAGAATTAAGCCAAGTCATCACCATTTCACAAGCAGGCTGTGTCATTGTGTAAGAGACAACCCAAAACATTCCAATTGACCTATCATCCATAGTCATATAATCCAGCATCCGTTCACCTGCAACAAGAATAAGACTGTGGAATCCAAAGAAAAGTCTAGAAATTCTGCATATTCATTGCATATCACATTTTTTATCAGAAGTTAAAGTGTTATTTATGTTAAACACTTGTTTCCTAGGACTACACCAAATTTTGATGTGTACACACAAAAAAAAATGAAGGGCAGAGAAAGAAACACTAGTACAACCAGATGTAATCATAATCGATTTATCAGAGCAGATGCCACACAGAAAAATCATCAACGTCCAGAGTGGTTGTAAGCTATGTCAAGACAATTTTGTTTTTCTCTTTATAATCTATCAATTACTGAACTTTGCTTAATTATTTCTTCTATGATCGACATTTCACATGATGAACATTAGCAATAATTAAAACTAAAAATAAATGTAAACCAAAAAATCCATCATAAATAGATAGCAATAATAATGGTAAAATTGAAACAACTTATACCACTAAATACCTTTAACAGAAACACTGGCACTATTAGCTAATAAAATCAATCAGCTGGCAGCTAACAAGCGGTTAATAGCTTCCTCAGAAGTCATGGCTCCCCGCCCAAATCCAACCCCACCAAAAAAGGGAGAAAGAAATAAAAAGAAAGTAAGGGTCCTTCCCAGTAATATGAGTCTTTTTCTTCCACTTTATTTATTTTCTGTCATCTATAGACTAACATATGAACTGAGAATAACAATTCAAGCAAGTCTCAAGATTTGGATAACAATTTTATCACAGCAAACAATAGAAACAAATTTGCTTATGTTTCTCTCATATAGTGCATGCTTTGCATAAACAAAAAAAGCACACCACTGTCCACCATATACCTTCAGAACCTAACAAGTGAAAGGAAACCAGCAAACTATGTAAAAAACGGGGAATTAATAGGAAATAGCCCATTAATACCCAAATATACCTAGAAAAGCTTAAAAAATAACATTTGTTGAAGTGTGCATAAATGGAATCGGTCTCTCTGACAGAGACTGCTTACAGGATAAGGTTGGCTAAACTTAGATCTACCCAAACAATGCCAAAGCAGGACCCACATGCAGCATTGTTATTATTGTTGTTGGTGTAGCTACTTAAGTGGAAAGCACATATACTTGCTTACCAATGATAAACAGCATACGCAAGGATGATATTAGCAATGACCTTTTATAAAAACTAATTTAGCTTAAAATCTATCAGATCCAAACCAAAAGGATACCCTAAAAAGCAGAAAGCCAATGGATACTGAGACGAAGTCAGACATAGCAGCCATTGCTACAAGTAATTTTCCACACTAGAAAACAGAAGTTACCTTTACTGACTTGCCTCCACCACTCATCTATTTGCTTTCCTTTCTGAAGCTGTTCATTATTGAAATACTCTCTATTTAGCGTGTTCAAAGACCAGATACGCAAGTTCTGGCAACTACTTATAAAGTCAAGCAGAATACTCTGAGGGCTGTTGGGATCAGAGGTCTTATCTTCTCTATGGAATGACAATATCTTTCTCGTTGTTTCCACCTGTAACACATTATAAGGTTAGCAATGTCAGTTGAATGTCGAGAAGAGAGAAGGAAAAAGATGAAGTGATGAATAAAGAGGAAATTAATCTTTGGGGGGGGGGGGGGGGAGGGATTTACAACTGAAATACCTTTCTACAATCATTGTTCAGAGCATTCATAACAAGTTCAACGCGGATTATCTGTGCAAGTAACCAAGTAACATGGTTTGTTCGCAAAATATGGGGATCATCTTCTATGAGGCGTGACACAAGCTTGTCCACAAAATCAACAAAGTCAATGCACCCGCTTTTCATCAGAAAGAAAAATATATCCGAGAATATAAGCCATTCTTGCCAGCATTGAACGTCTAGAAACATATAGCATTAATTAGCTTACTAGAACTGCAACCATTCTCAGAGTAATGTGACCCATAATTTCAAAGGAAAAAACACATGACAGAAGGAAAGAAATTAGACGAGGTGTAAAACATGAGACGGATGAACATAAGAAGTTCGAAAAACAATATGCTTAAAAGGTGCAAACAATAATATTCTTCATACCACAGTGAATGATATGAACATTGGAATGCTGAATCACAACTCATAACAGGAACCACAAAGTTTGTTAGAATCCTTAAGAACATGAATATAGCAGCAAATTCAGTTCATTTAGCAGCATGGCCACCTACCAATCCCCCCCCCCAACCGGGTTTCTACCACGATGTTGGGAAAAGAAAGGGATTGCTACCTACAACAACAACAGCACTTCCCAGACCACGTCCCTCTTTTGCTGGGGTGGGAGATCCAGATACAGGCAGCTTTACCCCTGCAAGCACATGTGCATGCAGAGAGACCGATTCCAACCGATCCACAAAAAGAATTTGAGGGAAAAAAATTGATGGGAGGCTTCGTTTTAAAAAGCGCGAGGCGCATAGGGTCCCAAAGCGTGAGGCGCAAGGCGCGAGGCGAAGGCACACCCATCATGGACGCGAGGCGCACTTCTATGCGAAAGTTTTTAAAAGTATTTCATATTTTACAAAGCATATTTTGCAAAAACAAGTTACATAAATGCATTAAGAATGTGATTAGACATCAATATGACTATTAACATAGCAAATAACCTAAAGATATGTTATCTTATTATCGTAGTTCCCCAATGCATGTCCTTACGGTACAAGTTTAGCTCACCTTTTAGCTCACAAGGAAAGAAAAGAAGAAAAAAGGTAAAGGCAAGGCTAAGAAAAAGGAGAAAAAGGGGGAAGATATAGTCTCGCGTCCTTAAGGCGCACCTCATCCCCTTCGAGGCGCTGACCCGTTAGCCTCACGCCGAGGCGCGCCTAGGCATGCCTCAAGCGGGCTTTTTTAAACTAAGATGGGAGGAAAAGTTGTTTGAAACACATTTTGGGAATTAAAAACCATTGGAAAAAGATATCAAGCACATTAGATACCATCAAAAGTAAACATTATGGAAGACTAGGTGGGACACCCAAAACCAACAATATCAATAATAACAATAACAATAGTAATACCAATAATACCAACAACAATGACAGCCACAATAACAACGATCACAATTTAAAACAGCAGCTACACCGATAGCATCCACAATAACAATAATATCATCAAAACGACAATAATAACAACCAACAAAGATATTCGAGAAGCTAGTAGAACTACATTATTGCCTAACATACAAGACAACAAAACCAAAGCTTCCTAAGTTACTACAGACTGCAGTGAAAACACTAACTACTTAAAATCCTCCACTCTAATCTTAGATCTCCAGAGACTCCTCTCTTGATCCATGTCATCCGCAAGTCTCAATCGTCTCATATCCTGTCTAATCACCTCATTCCGATTCTTCTTAGGTCTACCTCTATCCTTCTTAGATTCCCGAAGATCAATTCTCTCACACCTCTTCATATCACAGTTGTGCTTACATGTCTTCTTTTGATATGACCTGAGTCTTACTTCCCTCATCTTAACCTCCATAGGCGCCACCCCTAATAACTTCATTCCTAAACCTATCCAATCTTGTATGACCACACATCAATCTGATCCATTTCAGCCATCATCAATCTTTGAACTTGTTTCTTCTTAATTGGCCAACATTCCGAGCCATACAGCAAAGCCGGTCTAACCACAACGCAGCAAATTTTTTCCTTCAGCTTTATTGGATCTTCTTATCGCACAACACTCTTGATGCATATCTCCATTTTTTCCACCCGACACTCATATGGTGACCAATATCTTTATCGATCTCTCTTTTGCCTTGTATGATATTTAAAAACAAGGGTGATATTCAAAACTGCAACTATAGAGGCATCAAGCTACTAAGTCATACTATGAAATTGTGGGAAATGGTGATTGAGAAGAGGTTAAAGAGGGGCACTTCCATTTCTGAGGATCAATCCGGCTTTATGGCAGGTAGATCAACTACAGAAGCAATTCATCTTATGAGAAGGCTACTACCTCATTAAAAAGGAACAGGACAATGCACTTGAGAAAATGAAAAGGAATAAAACTAAGAGAGACACAGAGAAATAAGTTAACAAACCCTTGCCTGAATTCGTCAACTTCAGTAGTTCCACAATTCTGTCAATTGTTGCCTCACAAATCATCTCACATGTGAAGACAGCGCCAGGGGTAGATACATTAGGCTGTGGCCTATAACAAGGTGCCACAAGGAGAACCCGCTTCCACCAATCTGGAGAAGGTGTTGTGCGGAGAGCATGTCTGATACACCGCAAAGCCCTATCCCAATCAAGGCTACTTTTCTGGATACAGGCTGCTAAGTCCTGTAACAGATGATAAAATGTGATCAATAAACATATTACAAGCTTTGTGCCCCCAAACAAAAAAAACAAAAAACAAAAAAAGTAGAGTATCATAAGCTAATCTTGCCAACTTCTTTCTTTTTTTTCATTCTCTTTTTGCTTTTGGTTGAGGGACAGTGGTCACAACTCCATGGTTTTAGTACCTCAATGATAGTCATTAGAAGTATTACAAAATATCAAACAATGAAAACCTGAAACAATACACATGGAGACACTGATAAAAGCATTATTATCAACTATACATACACACGTGTGTGCACACTTGTGAGGGTGTGGGTGTGGGTGTGGGTGTGGGTGTGATCTTAGCGTCAAGAATCAGTTTCAAAATTACCTACCAATGTTGGCAACATGAAAGGACCCCCTTTTTCTGGTGAGGAAAAAGGACTTATATACAGCAAGTTCAAAAGGTTGGATGTAAAGCTAACATACTACGTAATAACCATAGACATCCAATATGGAAACCATCCACAAAATCTACAACATCAACAGCAGAGTAAGAGAGTTCCCATTATCCTAAAATGGTTAGATGAAAAGAACCGCTTAATCAACCCTCTTTTATTATTACTGCCTAAATTATCATATCCTAACTTATGCTTCATAACCAAAGGTCGAGAAGTTTAAATATCTAGGCTCGGTCATTCAACAAGAAGGGGATATTGACGAGGATATTAACCAGCGCATTAAAACGGGTTGGATTAAATGGAAGTACGCTTTAGGTGTGTTGTGTGATAAGAGAATGCATGTAGGACTAAAAGGAAAAGTCTACCGTATAGTAGTTAGACCTGCTGTGTTGTATGGTGCGGAATGTTGGCCTATAAAAAAGACGCAGGTCCAAAGATTAATGGTAGCAGAGATGCGGATGATTAGATGGATGTGTAGATATACGAAATGGATAAAATTAGTAATGGAGTTATTAGAAACTTAGTCAAAGTCGCTCCTATCGAGGATAGGTTGAGAGAATCAAGACTCAGATGGTTCAACCATGTGAAAAGAAGGAGTGATGATGCTCCAGTGACGAGATGTGAGAGGGTTAACACCCCCAAGGGGAAAAGAGGAAGGGGACGACCAAAGAAGAGTTTGGACGAGGTGATTAGAGCGGACTTGAAAGTTGTTGGGCTGACGTAGGATATGGCTCAGGATAGGAGACTCTGGTGAGATAGGATAAAGATCTTAGATCGCAGTGAGGTGACTTTGTAGTTGTCTTTCTATTGCGGTAGGGTAGGTTTGGCTGTTGTTTTCGGTTGCTGTTTTCGGTTGCTATGTTTGTTTGCTAGTAGTACTTGTATCTGAGAATATTCATTGTGTGCCTACGTCTGCTGGCTAAGGTATGGTATCTCTCTTTGCTTTATTGTACTAATGTTTGCATAGTTACTGCCCCTTATTTATTAGTATGCCTTAATTCATTTACGCGATGCTCATCCTTAGTTTTGCCTCTTAAAATGTGTTTACAAAACCTTTCTTATATAAAATATTTTCACAAAATCTTTCTCTTATAAAATTTTTTCACAAAATCTTTTTTTTGGGTCTCTTGGAATCAGCCTCTCAACGGACAGTCATGCCGGTTGAGGTAAGGTTGCCTACATCTGGATCTCCCCAAACCCCGCAAAAGCGGGACCCACACTGGGAAGTGGTATTGTAACTTATGCTTCACAAAATCATAGGCCTCTGGGTGACTCTGATTTGTTACCCTTTATCTCTTTGTCCTTTTTAATGAAAACTCAGCCAACACTTTAATGTCCATCTCACAGCAATGTGCTTCACAATCTCCTGGCAATCGCAATGCCATTCACAATCTTATTCCCGCATCTCCCTCTCCCCACAAAGGCTGAGCACTCACAGCCTGTCTTCTATATTCTATATCACTCGGAAACGAAAAGAAATAAATAAATACAAGCTAAAACATAAATAACTGTGAGCTAATTTCAATTTTTTAATGAAAACTCAAGCTAACACTTTAATGTCCATCTCACAGCAATGTGACTCACAATCTCCTGGCAATCGCAATGCCATTCACAATCTTATTCCTGCATTTCCCTCTCCCCACAAAGGCTGAGCAGTCGCAGCCTGTCTCCAAATTCCATATCACTCGGAAACAAAAAGAAATAAATAAATACAAGCTAAAACATGAACAACCGTAAGCGAATTTCAATTCAAGTATTTGAAACTAAGTTAATGGATACCATCCGCACAATTTATTTATTTTTTTATGAATGATGTCATCCGCATAAAATTTACGGTTCAAGAATAAAAAATACAAATATGAGTTTGACATAACAGAAGAACATCACAAGAGATTCTCAATACATGTGCATTTGTTGTGCAATGCAACGTACGCTCCATGAACTAATGTATTTTTTCTAAGGAAAAGGTAATAGTTTTTCATATAAAATATAGAATTCACAAGGAATGGATGCTAGTCATGCACCCTAAAATAAAGCTAGTTGCAACCCGAAAAGTGACTATCAACAATGTCAATTGAAGAGGATCAAAATTCCTCCTCCTAAAGATGAGGTCTTGAGCCAATTGTCCGTAATGCGCTCAAAAGGATTTGCAAAACTATCACGATTTATCTTGTTTCTCTCCATCCAAATCATCCAAAAATAATGTGTAAACGGTGGAATGATTCTATTGTCATCATGTTTCATTTTATTTCCAAAAGAACTCCCCCAAACCTTCTTTTTTTTTTTTTTTGGATGAGCACTCAAAAGGTTGTATTAGAAAGACATCAAGGGGATGCCAACCATGAACAAAAAGGGCAAAGGCAAAAACATCATGCCCTCAAGCTCTCATGCATAATATTATATACAAAATCCAATAAGCACATGTTTCTTCCACCACTAAATGCATGACTCCAATTATTTAAGATTCTCAAAAAGTTGAGCTTGAAATCTTGTGAGGACAAAGCTTTGCCCTCAAAAATCCGACTATTCCTTTCCTTCCATGTACACCACCAAATTGCTAAAGGAATCATCTTCCAAATACCACCAACCCAATTCTTCTTCGTTCTTCTTCTCCAAACCACCAAGACATCTTTCACAGAGAAAGGTTGAACCCATCTAACACCCATCAAGGAGAGAGACAAGCTTGAACTCCCCCAAACCATTAACTCAGGTTTGACAGAACTAGCCACAATACAAGGACGGCCTAAAGAGCTCTAACAAATGGGCAACAAGGAGAAAATAATTAGTGAATTTCAGGTCCCTTTGCACAGAAAGCACCTATTAACTAAGAGTTTCCCATTCTTTTGTAAAATTATCACGTGCCAAGATCTTGAATTAAGTCCCCCCACACAACAGGATGCTTTTACCGAGATAGTAGTCTTCCAAATAATCTTCCACAGCGAATCAATATCTCATAAGGGAGTTGGCGTGCAGCAAGGGGAAGTGGGCTCTCAAACGTATGATTACGTAGTGAATTCCCAGTGGCAATGGAATCCATCTAGACTAATCATGTTAAAAGGGGAACCTTAATGGAGACCTTTAATTTTTATTTTATTTTTTCTAGAAGATGACAACAGTGCAACACCTACACTCATATCGAAACACTTCACATAACTCCCTTACAATATTAACAGCTGTCTTTTCTCATTGATCCCAAGGTATATTCTTATATTGCTAAAAGTTGTCTTATCTTGGTACTTTGACTACTCTAACTCCAAGGATGAAAAGGGAGATCCAGCCGTTCTTGCTATTATTCATTTATTTAGTGGAATGAACAATTGGAAATTCAAGCTTTACGAAACTCAAATAAGAAACAACGAATCTTCCAATTGCGGAACAAACAAAAACTCCAGATCGAGCTACAGAAGAATTAACCAGAAAAAAGAGCATAGACCTTATAGGCAAAGGTAGAATCACACCCCTTAAACCCTTGTTAACCCATCTCATCCTTCAGTTATGTCTTTCCCATAAACTAGGTCACTTTGCTAATAGAAGAAGTCTTCCATGTCCGACTTTAATCGCCAAACTATTGAGCAGTTATTTGCAAAATTGTTTTATTAGCAATGCTTATGTTACCTCTCCATGCAGTGGCTCCCCCAGAACACTTGGATAAGTGATTGGTGAATATCGCAAATTTGTTATAGCTTCACCTCCGAAATGAGGAGTCGCCTGAGGTAAGAACCTCTGTGTGCCAAAAGTGGGGCAGTGCAGGTGTTGGTCTAACATTTGCATGTGCATAGCCAACATGTCTCTTCGTCTATGAATCTCCATTATAAGGGTGAACAAGGATTCATCATCAGGTATGTTGTCTATAAACTGTAATCCACTACGCAATAACTCATAAAATGGTACCCGGCATTTATCCTCCTCAACTAACAACCAAACAACGTCCAGACAACTATGTAGCCATTCAGTCAAAGCCTTCTCAGGTCGCCAAGACCTTGTAATATCAGAATCATCATTAACCTGAAGTCTTTGATCCCAATTGACAAGCCAAGTCAGCATGTGGTGCAAGATTTCTGCATGTGTAACAGGCTTCAAACTGGAGCGAAGACCAGTCAGAATGATTTTGCAACAAAGTTGTCGCAGACTGCCCATTGCACTGTCTCTTAATGCAGAGTTAACTTTCAAAGGTGATTGTTGAAAGTTGCTGGAATCATTCAACTTTACTGGCGACAGAGTTACAGCAGATGATGGCTCATTAGCAGACTGGGCAGGCGACCCTATGCCCTGAGCTGAGGTCAGTGGAGATGCAGGATTAGACTGGAAATTAGATGAAATGGATATTGTGTTTGTTGACGGCAACATTCCGGGCTGTGAAATGTTTGTTGATGTAGTAGTAGGCTGAGCTTGACCTCCTTGAACAAGAGATGCCTCTGCAGAGGACACTGCACTCAGAAGGGATGGAAAAAAGGTATCCCAGTTTATATAACCTACACTGCACAGGCTCTTCAATGCAAACAGAAGAAATTCTGCTCGTGGGGAATGACCACTGCATTGCACAACAAGAGAAATCAGCACAGATTCTGCCACTGCACGCAGCTGCTCTTGGTCCTGAAACAAATGTTGAAAGTAACACATCTTTGAGGTCAAATCAGTAACCACGAAGGTAAACATCATACATTTGTGTATCTAAAATTCACCAAGCATTCCTTAGATCAGATGTTCAGTCTAAACATACAGAAAATCGCTGCTGAATTTCTTCAAAGTCTGAAATGAACTGCTCATTTGGAGGAGGCAGCTCTCTATTTGGAGCTGTTATGCGTTTTTGCGCCTTGTTCCTGAAACAGTTGAATTCTTCAACTTATCAATAAATTAGCCCAAGAAACCCCCCAACCCCACCCCACCCCAAAAAACAATTAAAAAACATAACACACACAAACACAGAGGAGAGATAGGGAATCTGCATATGAGCTTCACCTAATATAGTATCTTAAATGACAGGGTGACAGTAGGAAAAGATAGATGCCATTTGAAAGTTATATCAATACAGCATGCCAAATTGGCCTTTTAAATCCACATGAATAACATGCATGCATTTCTCTCCTTTTTTAAAAGAAAAATTCTTGTAACTCATATAGATTCCAGTGAGTGGTGACCACCTTAAAGCAAGTTCCATACACTGTGTTGATGTGTTCTCTTTATAGGTTTCAGCTACCTCTTCACACGGCTAGCTCAAGCACCCCCCCGCCTCCCCCCCAAAAAAAACCAAAAAAAAAAAAACATTGGGAGGCGGATGCAAGATAGCTGTGAAATTATCATTAGATCCTAAAATGGAACTAAAAATTATGTGACAGGCACAGGAAGCCTATACAGAGAAGGTATAGCATGCTAGCATGGTGTAATAGTCCTCAGAGGGAAACTAGGAATGATGCCAGCATGCAACAAGTAAACCTCTTTTGCCTGCAATATTAAGCCGTCTAATCCTGGGACATGCCAATAAGCTCTTAGCTTGCATAGCTGACAGCATTTAATAGAGGCATGCCTACATCAATTTGAGTTGGGATAGCAAGAATGCTCCTGATCTTTCTTCAAGGACAAGAAAAATCTAGCCATTGACTTGTCTACATCAAAGGGTACTTAAGCACTTATAGAGTCAGCACCACCTCAGTTCCAAGGGAAACTCATCAACACTTGTTTGCTCCTTGGAGGAGAACAACTTGAAATACTCTTTCATAAATACCCTTTCCCCCGACTCATAAATTGTGACCCTCCTTCATGGGCAAGAGAAATCTGACCCTTAAGTTGTCAAAATTAAAGGTTACTATAGCACTTTAGACCCGCATCATAATTCATCAACAATTGTTTGTTCGTTGAAGGAGAACAACTTGGAAATACTCTTGCATAGATACCCTTTTTCCCCCACTCGAGAATTTTGGTCATTAATTTGCCATTACACAAAGCCCACCTCCAACATTTCTAACCCATAATCAAAAGCTCATTGAATAACCTAATCAGTTAACCAAAGCCTTCCCCCACCATTTTTCAATCCAACAGATTAAATTGAAACGGGCAAAACAAGAAAATCAAACTGAAACATGTAAAGTAGAATCAATTCAAACTTACGGTGGCTCAGCAGGGCCCTCTTCAGCTTTTTGGCGGGAACTCCTCTGTACCCAGGAAAGGGAAAAAAATCAAAAATTAGAATAATTGAGCAAGCAAACATTCATAGTAGGTGGAAAGAGAAAAAGAGCACCCCTAAGTACAGGTTGAAGAGATCGGTGATGACAGGCTTTGCAGGGTGGACTTGATAAGATCTCGAAGAAGATGGTCTTTGATTTTGCTCCATTTTTCTTCCCCTCCTTTGCTGGTTTGGGAGCGGAGTGAAGGGTGGGAGGACTGTGTGACTGTGTGAGCAAGCGAGCCTGAACGAACGCTTTGATGTGGTAATTTGTTTTCTTAGTTGTTGTGAGAATTACACCCAGAAATATCGTATCGATTATTATACTTTTTTTTACTGAAATGAGAGATATCCGATTTATATACCGTTGTATTGAACTCATATTTTTTTGAATTTTAAAAAAAAAATAAAGTATAAAAATTTGAAATTTTAGTGTACTGGGTAGTATTTGACCGAAAATACCGGTACGGCTCGATATTTGACGATACAGAGTGGTATTGACCGGTATTTGACCGATGCGGTACCGGATAATAGCTTGTACTGTTTCTTGACCGGTATGGTACGCTTCGGTTAATACTAGACAGTACAGTATGGTTATTATAACATTGATTATTACACCACACCCAAAAAATAAAAATTGTGAGAATAAATTAGATTTGGTTTTGTTCAGAAAGAGATGATTTATCCTTAGTTGTTGTGTAGCATGTAGATATGTAGGGAGATGATCTGAAATTGTTTATCCAAAAACAAACTATATACATTATTAAGGGTTGTGAATGTTTCTTATCTTATAAAATGTCCAACTTAATTGTTAAAATTGCTATTTGCTTGAGAAAAAATGCCTTTTAGAGGTTTTTTATAGCCTTAGTTTTCCCTACATACAACTGACCTTTTCAATATCTCATGTTTTATTTATTGACAAAAATATTATTTATGTGCACTTACGAGTAACAATATTTTTGGAAGGTTCTCTCATGTCACCTCTGAAATTTTGTAGTCCTTTGATTAGTCTAGCAATAGTTTCTCATTATAAATGACTATATTATCTTGAAATGTAAAAATAGTTTTTGTGTATTTCAGTTTACCTACACAAGTTCAAATACACATAGGCACATATAATAGAATATAGAAATTACATACAATCTTGTTCAAGGTCATATCCATATGGACCATACATTCTACAATATGAATACTCTAATTGGATTATATGGCATTAATATGCATGTCATATACCACAAAATGTTGAACACTTACATGCAATTACATTATATTGTATGCGTGTGAGGATGAGAGCAAGTGACAACCTAAAATTACCATGAGATCTCAACATGAGCAAACATATGTTATACTTATTGTCCATTGTGTGTGTGTTTTTTTTTTTTTTAATAGAAGTAAAGGCAGGATGACTAATTTCATCTCTTTTGACATACACTTTACATCAAAAAAAAAAAGAAAAAAGAATACTATCATCCATCCTACAAACCTAATGAAAGGATAACGTTAATATACATGATAATTTTCTCTTAGAAAACACAATACAATCTAATCAATGTTCATATTAAAAAGTTCAACTCGTTGGCTAAAAAAATTGGATGTCGGTTTGTTCAGCTAGTAAAGTGTATGAGAATTATTGCAAAAAACACGAGTCTTGATCCGGTATATATAATTTTTTTACGATTCCTTTTATAGAACGACAAACTCGAATTGAATTGAAACTAAACCCCCCCCCCCAAAAAAAACCCTTTGATGAATATCGAAATAGGATCGCAAAAATGCAAAAACAAAAGAAATTTAGAAGAGCTTCAAAGTTTAAAATTGAAAAGTGTTTTTTGGAAAAAACAAGATTTGAAAACGTTAGTAATATTACTCTTTTGGTGCAATTAAAAATAACTAACTGCACCTAAAAAAAATAAAAAATATTCAGGTACTTGCGAAAATGAGTCCATAATAGCATGTAAATAACAGGTTTTAGAATCAATCCTGGGCTGTGCATAATTGTGCATGGGTGGACTCGTGTTCCTAGACTCTTGTTCAGGCTTTGACATCCCTCTTCCTGTCCCGTTAAGGCCCGTTAGATAGTTTGAGATAGGAATCTAGTGAGTTGGACCCGCTTACTTATAAAATAAATAAATGGAATAACAGGTTCTAGAGCCAAAGTTAACTCTACAACGACAGTTGAGAGGGAGAGAGGTCGGTTGAGAGAGCACAAGCAGGTGTTGTGACTTTTGAAGCGCAAAATTAGGGGAAGGAAGTAAACGGATAAAGGAATCGCTAGCTAGGGTTTCTGTGTGAGTAACTAAACCCTTTTCTCTAATTTTGGAACTGGAGTGGACTAAAGGCAGCCGTTGTTGCCAATAAGTCAGAAATTTAGGGATTGTGTGTTAAATTTTTATATTAATTGGGGTTTCAACAACGAGTCATGCACATAAGCTCAAATGAGATTCCATCCTAAAACCAATTGGCAATGGGTGGAGTAACTCACAAGCTTATATACATGCTCAAGCCTTTTAATTTCAACAATGTGGGACAATACCCACTATCATTTTATTTGAATTTTATCAATGTGGGACAATATCCACTTTCATATTCCAACACGCCCCCTCACGTGTGGGCTACTGACAAAGCCCAATACGTGCACACAATTTTAATCAAATGGAGACGGTGGCAAAACATGATCGAACAACCCGCTCTGATACCATGTTGACAATGGTGGATGCTTGGTGATTGATCTCAGAAAAAAGAATGAAAAGAATGTTAAGAATCTTCTTGAAATGTTATTAAAGGAAAAGCTGTAATCTGTACATATGTATATATATCTTCTATACAAGGCTATGCTATATATAT
>JACYFF010003369.1:85134312-85187371 GCA_017589665.1 Selenicereus undatus | reverse complement strand
CATACATCTTTTACTTCTATTCGCAAACATATATATACACACACACACACACACACACAGCTATGTAGGTGGTTATAACATAAAGAATGACCTGACAGATGAACTAGCAAGTCGGTTACAACAAACAGAAAAATACAGAGGAAGAAAAAAAAATAATTCTAAGCTAACTAACTCCAACATTGTGCCACTAGTGTGTGTGAATCCTAGTCCTAATTCATGTTAGAGGTTAGAGGTTAGGGCTGTATGAAACTTGGGATTTGTGATTTCTATGAGACAGCATGTGTTATTGCATCTTGTACTTCATTTTGCAATGATAAATGTTTAGTTACTGTTTTGATTATTGGGCACGGTTCTCGTGCTTCTAATTCAGCCTATGAAGGGAATGCCATCAATATAATTACTTCTCTTACGAACTTGCATTATCTGCAGACCACTATGCATATGGCATCTGCCTTGGTGTTTTTACGTGGGTAAATTGGTTTGCTTATGTTTTGAAATGGCTCTAAGCAGTATTCGTGGTGACTTGAGATATGATTTGTGCGTTGATACTTAAGAAAACAAAATGGAAGATTTGATGACCATTATTTGAGAAAGGATGGGGCAAAAATCAGGGGAACACAGTAGAGAACATGATCGAAAGAAACCAATGAAGCACAGAGAAGATGATAAGAAAGAAACAATGAAAGATATGAAGAGTATTCAATCAGTATTTCGATCATAGGTTTTTCACTGAAAGGGTCAACTTTCTATCAGGTTGGGTTTAACCAAACAATGGTGAAGTCAATGGGTTTGATGCTTTTGGTTTCAGCTAAAAACTAATGTTCAAAACCCAACTTTTGTGTTGGTCTTGGTCAGGGTTTCAGGATGACCAATTTTTTGAACCCCGCCCCCCCAAACGAATAGAGAAATGGAAGAAAAGAAAGAAAATTTGATGTATGGGGTCATTGTTTGATGTTTTGATGTAATTCCTTATGCTCTCCTTTTCAGATGCAAAATGAAGCTTTTTCGAGCGGCGCCGCAATCGGTTACTGATCAGTCACATCATTGTCGATTTAGTCAGCTCCTAATAGCAAAGACACTTTCTACAAATTCAATGTTTGGTAAAAGGCTAATTCTTCTTTGTTTCTTTGTTCAGATGTTTTCTATATTAGATTTCTTGAGTCTTTCATTGGCTGTTTTGTGTATAGATATAAGCTATTGCGCTACCAATTTTCTGTTGGTTTTAGAACACTTCAGTTCAAGTCTCACCGTGTTATGTTTTGATTGAGATGAGGAGAGCTTCAGCTCATTGAGCAGTGGTGTGGAAGGGAATTTGAAAAAAAAAACAACTAAATATTTGAAGTTCAACCCTGATGAGCTTGTAGAAGAAGACTAAAATTGTAGACAAGCTACAAGTTTCACATTTGGAATGATTTATACTACAGAGGTAGATATTACATCAGTGTCTTCGAATTCAAAACCATATATCCATCAGTATGGTGGTTTTGCATTGGTATTTGGTCTCTAAGAGGCCAATCCTATTATCAGGTTAGGCAGCATATTAAGGACAAGACATACCAACTCATTGATACCTGGTCAAAATCCAGGTGAATTTTTTTTAATTGTCTTATCTTTCTTATGTTGTGCGCATCCCAGGTTTGAGAACTTTGATGGTCAATCCATTGAATCTTTGATAAATGATTATTCTTATGAGTTTTCATGATCTTTGTAATACTACAACAACGACAACTCTACTACTCCTATGTCCATTGATTAGCAGCCTTACCTTTGTAAGTATCCTTGCCATAGGGTTCTTATATTCTTTGTAATGTTCATCGTAACCCCCCCCCCACCCCAAAGTTGGATTCTAATCCACTATTCATATGGATAAGTTACGTCCTTTTTTTGTCAAACTCATTTCTGAAATCAAATAATCATACTATGCTCATAGTTTATTAATACATAGGATGAACAAGGTGATGATATTCTAGGTTTTTCCAACATTAGTAGAATAACTTTTTTGTTTTCTTTTGAAGAAGTATTGGGTGAGTTTTTAAGAATGCATCTTGTTGTTTTCTATTTTGTGTTAGCAATATAAATTTTATAAAGCATCTCATGTAAATCTGTCGTTGTAATTTAGTAGGTTGGTTTGTCAATATGCTCATGGGGCACCTTGTTGTTGGAAACGGCAAGATTACATTTTTAGACGCACAGGTTTTTAAGTACACTGCATTCTTTTGATATAGAACATTACTATAACACAAATAGGCACACTATATATAAATTCAATGATTCAACAATTCATACTGTTCGCATCCAGATCCTGATGGACCTCCATCGGTGTAAAGCACAAACTACACTGATAACAAAAAAGAGCATATTGATGAGGCTTGGATGCTGAAATCTGAAAAATTCGCACAAATCAATGTTCAAAACCTCTATAGTTACCATCATTATAGTGATAAATACAATCAAACGTGACATATAATTGTTCACTGATTAACTGATGGAGCGAACCCAATGAACACCCAAGGCATCTGAATCAATGGACACGGTAAATTTAAGAGGAAAAAGATAGCTCCAAGCAACTGGAAACAAAAAAGTACATCAACAACCAATAGGTGGACTATAATATGCCGACAACTAATCGTCTCCAACTTTTTTGCGAAGCTGTGCTTTTATATGTACAAATAAAAGTACCACGCTGTGTTGAATAACACATCCTCCTCACCATTTGATTCACACTTGTTCATGCCCTTGGATGATGTTGTACTTGCATAGAGGGCATTTTGTGTTCATCTTAAGCCATTTCACAATGCATGTTGCATGGAAGTGACGGTTACATGGGAGAGCATTTCACCATTTCACCATTTGATTCTTAAAATATGGCTTTTGGTTGGGATCGTAGTAACAGGTACAGTGTAGTAGAATCGTGCTAATGCGGAAAGTGTAACGGACAGTGGTTGTCACAAGAATCTTTCAAGAAGATTCACTAAAGCAATGTTTTGTTTAGTACTTGGAAAGATTAACTTTATAATCGGATAACTAGCACAATGTAACTGGTCTACAACAATATTTGTAAATCATGCGATATGTCATATAAGTCACTAAAAGAACAATAAATTGAATGTGTAACTGCCATTCTGTTCAAGAACAGCTGTAGAACGTTCTCTGTTCCAGAACGGTTGCCGCAGCCTTTCCTGCCTGAAAGGTGATGAACAACCGCAGTATGGCAAAATGTGGTTCACTGAATATAAAAACCTTTCTGATGAGGCTGTTTTGTTGTGGAACGGCCTAATTTTAATCCCTGGGCGGTACAATGTTTATTGTTTATATCTAACAAATAAATAATAGGCTCTGAATAATGTCCTCTTCCTTGTTCTAACAAAATGTGTGGGTACATTCTATTATGTTAAGGAAATTCCTGTATTTATTCAGATCATGGATTCAGAATATGGTCGATCCCTGATGAAACGACTGTATCGGAACGGTTTTTGAGTTGGCCGAGTTGCATTTTTGCTGCGATATGGAACACAATTTCAGCATTAGAGCGATCTTTTCATATCGCAATCAAAACTACAATCGTGACCAAAACTGCATTTTGAATCCTTGATTCAGATATCTTGGGCTACACAGTTCGATTAGTCGGATCAGTTAAACATTGGAAATAATGGTGTTAACATGGATTAGGACAGGTCATACGATAACTAATTTAGAGGAGCTTAGAAACCTTTGGTGATAGTCTAGAACACTGTACCCCAAACCCACCCCCCCCCCCCTAATCGCTTGTTCTCTTGAGCACCAAGACAGCTCTTCGTGGTATTGGGGAAGCGAGAAACCATGTCATAGCTGTTTTGGGTCCCATGCAACAATTGGAGAAAATCATCTCGTTGATTTTATGTGGATAGAGGGGAGACTGGCATGAACTCGTGCATTTAGTCGACATCTTGAGCATCAAGACAGGTCTTTGTTGTAGTGGGGATCGATACAAGAAACCTTGTCACGACTGTTTTGGGTCTCATGCAACAATTGAAGAAATATCATCTCATTGATTGCATGGGGATAGAGGGGAGAGTTGCATTAAAATAAGTTGGAGAAGGCCAGGGGCTGTCAAAATGGCAATTTGCATTTGTTTATGGCCTGTGAGAAGCCATTTTATGAGGAAAGTAGAATATTTGATTGCACTTCTGTGGTGGTAATCTGTCTCTGTAATCCTTTCATTCACATGAGAAATCAAGAGAGGGAGTTGACAAATCATCTATGTATAATATCCCAATGATTCTACCAAAAACAATCCTAATAGAGTGGCCAACTAATTAAATTAAACATGAACAAAATGTCATCAAATAACATATTTTGGATCTTGGACGATACATCATAAACACACATTCCTGAAAATACATTTAAAAAATCATTTGTGTTAACCCACAAAATTATCAGAAGACAATAATTTACAAATGTGGAAAGCATTTTGTAAATTCTTAATTTTAGCCCTCCTTCGTTCTGTCTCTATAACTACATACACTCTTTGAAGAGATTATATAGTACCACGCAATGTACAGCCACACTGTAAAGCTCAATGTACAGTAGGATAGGTAGTTGAGTTTGTTAAGTCCTGCAAACAGAATTAGTTACTCATGCCTGGAGTTCGTTAGCCAGTACAGCTGATTCATTCATTCTTTGATGTATATAAACTCATCTTGCATCATTACGTGATATCTGAGAAATATATTCTTTCTCCATCTTTCTCTCTCTACATTTCTTTAATTTACATGGTATCAGAGCACTTAGGTATAAGTTCCTGAAATTCATGGATCATCTCTTGTTCCTTCTTTGATCAATTACCTTTGATCTTGATTCAATTGATTTCATTACTACCTGACTCATAATAGATTGATCAGACTTGCTGATTAGTCTGATCCATATACTCAATTCACTCAATTCAGTTTGTGATCATATTTTGATCTATCAAGTTTCTTTGATCTTGATTCTCAATGTCTTCTGAAACATTACATGAAGATCCTTTTTCGTTATCAGGAGCTGATCATCCTGGATTGCAACTCACTAACGAGCCATTTGATGGTGAAAATTTCACTGGCTGGAGTAGGTCTTCTCGAATGGCACTTGGAGCTATATTGAAGCTAGGGTTCATCGATGGATCCTGTTCGAAACCTGATACAAATTCTAGTAATTTGCAGAAATGGCTACGATGTGATTACATGGTGCGTTGCTGGTTACTGAATTCTATAGTTCCTACAATCGCTGAGAGCCTGATGTATGTTTCATCGGCTAAAGAACTATGGAGTGAGCTTATTGAGAGATTTGGTGAGGCTCAAGGACCTTTGATATACCAACTCAACAGAGATTTGGTGATGTTATCACAAGGAAACGAACCAGTTTCCATTTACTACTCCAGAATTCAGCATGTATGTATTTGTATTAATATTTGTGGTTCATAAAATGCAACTACAGAATGAGGTCTTGAAATTGAAACTTGGAACGTTGGGCGTACGTTATAAATAAACAGACACCAAACAGACAGATTGGGTTATCTTCGCCAGTAAGGTAACTAGGGACTCATGTTTGATACTGCATTTTAGAGGTCAATGCGTTAAACATTATTGATGAGCAATTGTTATGGATGTGTTTAGCTTTTGTGAAAGTTCCTGTCTAGGTTCTGTTGTCATTTTGTCTGGAAGTTCTGTTTTGCTCTGTCAGAATATTCAGCTCAAGTCATATTTGAATCTGTTAATTTTTTCGATGCTTCTCGGCAATATGCAGTCTGTATTGGTGAAGCAAGTTTTGGGTTGGATGTCCCCTCCCCTCCTTTAAAAAGGAAGGAAGAAAAGAGAATAGGTTGTGTGTCAAACTAATTAGGGTTTGGGTTAAAATTGAGTTGCCCATTCTGGGCATTGGTGTAGAAACTAGGTCGAGGCCCATTTGCTAGGTCTGCTAAATATATACCAGTATACCTGTTGTGTCACGACGGTGATACTTCATGAACAAGGACGTCGACCGATTTTTTGCGCCACAATTGAACATTGATTGCATGATTTACCATCTTCTCAATGCTATTTGCTCAAGTTGGCTCCATTATCAGCTGAAATCTTGGAGTCCATGTACCGCATTTATCTGGCCTCTGGGCTCTTAATGTTCATACTAGAAACTAAGCGAAGCTGAGAAACTCCAGCTGTTCGATGTGCCTTTGCATGTTTATATCATTCTCTACTTATGCTTTGCAATATCTTTTCTGCTCTTGCTTCCATTTGGACAATGGAGAAACGGTGCTCCCTGGGATTAGTATGGCACTATGGCCCATGCAACAGTATTTTCCCACTGTAATGCATATTGTCATGAGCATTGATTTTCTTGTGTGAAGTAATGTCGAGAGAAGCTGTTGGCTACTTCCTGCTGATCCTTTTAATACTGTACTTGTGATGTAGTGGACCTTCAAGATATGATTGGGATCGCAAGACCCAAGCAGGGATCTACCGCCGAAATCAAGACTGGTCGTTCAAAGTTCTGGAGAGCGAGTTGGAGAAGCTTTGCGGCGAATCCCTCAACCTTTCCCAACCTTAATTGTAATGTACAAGGTAGTTAGGCCCACGGATTTAAAACTTGGTCGTTCCGTCCTGAAACGGTCTTGTTGACTCGAAAATACACTTGAACGAACCGAAAAACACCGGGAAATCGGAGCGAACTCTGTTTCACGGTGGACCGGCCGCGACGGCCGGGAAGTAACGCAACGCGAACGAATGACTCAGAATGAAATTCAAGAAAAAAAATTCAGGAGACCAGGAAGGTGAAAGATAGAGGGAGAAAACAGATCTAAAAGGTAAAAAAATTGTAATGAATTGAGTTTGTTAGAAAGACACACCTCATTAACCGTTTGTTTACTTTTTTGCAGCAAGCAAGCAATTTTCAAGGCACGAATGAGTGGGGGAGTAGCACTGGTAAGGGGCGCTCGGTGGTTGCCTGATGGCCATGGAGGTACTCAGAACTCAGCATCGGTGTTGAGGCTTCGCCGGTGAGAGCAACAGAGAGTGGGGAGCACGAAGAAGTGGGAGGCGAAGGGGTTGGAATCGAAGTGCAAAGGAGTTGGAGGGTCTGGCTCTAGCAGACGGTGAAGTGAACAGCCAAAGAATGAAATTAGGGTTTTAACTTTTCAAGGCTGGTTTGCACTTTCACCGACAACTGTGAAGTCTTGGGCCTAATTTGATTATTTTGTTTTAATTGAAAAAGCTTTGGTTTTGAGAAGAAGAGGGAATCACAATACTTTAGTTATTAATACATATAATATTGTGAATGATATTATTAATATCTAAATTGTTAAATTTTTAAATATGTTATTGTCATCATACTTTATGTTAATTATGTTATTTTTACGCTATTTATGATTATGCTATTTTTATATTAATTATGTTATTTTTATGTTATTTTATGTTAATTATATTATTTTTAAGTTATATTTATGGTAATTTTATGTGAACTATGCTAACATGTGAAATTGTGGTGCCAAAATAAGAACTATGCTGGCCCATTGTAATATGGTAAAATAAGAACTAGATTAAACTAACATTGCTTAATGAATTGTAGTACTAAAATGTAAATACAAATGAAAAAATAAACTAGGTGAACCTTCCCAAACCGCAACGGACGCGATCCGTTCCGCGATCAACGTATCCTAACGCTCCCGTGTTATCACGACCATAACTGCAACGGGACCAAATCCGCATTTTAAATCCTTGCAGTAGGTCATACCTGTATTCCCCCCCCCCCCCCCAACAAAAAGGGGTCCTCAATAATGTTGCAGCTTGATTAGATCTGTACTTTATCTAAGCTGCGTTCTACAGATTTTATCTTTTCTCATTTCTAATGTTACCTGAGCTCTGTGGTTCTAAAAGAAATGAAGGTTGGATGTTAGAGATGGCTGAAGAGTGAAGACCTTAAAACCTCAGTTGATACTTGGCTGATACAAAGGCAACCTACTTTTGCATTGAACTCAACAGTAACTCGAGCCAACTCACCAAGAGCAGCTATGGGGCAACCCTAGTAATTGTTGATTTAGCAGGTAGGCCCTAAGGTGAGATCATCTCAGCGTCGCTGTGAGACTCGGAGTGAGAAGCTTAGGCTGTTCATGGCTATCTTATTGTACAGCGTACACATGCAAAATCTAACCAAATTTCTATGAAAGCAACGCGTGTAAATCTTTCGTTGTAATTTAGGAGGCTGGTTTGTCAATATGTTCATGGGGCACCTTGTCGGTGGAAATAGCAAGACTACATTTTTAGATGCATAGGTTTTTAAGTACAATGCGTTCCTTTGATATAGAACATTACTAACACAAATAAGCACACTATATATAAATTCAATGATTCAACAATTTATATTGTTCACATCCTGAACTTGATGGACATGCACCGGTGTAAAGGACAAACTACACAGAAGAGCACATTGATGAGGCTTGGATGCTGAAATCTGAAAATTTTGCACAAATCAATGTTCAGCATCTCTATAGTTACAATCATTACAGTCATAAATACAATCAAACGTGACATACAACTGTTCACTGATTAACTGGAGTGAACCCAATGAACACCCAAGGCATCTGAATCAATCGACACGCTAAATTTAAGAGGAAAAAGATAGCTCCAAGCAACTGGAAACAAAAAGTACACCAAGCACCAATAGGTGGACTATAATATGCCGATAACTAATCGTCTCCAACTTTTTTGCGAAACCGTGCTTTTATATATACAAATAAAAGTACCATGCGGTGTTGAATAACACATCGTCACCATATTGATTCAGACTTGTTCATGTCCTTTGAGGATGTTGTACTTGCACAGAGGGCAAGTTGCGTTCATCTTCAGCCATTTCACAATGCATGTCGCATGGAAGTGATGGTTACATGGGAGAGCATGGAGCTCGGCTCCATCGTCGTATGAACTCAGACAGATGCAGCACTCCTGTAAAGAAAACCAAAATACATTGCAGCTAACGATAAGGAAAGATACAATGCATGCATTGCTACGCTATTTCTCCTGGTTATAAAGGGTCTGACGGAAGAATTCTGTTCCTTGCATAAATATGAATTGAGTTATGACTTCTGACAAATTAGCTACCGTTTATCAATATTCGAACACCACTTTACTAAGTATTCAAAGCTGACTCACTAAAACAGATCATGTAGTAGTTGAACAAGTCGCTCAGCACGTTTATACTTCAATACTATGTCACAACTTACAAAAACTCACGCCAGTTCTTACCAGTAAGAGATTTTAAACTCAACAATCTTTGGATATTTATTTTTTAATTATTTAATATTTTTTTAGGTAAAGATCACTGGCGGAATATGCTCATTGATCAACCATCTTTCCCAGCTTTATCCAAAAGAGGGAAAAAAATACAAAACCGATACCATCACAGATTTTATAGCTGTTCAGAGATGAGGCTAAAGTGACATGGGCATGAAATCCATATACAGCTGGATATTCTGTATCCAAACTGCAAGTGTGGTATGGTCACAACTCACAGGTAGAGGGGAGAGAGGGAGAAATATGGCAGGAGAAAAATGGACTCTTTGATCTATCTTCATGAATGACAGGCCGCAAAAGTATGCTGACAGTAATTTTGCCACAATGGAAGCAAGGCAGCCAAGCATGTTGCGGCAAGTATCAAGACCACCTTATTCAGCATAACTCCTCTTTTATGTGACAATTACAGCGATTGAACCAGGGATTTTAGGAAGCACAAACGGTATTTTGTCATGTCAGTGACTCTAATAAAACTTGGTGAGTTTGAACACATTCGTCGGCATCTTCAGGCTTTTCATAGTTTGTGCTTGTGGGTAAGGTGCAGACCCCTTTGGAATACATTCTCATATGCACAGGCTTATGGGGTCAAGGCTCAAGGTAAATTTTGTATTTCATGAGTTTTATGGATGGTGTCGCCCCTCAGTCAACTGCATGAAGCACAAGCTCCTGAACTACCACTACATGATATACAAGTTCATGATCAGTCCTTTACCCCGGTTTGTCCACATTCCATGTAACAGATAGGTTATAACCAGCTAATTCTCCAACTACAGATGCTAATCAACTAACAGCAACATTGTTTCACTACATTGTCCTCCGGTGCTTTTTTATAGAGTATTAGGCCAGCCCCTATGTTACGTGAACTTCAGTACAGGTGCAGGTGTCCAATACAAATATGTTTGTCAGTGTCGAACTTGGCGATTATCAAGGAATTTGGTCTGCTCTTAGCCTAATCTGAAGTGTGGGTATATCAGGGTCAAACGAAGACTCCAGGTAACATGTCAACCCCCTTTCAAATTCACGGTCCACCAGAAAAAGAATCTCTGTGCATCTTGAACATAGGGTTGTAGTTGAATGCACCTAAACCCTGACACGAACCCCGAATATCAGATTCCAAGGGTACAGAGTCGGTTTGTTTTGTATGGTTCATGAATGATCTACTTTCATGTCAGACAATGCACATGTTCATGCAAAGTACAACTTCATGCCCTATAATACACATTCCACCATATGACTAGCCATGTCATACATAATTTGTACTCATTTGACACACGACATAAGAGCAAGCAACAATACATAAAAGCAACAACCTAAGCAACCTAAGCATACATAACAAATAAAACACAGCAAAAAAATCCATGTTTATGGGATAGACCATTTATGTTCGTCACATAGAAAACCTCCGGGGTTCTTGTCAACAAGTCACCGCTTAGATTTAACTTCTTTTGCTTATTGTGGAACTTGAATTTAAGAAAGAAAAAAAACATAGCCGCCTAACTGTAGTAAATAGTTGCTACAATATGTCTATATGACTTAGAACGGAACAAGTGTCCGATATGGACATGTTTCCAGATGTCAAACTCAGGCATTTGCACGGAGTTTTCAGTGTTGTGTACCCTTTTTTCCGCGGGAAGGAAAGAGGGAGGGGAAGGAGATGGATGAAAAAAATAAAATAAAACAAAGGCACAGGGCCAACGAAACTCTAATGTCAGTATAAGGGATAACTTTTTTCTTTTTTTTTTGTGATAGGATAAGGGATAACTATACGAGGCGTTCTGCAATGATGGCAAACAGAACAGATGCAGGCAAAATGCTTTTAAATCTGCCAATGTGACTCCTAGAGCACCTAGTAATTTGTGTCCCCTCATCACTGTCTAAGTTTAGGCCAAACCGCCAAAGTCCCCATATCCTAAATTGTTGCACTATGGCAAATCCAAAATCTAAATTTATGATGGTTTCTGATACCAGTACTTTAGTGCAGTTGAAACTCGAAATGCATCACAAAGCATTTAATCAGCTTCGAAATTCCATATTTTCTGCACTTTCAAGCTAATTGTTGGATGAATGCTATTGAAA
This sequence comes from Selenicereus undatus, assembly GCA_017589665.1. Lineage (NCBI taxonomy): Eukaryota > Viridiplantae > Streptophyta > Magnoliopsida > Caryophyllales > Cactaceae > Selenicereus > Selenicereus undatus. Next base: position 85,175,999 of record JACYFF010003369.1, on the reverse strand, counting down.
ATATTTAGCATCTGTACATGGAATCTCAAGACTTAATTTTGTGTGAAAAGGAGCAGGGGCAAGGATGTGAGTTTGATTTCCTTTCATCCTTGATTAACGATCAAATTAGTTATCTTCTGCACCCTTTCCCCTGGGCGGAGTAAAGAAATGTAGTACAAATACAACTATCATCAAGTGTATGCCACAAGTGACATAACAAACACAGATTATTTCTCAAAAGACTTGTCAAAAAGTTTCCCAGGTATCTCTAAAATAAGGTGGCCAGGTGGGACAAGGCAATAGGCCTCATTTCAAAAGGATGTCTGGTAGGGAAATTCAGCCTATCTCAGGGTCTCATCATATTCATAGGTCACTAATCTCCAGGAGCCCTATTCATCATTTTTTTTACTCTTTTAAATAAGCCACCATCTAGCGGACAACTTGATGCAAAGCGGGTCAATGGGCATAAAACTATCCCCCAGTTCCTTTAGTCATGTCCGTTTATCTGCTGAAGTCATTAAGAGGCTTTCGGTTCCCCCTCCTCCCTCCTAACTGATTACATTCTTTGCCACCTCCAACTTTAAATTCATTTTACATTCCAGTGCCAGCAGCATATCAAATATATTTCCCAACCATGGAGCAAACATGATTTGCATGCAAATTATAATGTCATCTCTTGTCATAATGCAAGCAGTTCCAAATTCGTAACACATGTGGAACTTACAGCATCCTCAGGCAGAAGAATGCGTTCAGTTGCCAGGTACCCACTGACGTTCTCTACAGGGACCATAACCCCCCCTCCCTCCCCCAGCTTGCCATCATTATTCGATGCACGAAATCTATATTTTGGCAGCATACTTAGTTCTGCCTCTGACGCACCTTCCTGCTTTTGAGAATAGAAAAACGTAGGCAGTAAGTCAAGAGCCCTACAGTAACAAGATATTAGTGTTACTAGAATAGGGTAGATAATCATACTTGTCCAGCAACAGTATATAGAATTGCTATAATGCAAGGTAGGCAGCAGCAGAGGGCAATCCCAATCAAACAGGCCAATACAACGCAGAATATGGCAAAGAAAACATCAAATGCCAAGTAAACAACTGTCAACCTGCAAAAATATAAATCAAATTGGTTAGACAGAAAGTTGTCGTCGCCATAGGTACAATTACAACACTTTTCTGAAAAGGTTGAGGCCTATCTTTTTCCATCTGGTAACAAAATGAACAGTCGTGACATCTTTCAACCCCCCCCAACCTCCCGCTTCTTTCCTTTTTTTGATTTTTTCTGGGGTTTTTTTTGGAGGGGGGGGGGGGAACAGGCCCCACAAATCACCAACAGCCTCATAGTAAAGTTTAGTTCTCATCCACGCCCTTGCTCATAAATATCCTGGAATGGCAGCCATCCTTGCCGTTGAACCAGATCAAAGCCATTCCAGAATGCAACACCCATGTCATCCACATTAGGACTCAATTCAGAAACTCGATTTTGTAGAAGCGAGTGGCAGTCATTACACAATGCTATAGACCAGTTGCTACTTGCTATGAACTAATATTACTTGCAGTTCTGTGAGAAGTCAGTCACCATTATTAAAAATGCATTTAAAAATGTTTAAAGCTGTTCGTTCAGAAAAGTGTTTTAGAAGTCCGTTTGGAACCATTCATGGGCAGGTTTGACAAAACACTTTCTGGCAAGGAAAACTATCTCTTGGAAAGAGAATCCACCGGAGGGGGTGGTGTTTGACTCTCATCAAAAGCATCCTATTCTGCATCACAATGGATGTTCTTTCACTTCTTCCAATTCATTGTTTGGTCCAACAAGCTCAATGCCATTCCAAAAAGCTTTATGTAAGGATCTTTCCCCGATGATTTCAAATGTCATCTCATCATCAAATATTGCACGTGAAATGGGACATTATCAAGCAACCTTTGCTTAACCGTTTAGGCATTGGACACTTTATATTCTTCAGCGAGGCTCTTTTGTGTAAGTGGTTATGATGACGTTCATGCAAGAAGAAAAATAATTTATGAAGGAAAGTGATTAGACCCAAATAAGCGGTGGAGCTGTGGAGGGGCCTCACTGGATTCCTAGTAGGCATAACACAACATATGGCATGAGTCTGGAAATTTCCCAGTAAATTCCCATTAACAGGAGAAATCGATTCTGACTTCATATAGCCTTTGAGGATTGGGATGACACCTCGATCCTTTTTTGGCACAACAGTTGGCATAATAGTGTTCCTTTAAGGCCGTTAACTCTTCGCACGTGCAGTGGATAGAGACACTCATGTTTCCGATTACAGTGAGCAGAGTTCAACTTAAAGGTGTTTAGACCCTAATAAATGTTCAGGATGCCTTCTCAGAGGTTGACTGTGTAGTTTGCTTGTCTGACATGCTCAACAGGATCACTCCCCTCACAACATGCTTACATGGAAGGGGCTTCAGAGGTGAAATCTTACTTTCTGGAGCTCTAATCCTCTCCTAGCATCCCAACTGCTCCAACATTGGATTATGATTTCTCACGGAAGACCTTTGCTCCCATAAAAGTGTCCTGTGTGAAGCCTACTCATCAGCAACTCAGTATGTGATAGTTTACAAAGCAGCAGGAAATCTTGGTCTGCAAGTAGCTTCCTGTATAGAAGGGATTTGAAATCTATCAACAATTTACTATACAGTGCCTGTTTGCTAGAGCTCTTTGGGAGTTGGCTCTGACGTGATTGGGACTTCTCTGCCTGATAACAAGTCAATAAAACAGTTCCCTACACCATCTTTTGGATGATTGCGATGGAGATAAATAAACTTCTCTTGAGTGTATCAAGGACAATGAGCTCAGAACAGTAATATTTTCAAGAAAGGAAGGATTTTGACTCTTTGTAGATTAATATGATTAATTTTGTGGACAGCCTCTTTTGATTTCTTTGTCAGATGCATGATTAGCATCCGCTCCTTTAGATTCTCTAATTTATCTGAATATGTAATATTCCCTTAATAAAACAGGAACCGTTTCAGAAGCAAATAGCACAGAAATAAGCCCCTATCTGCTCTGCAACATATTGTACATCTTCCACCCATGCTACCTGTTTTCTTCTACTGAAGGCAGGAAGTATACAAAAGCTTGAATTTAGCTTTTCATCTTCATCTGATGCTTTTAATCTCCACTCCGTATTCAGATCTCCAGATGTGCAAGTCAAGTTTGTGACATCAGAGAGACTAATATCCCTAGCATCCTCAGCCTCCAATGGTGTTTGATGACGATCCCTCACAAGTACCCTGATTAGAGTCCGCGTTTTCACGATACTTCCAACTTCTGTTTGATCATCAGCATTAACACACTTCCTCTTTGGCACCATTGTTGGACAGCTTGCAACCTGAGCGTATTAGACACTAAAGGCCCCTTCAAATGGAAATTAATTGCCAACGCTCCCCCTCCCCCAAACAAAGGAAAAAGCTTAATGCGAAGGGACGTTATTGGAAATGAGAAGAAAAGGACTAAATGAGAAGGCACATTATTGGAAATGAGAAGGATGAGTAGTGTGTTTGTCTGGTTATTTTAAACAACAAACTCTACTATGAAAGCTCGGAGTTCTAGTTGTCGTCACATCCCCCTAAATCAGATGAAAAATCTTAAATAGGACGACTTCATAAAGCCAATGTCAGCCTGACAAATAATTGATTTGACATAGCATTTTGAGGATTCTACTTTCTTGAATATATTAAGTCCGTTAAATACCTTCCTCTTAAACACAATGACTTAAATTGATAACATAAAATTTACTAACATTAATGATTACTTGTACAAAGCTCCACATTTGTTTGTCAGTGCTGATACCTGGCCATCACTTCAAAAACCAGCCCTCAACCTCACAGGTTAGAAAGTCCACAAGTGGACATATTCCAAAAGCTGGCACATTAACAGCGGTTTGAGCTAGCAACTCTATTCTGGCATTGAAGGAGTCAAAGATAAAAAGGATAGTTCTCAACAGACATGGATCTATCATGATATACTTGTTCCAAGTACTGTGGCTGTGGGATCTACTTAAAAAGATATTAAAATTTCTTTCTTTTTTGAACAACCATTTATGCCGAACTATGAGTGGGGGAGTCAGGGGAAGGGGAATGGAAAGTGATTGAAAGGAAGGCAAAGAGGCACACCAGTACAGTCGCGGTGCATCTACAAGCAGCAGTTCACCACCAGAGACTACCCAGTAGAATCCAACTATCCACCAGAGAAATGATGCCATTGTGTTTATAGATTCACATCTTTTTGCAAAACTGAGACATATATCAATAGAAGCAATATAAGGTTAGTCAAGATACCAAAGAAGCAAAAGAAAATAACGGAAGAAAATAGCAAACAGCGGCCAGGGAAAAAAAAAAACCTTATATTTGCACAAAAAATTTCAAATGAGATAAGCAATTCCTTATGGGACAGTGGCAGCATTCCACAGAACTTCAAACATGGATCTGATGGCTGAGATTTGCTAGACATTCCTAAATCCTATCCCATGCTGTCCATCTCCCACTCTCCTGCTCAGCCAAACAGCCACAACGTGGATCCCCCCCCCCCGCCACCCCAAAGGAAAAAAGAAGCCACATCAAAAGGGGGCCCAGGGCAGGGAGGAGCAATCTCAGTTAAAGCCTCCCCTTGTTGGAGTACAGTGATTTCTGAGAAAGTTACGCAGCCAAAAGAGGAGAAGTTCACAACCTAGAGAGCTCTACTGAAGCTTTGCTGCAGTGAGTCTCAATTTACAGCTTTCAGCAAGTTGATTGAAATCTTATTCAGCTTTGAACTCCGTTATGAATACTATAATAGCTAGTTATTGGCTCTATGATTACAAGCAGCTACACATTTCGTATGACAGGAATTAACCTACTTTGAGAGCCTGTGATGGAGTAATGGCATGATCATTTGATAGATATGCAATCTTTTAGACCCCTATATATCCAAAAATGCATTCTTCAATGAGCAAACGTACAAATGAGATAGCAAAATACTTCACCAAGTCAAGCAAGAATTCTATCGTGCCCATATACACAAAATCTCCTTCCCCCTCCCCTGCCCAACCCAGACAATGCATGCAGGGGAAAGGGAATGTTGGATAAAAGCAGCAATGGACACCAACACAAGGTGATCCGCTTACAACAGCAACTTGACCATATATTTTCAATAAGGCACAATCACAACCACCTAGTTTCAGCATTTACATTTATACAATTTCCCCCCAACATCAACCAAGAAAAAAAACTGACAAACACCACAACAAAATCAATCAAAACCAGAAAAATAAATCAAACACCAATTCCAGAAACAAACCGGCTCAATTCAATCCTTACCTTGACACAGCAGAAGACCCAAACATCCCAACACCACCATCATCATCCCCATCACTATCATTTCCATCCAAGTCAAACCTCCCTCCTCTAAACTCTCCCCCCTCCAACTCCCCACTCCCACCCTCTCTCCTCCTCAACGACCTCCGGCGATACTCCAACCACACCAACACAATATGCACAACACACTGCAACGCATACCCGCAGATCCAAACCCTAAGCGGCACGTTAGGCCTTTCATTCACAGACCAAATCAACATCACAATCGACGCAACAACAAACGTCATATTCCAAACAATATCCAAGGCCACTACCGGCTTCGAGTACCCCCAATCGGCGCGCCGCTCTTCTAACTCACGCGCCGCCGTCTCCCGCACCAACATCGAGGGACCCCGACGCCCAGCCGCGCGACCCAACAGGAGAGCCAACGACGTTGTCTGGGATATCCGGCTGGAATTCTCCACCGCACCCTCCGCCGCACCGCCACCGTTCCGCGGCCGCAGCATCGGCGCCGCGACGTCAGAGGATTCCGACATTCTTTCTCCCCCTCTCTCTCCTCTCTGCTTTCTCTGTCTAACTGTGGGATGTGTGAAGTGGGTAAGTTTGAATGAATGATTGAAGCAGAAAGAAATGCTCTACGCTCTGTCTCTCTCTTTCTCTGTCTTGCTTGATGTTTGTTGTTTCGTCGTTCTACAGAATTCTGATTTTCTGATGAAAATTAATTTTTCCGGTTTTTTTTCGCCGTTGACCGGTAGATATGCAGTGGATGTGGGTGTATTTTAGTTACATTATCATATCGCAAATTCATCCAAGTCTATATCATAATTCTACGAATATATACTTTTATAAGTTACATCAACATTACATATTAAAAATTATTTATATGACAAATACACATTAAAAAAATAAATATATACGACAGGAGGGAGTACACACTCATAAATTAGTAAATTGGTAAAATTTAGGTTGAAATAGATTGAAGTGTGTATTTTTTTTATTGAAGTGGATTAAATTTAAATGAAATTGGTTGAAGTTGATTGAATTTTTTTTTTATGGGTTAAAGTTGATATTTTTTTATTGAAATTCGTGAATAGAGTAAAATAAGTATATATAGGTTGAAGTTAATTGAGGATGATAAATTTGAATCTACCAATAAAAAAACAGGAATCACTAATTGATGGACGGACGGGAAGCCTTCTTTTCAAAACTACACATTTAAGTCATTAGGTGTCCGGCATTTTCCTTGTGCATTAGTTATAGCATTCGATATTAATGTTGACATAGTGTAAGTCATGGCACTTTTTGTGAAAGAATGGTAAAATACTTTCAGATAAGACTGAATTTTAAACAATTGAATCAAGCAAATCAATGTGGCAATCTATATAACTAATATGAAGGGCTTTTCTTTTTTTTAACAAAGCATTTGCCGTAAAATATCATCAGGCTACAACTTAGGACACCCATCAAAGAGATCCAGAGTCCTGACAGCAAAATTATGCATTTTCTGCTATATCTATGTTTTTCTAGCTACCATTCCCAGGAGATAAAGACCCAATTTGTTCTGTAACGAGTTCCAAACTTGGCGATTGATCATTCCCTCCAACACATAAGGATGGACTCTCCGGTTGACACATATCCGACTGTGTGCTAAACAATGTCGTCTCCATCTCGATTTCCATGCCAGTATGGTCTTCATCGTCTAACTGAGACTCGTCTGCATTTCCCCGGCTAGGACTACTTAAGAGAAACTGCTCAATCATAGCAAGATCCAATTCGGGTACTATAATGGATCCACAGTTTTCAGAGCAAAGAAAACTTTCGTCCACTGGAGATGGAGATGATAGGAAGTCAAAATTCATGAACAAGTCCTTGACCTTGTCAAATGAGAGATCATGTTCAATGGTTTTTTCTGGCTCTGACAATGGAGCCGGAGTTGATGAGGGAATGTCATCTGGCAGAGGCTGGTACCTCACCATCACCCCATCCAGCATGGTTACATTTCCGTATTCTGTTTCTTCATCCAAGGTAATCTTTCCTGATTCGGCCACACGCCAGTTGCGAAAAAGCTGGGCCAAAAGCCCCGGGTTTTGCATCACCATCACTAAGAACGACAACAATTGTTGCTGATTATTCTCCATTCCTTGAATACGTTCTCGTAAGAGAAGCAACTTATGTTGTGATGACTCTAGGCGCTCTCTGAGCTTATTTAATTCCTGCATTAATGCACTCTTATCCGTCTTAAGAGTCTCCACTTCCTTCTGTAACCTAGTGTAAGCCACGTCATCTGATACCCGAATTGTCAGTTCCTGCTGAGGATTATTCAGAGCTACACCCTGAGGATGTTTTCTTCTTCTAATATTCTTTAACAAATGCTTTTCACCTTTAATAAATCCTTCATTTGCAAATTCCCAGCGATCAGTATCAACTTTTCTGAAACCCTGAAAAAATATGAACTTGCTCAATACACATCATTTCCTTAATTTAAGTCTTCCAGAATTTGAGGTGGAAATTCTCAGGTGAATCATACGTACAGCAATGAGTATCCTGCTTATCTGTATAAGCATACTTGTTCAAAGAGAACATGAAAGTTTGCCAATGGAAATTATGCTATCTCAAACATGATCATGTTGACGATAACACAAGGGAGAGGGACACAAGAATAATTTACAAAATAAGAACATTCCTCTGGGAATCCACATCAAAATTCAAGTGAAAAAAGAAGACAAAATCAGAAATCAACCACACACTAACAACTTTAACCAGGTCTCTTGCTCAGCAGGTCGCCTCGGGGATTTCTCAAGTCATGTAGCATGACATAAGTATGCCGATCTTTGTTGAAATTTGGAAATTTCGAACTACGATATGAGATGCAATTCGACATTCAAACAAAGAAGTAGACAAACCATAGGATCGCAACAAAAAAGACAACATTCAGTGCATGTGGCTAGATGACCAATTTACATCCTCAGTACAACTGAGTTAATTTTCACAGCTTATTCATGCCTCCTGAGGCACAGTGATGAGGGTAAAATGTGTATACCTAACCCAAGGCTTTGGAAACAGAGACCATGATGCTTTGTTACAAACTAACCCAAGCACCCATGGTTGATTTCTGTTTAAACCAAAACAGTGTACATCACACACACGGTTCTCCCAAATAACAATCTTATTATGTCCTATCATAGCAGTAAATTGAGTTACCATTTGATTTGGTTCCAAGAATTAGAGTTTATGCTCTGTAAGTGACCCCAATGCACAGAATGTGCTGAGAGAAAGGTGTTGCACACATTGCTCAGGCAGCAACTCCTATGGATGCGGTAAGGCTCCATCATTCACGTCTGCAGAGTGCTCCATAAATCAGTAATTACCAAACACCCATGTCCCATGAGAGTGAGACCGGAAGTTCAAGGATTCCATGACAGGCTTTGTATGTATTTGTTGAAGGAGAGTTTTAATTAAAAAGAAATCAAAATTAATTGAAACGGTTTGCCAACAAGAAGTATCTAAAGTCCAAGAAAACAATTGGACAGCCGGACCAATTGCCCTAAGATTCTGTTCAAAGCTTTCTATTGAAAGTCCAGCTACACATATATGTCAAAGTGTAAGGAAATTTTGTACACTGCCATGCAATTCAATGCCAGTCCTTCCCCGTATTTTTTCTTTTTTTTAAAGCTTGTGTTCCATTCCGCAAAAACCCAAGTATGGCAAGGTTTTAAAGTACATATATATCATGAGGTTTTTCGAAGAGAAAACTCAACTTCAGGCCAAAGCTGAAATCCAATAGAAATAGAACCTTTGTCTGGTGCATCAAAGATGGGTATGCAAATTCAATCATCGTTAAGGGCTTAAAATGAAAATCCTTTTTGAAAATTGCTGAGTTTGACACGAACACTCCACGCTCCAATGTCAGTATGGATGAGTCCCAGACTGTTGGTACTGTAGAAGATGAACAGATAAAAAAGATTCCTACATGTGCCTGTTTAAAGTTGGTCCAAATATGGATTCGATTATTTTATTTTTCTACATAGAAAGGGATACTGTAAGCTATGAAATTTGGGAGAATCTTCAACCTGTTTTCATCAATGTAAGAAACATGCAAGAGACAAATTATGTTCCAATCTCACTTCACCAATGAGGGAGAAATGTAAAACAGGGAGGAAGGAGGACAACAGAGAAATTTTGGATGGCAGAATTCTGCAGTTAGGATTTTTATCTTTTGCCCCCAATCGCAAGCTTTCACTCAGGAAACCTTAAAAGGGAACCTAAGCTTATACACCTAAAAGACCATTCTTATAATTCATGAAAGGTCCTCTTGAGCACTCAAAAGGAAAATTTCATCAGGACTTTTTTTAGGATAACAAGAAGTTGTGTTCTTCCTCTTTTGATGTGGCTACATGTGTGGATTGTTTGTATTTTCGGTGCATATAGTCTTTTGTAGGATGCTAGCTGTGCATGCAACCTTTTGATATCCATTTATAACATATTACTTTTTCATTATCAAAAAATACATATTCATGAAAAGACCATTCTTATACTCCATGAGAAGCTAAAGGTGCATTCTTTTCGGTGTATAGGGAGTATAAATTTTGATAAGCGGCAGCAGGTATGAAATTTGACAAAAATTCAAGAACCTGACCAATGAGTATGCTTCAAAAGCTCAAGTTATATCAAGTTCGTTTATCATGAGTTTTACACCATGAAGCTCTTGCAGAAGCAGCATTTCATTTCCATTCCCATAAGTTTACTGTAAACAGCCCTCCCATGCCAGAATTGCAGTCAATGACTAACCAAAATCCCCCTTTCAATTCTTTCAGCAGACAATCCCAAAATTGTTACTTTTCAAAACCAATTAAGAAGTCCACAACATAAATTACAATTTTCAAATTGAACTCAGCAACAGTCCGAACAATAACCTCTGAATTACCAAAACACAACAACTGAATCAGCAAGCCAACCCACATCAGAAATTTCATCAATCACCCAAAAACAACCGAACAAAACCCTAAAACCTAAATTGGGCAGAAATTAAAAAAAAAAGAGGGAAAATTGAACTCACGTAGATGTTCAACTGGCGCATGAAACTGGAGAAATTCTGATGCTTGAAGAATTTAGGCAACAAATCCCGCGAAAATTCCGTCATATCCCAGATAACAAAACTATCACTAGATTGACTCCAAGAAATAACGCAATCAGTGGATGGATCATCAACCATCTCATAGCATTTGGTCAAGAAGGGCGCCACATTCGGCTTATTATCGGTGGTTTTCACCATTGATATCTGGGTTATCGAGCTTGAAAATAGCGATTAGAATCAAAATCTAATCAAAATTTTTGCGAGATGAGATGGGATTTTTGTTGTTGTGAAATTGAAAAAATGGGGGCAGAGGTGATATTCTGAAGGCGGCTCAAATGCCAGGAGAGCTAACCGAGGCAGAGAGTCCGTCAGGGTAGGTGCCTCATTGCCTATTGGTTTAACGGTGTGCCACCCCAAGTGTGAATGACCAATTTATTCCTTGCCTCGTCTAGGTGTAAAGTGCACACCTTCTTAATTTATTCCTTTTCAAAAAAAAAAGTAAAAAATATTTATGTACGCTTAAAAAGCAGTTCTGAATACACCGTCTATCCCACTAAAATTCGTTAAAATATTTTTTTTATAAATGTCTCAAAAGAAATGTCAAAATTCTTTATTGAATAAAGAAAATGACTTTTTATTTGATACATTCGAGCGATAATGATGTTCCCTTATTTTTTTACTATTCTAAAATTTAACAAATAAGGACATGGTAAATACTCTTTGACTTGGGGCATGTTCATTTAAGCGATTACAAGAAGTGTTTTGCAGTTGAAAGCAGTTATGAGCAGTTGAGAGCAATTATGAGCAATTGAGATTAGCAGTTAGCAATTGTTATTAGTTAACAATTAGAAGCAGATGCGAACTGTTGGAAGCATTTGTGAGTAGTTGGGAGGTAGTTGGATTAGTGTTTGTAAAATAATGTAAGCAGTTGAATTCCGGTTGGAAGCGGGTGAGAGTAGTTAGGAACGTTCGAGAATAACGATTAGCGATTAGAAGTGGTTAAAAGCAGTTGCAATTTGACAAATGCTGAAACGAATAAGCCTTTAAAAACTAAAGCAAATGTACTTTGACTTAATTAAATTGTCACTTTGATATTTTAGTCTATAATGATGTGGCATAAAAAAAATATGACATGTCTTAATTTTGTGTCCCACCTTGCTGATGTGTATAAAACATTTTTTTTTTTACAGCATGATAAAAACTATAACTTTTTATCCAATAGCAGTAAATAATTCATACATGGCTTATAACCAACAAGAATGATCAAATTCAACCTAACTAAAATAACAATTCAAGTTTATACTCCAATTTGATTGTCCATTAACATATTTTAATCTAGTATAAAATTTGACTTAGTCATATAAATTTGGTTTTTTAAGATAGTCCAATGTAAGATTAATCTAATTCATTTTGAAACCTTTGAAATATACAAAATAAATTCCTTCAAGGTAGTATTGCCCAAATGTCTTCTCATTTTTAACTGTGATATTAAGGGCAAGTATGTAATACTGCATATTTCTATCTTAATAAATATTTATGTGACCTAAATTTACATCAAATTAAATTTAGGATGATAGTTGTATGCATTGGTAGGTTAATTTCAAAGGCTATTCAAAATTCCAATTATATATGCACAATTAGCCTAAATTTTTCTAGTAAATTACCAAAGATGGTGAGTATGTTCATGTAAATATTATTTTGTCCAATTATACATGGACCCTTTTTAGAGTCAAAACAAATTATATTATTTAGATTTGATTTTTTGTTATAATCCATGTATGACTTTATACAAATAGTTCATCATATAAATATTTTAGCAAGTCTAATTATGTTTCTAAAATACCCATTTTTCTTATATGTCATTATGTGGGTCATTAAATTTTGCCACATCACTTTTAAAAACAAGCCATGCATGAATAATTGCCAAATAAAATAAGACTAGATAAATTAAAGGGTATTGACTTTATTTTTGAAGCTTAATGGTATTTACTGACATTGACCAAAAGTTCAAATGTATTGTTTCTCTAGAACTTGCTTAAAGGATTTGCTCACTTTGGCATTTGTTAACCACCATACATTTTTTACCGCTCTCAAACGCTGGTAACTGCTAATTGCCTATTCTAACAGTTGATAAAGCTAAGAAATCAATGCTAATAATTAATTTTAAATGTTGAAATGAACATGCCCTAAATTTTGTAAAATACATTTATGAGAATTATACAATTAAAAGACTTGTTGATTTCAGCAAGTAACGGTGAAAATCGTTTACTAAACTCTTACCACTCATTTACCCTACTCTTCCCTGTAAAATCTTATCAATTCTTAATGTTTATTGTTACTTATCGTTTATCTTTAACAGTTGTGATGAACATATTCAAAATACCAAATGCATTTTACTATCTACTATTGTAAGCAAATCATATAATGAAATAAGGTGTGCAATAGCAAGCTGCACAAATAAAGTCCATCCATTTGTTGACATGCCAAAAGTGAACATGTGCAATTATTAATAATCCTTTGTTCATCTTATACATTCACAAGAATCACACCAAACTCTTTCGTCACACCAAGTTCTAATAGATTACGAAAGTTGTCACAGTGATTAAGGGTTTGTTATTTTCATTGAAAAATATGGTTTGAAAAATAAGAAAATTTGGTTAAGATTAGTAGAAATTGATTAAAGTTGGTTTGTTTTTTTTTTTTGTATTGAAGTGTATTAACGTAGGTTTAAGTGGATAGACATGGTCAGTGGGTTGAAGTTGTTGTTGTTGTTTAATGATGGATGGAAGTTGGTTAAAGTGGGTGAAGTTGGTTGAAGTTGATAAATTGAAATTTACTAACGAAAAGAACAAACCCTAAGCATACATGCAAGGGCGAAAACATAGGACCATATCATTATTTTTTATTTCATCCACCGTTCTCTAGATAATGTATTTTACTGTTAATGTCAATCATCACATGACTCAAGTTGCTCAAAACACCTTTCTTCTCCTCTACCCATTCCTATTATCTTATCCCAATCATCATATAAATAACAATTAGGTTCTGTTTGACAAATAGCTGTTAGATGTTAGCTGTTTGTATTAACTGTTAATTATTAACTGTCTGAGTTAATTGTTTGTATTAACTGTTTAAATTAGTTGTTTATTAAAAACCTGTTTGGTAAAATTAGCTGTTTCTGATAAAGTTGTGACTTGTGAGATAAAAAGTTAATTCTTCAAAAAGTTATTCCAAAAAACTAATGAAATATTTTTACAAATTAGCTTTTTGGACCCAAAAAGCTATTCATTTTTTTTTACCCGAATTAACTTTTTTACTTAATCAAACAACTAATTTTGGTTTTAAAAAAAAAATTCCTTTTATCAAAAAACTCTTCAAAAAATTATTTGTCAAACACCTCTTAATATCCTTCCAACACAAATCAATCTATCACTCAAAATTACCTCTCAAATAAAAGATAAGGAGTTTTGAAGTCTTTACACAATAGCGATTCTCTTACCGATTATCTTCTTACCGCAAGTGAGAGCAACTTTTTAAAAAACAAAAAAAAACAAAAAACCCATTGTCTTTCAAAATTTAAAAAATTGTGGGACGAGCCTAAAAGTGGAACTCTCACAATCTAAATTGAAAATTTCTGATATCTGATTTGAACCCACTGAGCTGAGTCCTGAGAACCCCCCCCCCCCCCCCCGACGAGCACCACCGTAGCGCCGCCGCGCAGATCAGCGAGCCACAGGCAACTTGCCCCCATTGCCGAGCTGAAGGCTGAAGCTTACATCTCAAGATTGTCCTCATCTACCATTGACCTGCTCGATCCGAGATTCATTTTCGCTCTGGGGTTTTGCTGACCATTTATTCACAAAGACATCAACTACTGTTCGTCACAGAAAATGGAAGATTTCTTGTGATTTGGGTGTAATTTTGTTTACATTTTCTGGGCTTTACTTTTCGCAGTTTGTGATGGAGTTCACTGATGCTTATAAGCAATCTGGGTCTTGCTGTTTCTCGCCTAATGGTCGCTACATTGCTGCTGCTGTTGATTACCGCCTTGTGATCCGGGATACCATATCTTTTAAGGTAAAATTAATTGAATTTATATTCTCTTTTTATTTGTTCATAATTTATTCTTAGAGTTTGAGTGTATCTGCCTGTCATGGTTGCTGTGTGTTTGTCTATCTGTATGAACATAATATGGGATATGAAGGCCTAAAGTGAATTCACAAATTTTGAGGAAGTTTTTCTCGAATGATAGACTGTACACATTTGTTGTTAATAATTACATAAGATTTGCAAGATCGACTAAAAGTACTCATTGCTGAATGTGGGTCCTGCTGAAGCAGGCACAGGGAGATGGAGTAGGCAATCTTAGCATTGCTTGTGAAGAGAGACGTTGTCTATGGGAGACCCCCCCCTAAAAAAGTAAAAGAAAAAATGCGCAGAAGTATCAAAAGGGTATAGACACTTTGAGCGGCTGCAACATAAGAAAGGGCTTATTGAGCTCAATGAAGTGAATGTTCAGTGTAACCAGTGTTGTATTGATCATGGATTGCTGTGCGATAACAAAAGTTGCACAGAAGATAACCCATTTAGTTATGAACTATCCTCATGGGAGCAGCGTTGAATTGGTGATAAACATGCTTTGATGGAGAACTTAGCCAAAACTAAATGCCACTCCTAGCCAAGACCCCAAAGTTCACTTAGGTAGGTGTCTCTAAGCTATAAAGGAGGAGAAAATAATGTAGTATGCTAGAGTTTGTGAAGAGAGATGTTGAATTTGTGCTGAGTTTTGCCCCATGTTTCTCTCACGCTCTACTAAATATGGAATGTTCATTGTTGGGTGATACAGGTTGTACAGTTGTTTTCATGTTTGGATAGGATAAGCTACATTCAATGGGCTCTTGATTCTGAATACATACTGTGTGGTCTTTACAAGAGACCAACTATTCAAGTATGGTCACTGACGCAGCCAGAATGGACATGCAAAATAGATGAAGGTCCAGCTGGTATTGCACATGCTAGGTGGAGCCCTGACAGTCGTCACATACTCACGACTTCTGATTTCCAACTACGACTAACAGTTTGGTCGCTAGTGAACACAGCTTGTGTACATGTACGGTGGCCAAAATATCCTGTCAAGGGGGTTTCTTTTACACAGGATGGCAAGTTTGCTGCTGTGTGTACAAGACGTGACTGCAAAGATTATATTAATCTATTATCTTGTGATACATGGGAGATAATGGGCGTTTTTGCTGTTGACACACTGGACTTAGCAGACATTGAATGGTCACCTGATGATAGTGCTATTGTTGTCTGGGACTCATTTCTTGAGTACAAGGTATTTGACTAACTTCACTCCCTGCTTTATATGGTGAATTTAAGTCATGTGAAGTCATTTACTCTGATGATCTTATGTGTGTTTAATGCTTAAGTCCTACAAAATATCCTACCTAGCGGACTAGTCTTATCAAAGATATCTTTTTTTGAATATTTATTGTGTGCTTCTTTGGCAGGGCTGGTCATTATCATGTCACATTGCCCAATTTCCTTTCATTGATTCAATCCGTGAAAACAACATATAATTCTGTATATATTGCTCATTGTTTCATATGTACATTAGTACATCTGATATGGTTTTGTAATGTTATGGTTAATGTTGTAAGTTTGGTCCTGGGAGTCACCATTCGGCTTTACCATCCTAGTAGACATGCGATCCCATTGCCTTTCATGGATTTGGCATGTTCCCACTTTCCAGGTCCTGTCATTGTGTGATTGCCTTCATGAAAAATTACTGGAAAATGGCGGTTGCATCTTTTTGACTGTATGTCTAAGAAAGATCTTGCATGCTTAACTCTATGACAAGCTGTATTTGATGATAAGGTAGATTTATGATTATTTTAGATCAAAGATCTGAGATGAAAACCCTATCGCATATCTGAAAGTTGGAGCAAAATTGATGAGAAAGGTAGACATGTAATGAATTGCCAAATAGGTCATTCAATTGAGTTAAAATAGGTTGAGGGAATATCAGGTTCAGATTGGGTTGTTTAGGTCATTTCTCATTCTGGTTCAAGCTTTACTTGGGTGTTTGGTTTGCTTTTGGTTTGTCCAATAAATGTTTCAGAAAATGCAAATAATACTCATTTTGGGTGTGTTTGGTTTGGTTGGTCAATTCAATTTTGGATCAAAATGGGGCTTGCCTTATTTTGCATGTGAGTCTGGAAATGATATGGGCAAGAAACACATTAGGAATTTTAGTCGTTTGAAGTTGACTAGTTGCCTGAGGGTTTCAACTTTCCAGTCGTTGGTAACATGACTTTTTTCTAATATTATTTTTCCAACTCTCAAATACTTGAATGGATTGCATCATGATTTCCATATTGTGGAGTCTAATAAGAAAACCTGGTATTTCTGGTGTTTTCGTTGAGCTCAAATCTGATTTCTTTTACCTCTCCCCGAGATCAAGACCATTGTAATATTGCTCAACCCAAATCTTCATTCTGGAAGCCCCTTTAGTCAATGCTTCAAAATAATTTGTGCTAGGTTCACCAAGTCCTTTGGTATTTGTGGAAGTCGATTTCAGCCCCCCTAGTATCCGTTTAATGCTCATAAGTTCTTATGTAACCCATTTTTATCCAATTTCTGAAGGGCTAAATTGGAGCTTATGGAAAGGGATGTCCACTTAACTCAATGTGCTTACACCAATCGTATGCAACTTGGTCCTAAACACAACCAGTACCGTCTTCAATCCAAAGTCTCTCCCCTACCTCAAAAGGTTGGAGATGAGCTAAACCATGTGCCTGCCAATTACTCTCCGGCTTAAAATTTGACCATGCAATGAAATCAAAAGAACCAGGCAAAGCACAGATTTCATTAAGACTTACGAGAAAGACCTAACTTATTATACATGCTGCTACCCTGCTTCAACTTACCAATTAGAGTGAGATTGTCACCTTCAATTACAATGCCTCGCTAAACTGCTGCCTAAGCACTCTTGATGGCAAACATACAGGCTTTGGCTTCTTCAATTGCTGGATCCAAGAAGCCCAGGCACTGCTTCACGCCCATAGCTACAGCATCACTCACAAATTCACGAATAACAAACCCGTTTCCATGACCCATTTCACATACACGCCTTACGTCAAGTTCAGCTTGCATAGGCCACTGGTTGGGCCAACTGACCTGAAGAGACAACCTTAGATGGTAGAACCTAATTGGCACTGTTTGCTAGGATCTTAGGTTGTGGCGCCCCCCTTTTTATTTGAAAAACACTTAAAGCCATGTTATTTGCTATCAAAGTTAAATTCAACCCAAATACACCAAGTGAGTCCTTGGCATGCACAAAGTGACTGTTGTTTAGTTCTCTTGTGTGGGGTTTGCAACTGGCTTGTTGGGCCGAAGTTTAGGCGGGGCTTGTCCTGCCTCCCGTTGCCCCCATTATTAGCCTGATGGGCCAGCTGGATAGGAGCCTACGGTGGTGGATGAAAAACATTCAACCCAATACACATCTACTATGTCACAAGAATTCATTCAATCTATCAAACTAACTGAAAACATACTGAGAATCATCTTTATTTCAGTTGTTTGCCATATTACAGTCTCTGGGGGCTGCGTCGCCCACATAGTATATGTGGTCAATGGATCGATCAGATACCGTAGAGCTTGTCTAGAAGAAGTTGATCATCTGTAGAACAATGTAGATTAAGTTTTTGAACCATCCTAGAAATAAGCCCGAATAAGCACTACATAAATATTTTGGACTATTGAACTGTGAGAAACAACATCATCCATCAGAAAAGCTACTTTTGAACTTTCAGAAATAGAGGGAACAAGTTCATTGTGACTAAAACTAACAAAAAGCTAATGAATAATATGATTAAAAGGACATTATTCTTGTACTAATTGCATGCTTATTATGCCTTTAGTTTGATATTTCCCATTGGGATGCATGGAATCAAGATGCTGTTAGGTAAGATCCGTGTCAATGTATGGTATGTTGTCTGGAGTTCAAGTGACTAGCCTGCTTTGAACATATGAATTCACCTACAGCTGAAGAATATGGCTGAGGGTTGCCTTCTTATGATATATGGTCACTAAGTGTACAATATGTTATAGTTATTGTTCATGTGGTTTAAGGAAGTTCTATTGTCCAAATGAGTTGTTTACAGGGGTTATCACCTTCTTTATAGGTCCTGATTTACACCCCTGATGGACGCTGTCTATTGAAGTATCAAGCATATGAAAGCGGATTGGGTGTAAAGACTGTGTCCTGGTCTCCCTGTGGCCAATTTCTTGCTATCGGTAGCTATGATCAGATGTTGCGGGTTCTGAACCGTCTAACATGGAAAGTTTTTGCTGAATTTACACATCTACCCAATGTTCGTGGTTCCTCTAACGCGGTCATCTTTAAGGTTATCTCTTTTATCATTTCTTGCATCCAGAATTTCTAGTTTCAGGATGACTGATTCTGTTGGATTTGCTTCTTACCTATGCTCCTGAAAATATTAGGAGGAGGATGAGGAGCTTCAGTTTGACATATCAGGGTTGTGTTTGAGCGATGATCCTCATGAGAGCAATTTCGGTATGTGTGCTTAAATATTTGACTATGTTGTTTAATCATCTTGTTGATTGTGGTTAATCATCTTGTTTGTCTGTAGTATGGTGAAAGACTTGTTGAATTGTTTGTTGTATGCTTATTTTGCTTGTTTCTTGCTTTACATATCAAAATTTCTTTTTTAAACTCATCAAAACAGGATCTCTCAACTATTAACTTAAACTGTTGAAGTCATTCACACTCATTGGGAACCACATTTAAGTCAATACCTTAACTTTTGTGACAAGGACGGTAAAGAAATTATCAAAAAGAAAATTCGTAAATTCTACTAGTTAGGTAATACACAAATATGTTTTTTTGTCATTTCTCGGCTGTGTGGTTGCTTTATCTCCAGTAGCATGGTGCCTGAACTTCACTCTTACCCCATGGCACTTGTATGGACTTGCGTGACTTGGATATATCTCAGATCCCATCTGTTAGCATCTTCCCCGTCATCTGTTGCACTCTTTTCCTTCTTTCAGACTTTAGTCTTTGCTAGCCATTCGGCTCTAATTTCTTGATGTTTCATTCACCCTTTTGATTGATTTTAGTTGGAACTCCAGTTTATTATAGATTTGCACCCACTGGTTCATTTTTGTCCCTCAGGTAGTCAGGTTAGTTGTCTTGTGTAAAATTCTTATCTTGTCCTCTTATTACCCCGCTAATTTCTTTTTGTTTTGCAATTACAAATATAATTTCTCCTTTATTTTCAGCAAAAAAAAATCCAGAATTTTAAATGAATGCACTGGGATGTTAAAATTTGAGGATCATATGCTTTGGCAGTCTAATGCCTACCCATATGTAATTGTTCCTTTGAAATCTTGGCAAGATGAACTCTTTCTAAATGGGATTCAAACCAAACCGTTGGCGAACATGTAGTGAACGTTAGGGGGTTGGGGAAGCCTGGGCTTGGAGTAATTCAAGATTTTATGAGCTGACAATTTAATTGAAGCTATTTGGTAGATCCTATATTCAAAATACATAGGCCGGCTTCCTACTTTACAATAAGTGAATAATTGAAGACTTAGCAGGAGACATTTTATTTAGTATGGGATAACCCAAAGCTGAAAAATGTTCCCTTCTTAACTCTGTTGGCTTCCATTGAAGATGAGCTGAGTGTTTTCTGATGGTATTTCATTTCAATGCCCACGAAATTTAATTGGTTTCGAGAAGTCTTTTAAAGAGTTCACCACTGAGTTGTTCCCTCTAGCAATGATGTTACTGTCATTTTGATGCGACTTTTGTTTGAAGGAGATGTTTCAGAAGGACAATTGAGAGTTAAGTATGAAGTTGTGGAATTACCAATTTCATTGCCATACCAGAAGCCAGCTGTAGACAAACCAAATCCAAAACAGGGAATTGGTAAGCTCACTTTTTTCTGATTTCCCATGCATGAGTGAAGAAGATACTTTGGAATTTATTTTAAATGAATTTGTCCCTTTTGGAATGAACCATTAGGAAGAGGCATCATAGGGAGTAACGGAGTATTGCAACTACAGCATTTAATACTTTAGTTGCATTTTCTGATTGCATATGCTTTTGCACATATGGCATTTCTGATATGAGGTCTTTTTACAATCTTTGTTCATCTGATACGCTTGTTTGCTTGCAGTCTCTGATCAAATTTCTACAAACTTGCAATCCCCGGCCTTCGATGAATTTGGGGGGGGGGGGGAAGTGATATTCAAGCCTAAGGGAAATTGTATTCCGCCAGCCTCTTGGCCCCCCATCCATTCTTTATTCTTTTTATCTATTATAGAAATTTTACCCTTGATTTCAGACGTACACCATAGCATCACCCGGTTTTCCCTTAGACCCTTAGTTGGATTTCAAGTGGATTGCAGATATAGAAACTTAGCCTCCGCCATATCAGAAGATTTATATCTTAAAAATTAATACAAACTAGTCGTACATATCTAGCTTTTGGCCTGTGGATTGAAAATCAAAACATCATTTTCAAGTAGCTTGCTTGTTCAATGCATGCACAAATTAAGTAATTACTGCCATAGGAATGTCCTACTTTGGATAGGCACTTCTAATCTTGGATGTTCCAGAAGTATTGGGAAACTCACTATGTTGGTGAATGATCTGTCTGTGTATTTGCAGGTCTTATGGCTTGGAGCAGCGAAAGTCAGTACATATGTACACGTGATGATACCATGCCGACTTCTCTGTGGATATGGGATATACGCCAGCTTCAATTGGCTGCTATATTGATACAGAAAGACACTATCAGGGCTGCAGCTTGGGATCCAACATCTGTTCGACTTGCTGTTTGCACAGGAACTTCTCATTTGTATATATGGACCCCTTCTGGTGCATTCTGTGTGAATGTTCCTGTCCCACAATTCAACATAATTGATTTGAAATGGAGTTCAGATGGGAGCTGTCTGCTTCTCAAAGACAAGGAATCATTTTGTTGTGCAGCTGTCCCAATCTTGTCAGAATCCAGTGATTATAGCTCTGAAGCCTCCGATGATGTGTGATTCCCACCTTTATCTTGGATTTCCTATGCATGCAGAATGGTTGTGAAGCCATCATCATGATGCTCGGTCACGAGGAAACTCAAGTTCCATCAGAGGCAGTTGGGTGTGAATCTCATTAGAGGCTTGAGGCAATTCACCCGCTCCCATTTTGCTTCATAATCGCCTTTGCTAATGCTAGGGTGTCACCATAGATGAGCCTCTTGGATTCTGTACCTCTGCGCCCCCCCCCCCCCCCCCAAAAAAAAAAACAGAAGAGGAAGGGTGGAGGAAGGTTAGATGAGGTGTGAAATTGTAATTTCTTTGTATGTTCTTACCTGTGTGGGATTATAGTAAACCAAGAATGCATGACCTTTTCTCGCTGTAAATAGCTCGTCTATGTTGATGCTGGTTATGGGTGTCTTTGGGGTGGGAGTGATATTGGTACACTAAGCAAGGGTTGCTGTGTGAACCTTGAAGTCGTGTGCTAGATCCATGTAGCAAATGTATGCTTTCAGGGGCAATTTTTAATTGGGCAGAAATGGCTTGCTCTTTTGTCCTTTTCTCCTTTTTTGTCGGATTGAGGGGGGGGGGGGTTCTAGGCTTGAAGGGTGATGAGGATAAGACAGTTAAAATCAGGTTTGTTAAAGTCCCTTATGAGTGGTAGGATTTGAATTCTAGGTTCGCCAAGGGGGGATTATAATGGCTATTCTCATCCCTAGAAGAATTAATGCAACGGTGGGCTCCAATTTGATTTTGTTCAATTTCGAAAAACGTGCTTTGGGTTTTTGTTTGTGGAGGTCCAACCAAACAAGTGTATTAGTTGCATCTAAATCAATTCATATAGATGTCAATTATTGTCTCGAATTTTTGATGGCTGATGCCATTGTGAAGACAAGGGTTTTGTTTTTTTTGATTTTGAAAGCTTGATTGAACAATTTTTTAAGGTAGATATTAGAAAAGCCTATTTGAAAAATTGAATATTTAGCTGTTAAAAACGAAGTTGTTGCATTCTATAAATATAAGGAGCAAAGGTATCAAAAGTTACTTGTTTTCAACATGAACGAATTTATTGATGTGTCTATATGATGAAATGTATAATATAAAATAAAATTGTTACTGACCAAATAGGAGAATTCATCTTAAAAGACTAGCTTATTAAGTGAAAGAGTCAATTTGGTCTATAAACCCCCCATCAGTTGCCTATACAACCAATGTGGGACAAGTTTCATACTTTGTAACTGGTCCAGTCCATAACATTCAACCCCCGTTAAGGGTCAACGTCCTCGTTGGTCACGGCTGGCTCTCCCAGGCCACCACTCCGAATTGGCTCTGATATCAATTGTTACAGACCAAACAGAAGAACTCATCCCAAAAAACTAGCCTATTAAGTGAGAGAACTCATTTGATCTATAAACTCTCATCAGTTGCCCATACAGCCAATGTGGGACAAGTTCCATACCTTGCAACTGGTCCAATCCATAACATAATGAAGAAGTTGGTAGTGATACCCGATTAAGGTAGAAGTTTTAACGAGCAATGTTTTTATAGAAAGTATTAATTAAAAAGTTTTATAGAAAGCTTTAAAAACTATACAACATAGACATTGCGTTAATGTTGGTTCTTTGAGCTTTATATTGTATGCATGCACAAATTAGTTCCCAAAGAATTTCAATGCACTTTTATCCAATAATGAAATTTTCTCAGAAAATGTGTAACATTATTGAATCACCAATATTGTACCTTTCAGTTGTTAATATGAAACATATCATTCGAACCTTATTATCATAACATTAAAAAAAATTGTAGACTGCACAAGAGAAATGATCCAGTATTTTTTCAGATTTAATATTTATTACAAACCTAAAAGAAACATAGAATTTAACTTTTGAATCGATGAATAGTAACATTTAACAGCCAAATTTTGATCAAGAAGCTCCTTTCTTACGTTACTGTCAAGTGTCAGCCTATGAACTTTTCACACAACCTAGCCAGGCAGGTGGCGGTGGGGTCTTTGATGACTGCCATCGTTTCTTGCACAGCAGTATTGTCATTTGATTGGAAAGCGCTAATTAACAGGAGATTGTGATCTAAAATTTAAGACAATGACAAATATACCAGTGTACAGGTATAACACATTGTGCTACAGATATGGCCAAGGCCCGATCAAGGATTCAAAACGTGACCGATCCGCAACGAAATGGCCACATTGGAAATGTTTTTGAGTTGGGCGAACCACGTTTTAGTTGTGATATGAAAGTATGAAACGTGATTTCTGACTTAGAACAATTTGTGGTCAAATACTAACCAGCGTCGGACAAAACAAAATCTTTTATTTCTCTAATTTCTCAAAATCTAAAGCAGTATAAATCTAATAAGGGTACACAAATTCAGTACATCTTATTCTGGCGAAAAATCAATATGATCAATAGTCAATAACTTTTGGTATAAATAATCACCTTTACATAGGTATCCAAATGACAGTAGCATATGTAAAGGGGGAACAATAGTCCCAGGCAAGGCCACAGGAAGAGCACCACCACATGATAAAAAGCGATGGAGTACTATCATAAATTAAGTGTCAAAGGAATCCACGTTGATCTGATTCCAAGGTCAGCTCAAACAAGACAAACAAAAGAAGGGCACATTCAACAAAGGAAAACCAGCAGCATCAGCTCTTGATTTGATCTGATTCCAAGAAATATTAACAAACCTGGAACACCACACTACTAACTGCAGACTACAAATACAAACCGATATCCCTATCTATACAACAAGCACAACACTGCCATTCCACACTATTCCGTGGCATAAGGTTAGTCGCTTCAATACAGTCGAGCTGAGATCTCAGAACAGGCATACCAGTCTATGTCAGAGGCATACCAGTTAAAAGGGATGCAAGAGATTAGCATTGAATACAGGATAGGATAAACTGGCATGCTGATTGCAGTCTAAAATCAACCACCACAAAATATGGAGACTAACAACGGGCATAGTGGAGAACTCTTGGGATTCGGTACTTGGGCTTCTAAGGCTTCTTGATAAGCTAGCCGTCATTGGGTGCTGCGTGTTAATCCACCTCGTGTTGCAGCCCTGTATGTGGATCACAATCAGCTCACAGAAAGTTGAAGTTTAAATTGATAGATATGATATTTGCATAAAACTATCACCATGATGCCTGCAGGGAAGTGATGTGAATTTGTTCATGCACGTCAACATGCATTGATCCTTAAAACGTAGAGCTTAGTAAAATATTGATGCAAACAATAAGAGGCGGCAAGAGCAAAATACAGGATTGCAACATAAGGTTATTTACAGCTTCTACTTGTCCAAAGTCTGTAATTTTAATTAGCAGGATTATTTAATAGATTATTTTAAAGTCATATTAAGAGTACTATTATGAGAGATTTCTATCTATTACACCATATTTCAATTTCGTGGGTATATTTTAGAGTATCTCCAGGAGTCTATTTCTATTATTTTAGGCAGCATTTTCACTTAGGAGATATCGTTCAGGGTATTGTTTTAGGGACATCAAATGAATCGGAAATCTCCACCAAATTATTGCTTTCATTTAGCCATGTGGACTGATGACTCTTTGTGAGTGGATTTCTCACAAACACCTAGGGGAACCTCCTAGGTTTTCTTAGGTGGATTCCGAAGAATTTTATCCTTTGCTTACTGCTTTCTTTTAGTTTCCCCTTGTTTCTAATCAAGATCTTAAAATCTCCCTCTTTAAAACCCTAAATTCGCTAATTTCACCCATTAAAGATCTGTCCTGCATCAAACATTCAACATTGAAACAAATTAGGAAGACACAGCACAATGCGGCAAACAATATTAAGCTAATTTAGAACAAACGTGCAGTCATGTATCTAGTCCAAATCCACACCCCAAGACTCCCTCCTAAGCAGGCTGGTGGCAAGGCTGCAATGGCAGGCCTAGCTGTAACCAGAAAGATTATTTGAACTTTATATAAAATTTCTTAGAAATCTCAAAATTGGATGCTTATGAATTAGTAGATATTATCAAATCTAGGAAGCACAATAGTGGAAACTGTTACATACAACTTTTGGATTTTGGGGGGGGGGGTGTTCCAATGTAACTGCTTTACCCTTGAATCCCAAAATTACAGCAAAGATGGTCTCATTAAACCTGGATTTTGAAACCGCTGACTGCCTATTATTCCATAGCAGTCGTCAAATAATCAAGCATAAATGAATAATCATTTCATCATAGAAGCATTAACCAAAATATTTCTGAATTTACAGCTGCAACATGTTCCATGGCGTTGAGTCAAATACTTTGTCTCCCAAGTGTCCCACGCAAGTCAAAGCTTCTTTTTTTTTTTCCAGGCATGTTATCGTTTTTCCATATGGGATACATAAGCAGGCAATAGCACAGGTAAAAGCATCTCCACGTCAAACACACACAAACGTGTGGCCGAAAGAAAACAAGTGGTGCTCCCCACCGTTGATGCTAATTCAAATATTCATAACTCGCACAAAATTACAGATGTCAGTAAAGTACCAATCCACAAGTCAAAATGAAGTTAAACCATAATTACTACTATTAATATTAGGCCGCCTCAGATTTATACATTAATTTGCATGTAAAAGGAAAAAAGGAAAGGGAATATCAGCACAACATTCAGAAAAACGATTCAGGCAACAAAAATTTTGAACATATACTGGAAGTTGTTCAACTTCAATGAACTATCCGCCCAAACAGAAAACATTAGGCCATTTCATCAATCAAGTTGTCATGTCAGTTGTCAGCCCATCATTCTCCTCTTTCTTTCTGAATTTAACTTTGGAACCCTCTTGAGGCACAGTGGGAGCGCGATCAACAACCCAACACCCCCCCCCCAAAAACCCCCACGAGACATGTGCAAAAGAAAAAGAAGAGGATAATGGGAAGGATACTGACGGGTAGTTTATAGCAGCCATGACAATGACCAGTCATATATTTATATGAAGATTTTTGAATTCTCACTGTTGCCTATTGACAACAGCCATAGATCTCAGCTGCTAGGATTAACACAGAGAGAGGTGGAATATGATGGTAAAGGAATGCGGCACAATGGAATAATTATGATGCTTTTTAGAAGGGAAGAAGAATAAGACGGTCATTTTTTTTCTATAGTACACAAAAAGAGAGAGGGGGCGGGGGAGAGAGCATCCAGTTTGTCTGAGGAGAGCTGTAGAGATTTATCGAGAGGGACATTCATGCATCTAGGATTCAGAAATGTTAGTTTCGCCTGCAATCTGTACTGAACCCCTACAGAACACTTTCGAGAAAGAAGGCAGTGGTTTGTATAACAGGCTTAGAACTAAAGAGAGGAAACATATAACTTAATAGTAATGCCAAATACAGCTTCTCCAAATTCAATTGTACATGCCGGAAGAAAACTTCGCTACTACAACAATTTATTTTGCGGAAGAAAATTATTCATAACAGCAGCAGTCCTAATAGCTCACAAACCAGAAGCCGAAGAAGATGGAAAGCAGAAAGTGTGAATTGTGGTCCTTTTCAGTTCCCACTGATTTTCCCCTCTTTCATACGCTCTCCAGGGGATTTCTGTTTAGGTCCCAAGGTATGCTCACCGATGAATGCTTAAATGCTAAGATGTGATGGAATTCAGCAGCCCCGCTGATATTGGCTTACATAGTTACATGTCCCCTTGTTGATTTTTGTTTTTGTAGCTTCCCATGTTTTCTCAATTTTCACCCCCCCCCCCCAAAAAAACCAATCTGGGCTTACCGCTCACTAGTCACAACCCTATAGAATTTCCCTTCCTTTCGTCTTTGACTTTTCTTTTCCTCCCTTTTGAATGTCATCACAACTCACAAGGTTACACTTACATGAATGAAGCGTGGAGATAAGGACAATGTCAACTAACCTGATAAGTAACGATTTTTAAGGGCATGTAAATAACTAGATAAGTTATCAGGCTTATGCATAGAGAAATCTTAACTCCTACATGTCAATCTAACTAGAATTGGAATATGTTAATTACCTATTTACTCCCAGCAAGAGTGGATTGTCTTGTCTAGACATAGTGACTTCTTGAACCACACAGAGAAGTATGAGCTACTTCTGCAAGCTTTCTTTCTTGTAATCCAAGCATTTAAGAGCTATACAGGCTGACTTATTTATTATTATGCCAGCAATTGGCTTTTGAAAATTGAAAACACACTGCTATTGACTCTTTTCTATTTATCTCCACTTGTCCATCCTGGATCCCTCTCTTCTACAGGTTCCCTTAGCCCCTGTTCTTTCCCCTTTAAACATCTTCTATCACCCATTGTTCATCTTCCATTTTCTCTCTAAAACGGCCTCTCGCTCTTCCCCAATCTCTCTCAATTCGCTACCTATGTTTTTCGTTTGCTATCAATAGGGCTAACAGAATGTTCAAGACTCTTCTATTTCAATTACAAAGATCAATTTGATATTTCAAGTCCCCGCATTACAAAACAGACTACATTGCACCACGAGCCAACCTTTATTAATAAAGATGCTTAGCACTGCGAATGACTTATACACAGACTGTCACTTATTGGTCAGAACATAGACAATCAGGTTTCATGAGCCTTGTCTGATAGTGGTACTGAAAGAAGGGTCATCAGAAGCCAAGTATCCAATTGTAGAAATTTGGGACACTGACCTTCCAGCAAGCAGCTGAGAACTAGGTACGGGTCCCTTGGTATTAGCAAAGCGCTTGGCCCTATTTTCTTGTTCCTTCTCCATACGCATTGCTGCAACCTCCTTCTCCATTGCAGCTACTTCCCTTCGCATCTTTTTGGCCTCAACCTCCATGGCCTTCGTTAATGTCTCGACTTTTTTCGCTAGCATCTAAAACATAATAGAACTTAACCCCATAAGAAAACTGGAAATACATCAACAAAATAACAAACAGAACATGAGAAGTTGGCAACCTCAATTGCATCATCCTTGTCTTTGAGACTTTGATCTTTTTCGAGTGCAGCCTTCCTTAAAGCAATCACTTCCTTTTGTAGCAAGTCATATACTACACCTGGGACACTATCATCTTTATCAGCTGCTGGTCTTTCAATTGGCTTTTCATCAGGACTTTCTTTAGGGGTGTCTTGAACCTCAGTATCCTTAGATGCCTCACAAGATTTGGAGGGAGCATAGTTTTGGCTAGCCCCATTTAACATGATTTTGCCCCTATCTAATGATCTTGTGCCGCCATCAAAGGATTTAGAGACCCCCTTCGCGTGTCTTAACATCATACTAGCACTAGAAGTCAAAGACGACCTTGACTGAAGAGTTGGTGATCTCTTGGGTAAAAAGCCATTTGCTTTGGACATGGCATCCACTCCACCAAGGGATTGGCGACGTCCATTACTTATACTTCTTCCCTCAGGTGCAGATCGGTTACTGTTAGTGGAATTTCCTCTCAAGCTCTCTTCTAAAACTTTGAGGCGCAATTGAAATTTTTCCTGCAGGGCAACAAAGACCATTTTGGTATCAAATTGACCCTGTTAAGCTCAAAGTTAACACCTATTATCCAGAAAAATTAAATCTTACCTTCATCTGCGCCTCAGATCTTGCAGCTCGCTCAGAGATCACCAATTTGTCTCGGAGTTGCTGCATTTCTCCCTGCATTAACAATTTTTAAAGCACAGAGTATCAGAACCTATGAGCTCACAATATCTTTTCTTCCTTTTGTAGCAGTAAAATGTGGCAGTTATCAACCTCATTAATATCCAGAGCGCCCTCCCCCCAACCCCCGGGGGACTGCTTTCAATATAAAAAGAATAAACAGAAGTCACGCCAAGAGATTACCTGCAAAACTCGCCGCTCCTCCAACCACTGCTTTACTGGCATCACCTTGTCATTTGCATCTTTCCATTCATTGGCTACCACAGTGGCCACCCTATTAGCAGTGACCTTTGCACGGGCCAGCTCCCTGTCAAGGGTTTTCCTTTCTTCCTGCAGACAGAACAAGAAAAACAGAGGCCCAAATGTCAAGAATGTTCACTAGAACGTCGTCATATGCAAGTCTATGAGAACATTAGGAACAGTCCAACAGGAAACAAAAGTACAATAATGACGCATCTTGTAGCAGACAACTAAAGGGAACAGGACATTACATTCATTTCTTGCATTTTCCGCTGGTAATCCCTCACTGCATTAGCAGCTGCACCACCAGCAAGAACAGCTTCCTCCAGTTCCCGCACTGTTTGGGTCAGCTTTTCCACTTCTGAGACCTTCTGTCGATGCATTTTATCCAAGATCTTGTTCTCTTCCTGTCAAAACAAGTGCTTGGCTCATAAATCCATGCAAATTGAACTACTCAACTGAGATAGCATATATCAGAATGCCATGAGGAAGAATCGACTAGCAGTCAATTCAGAAATACCTGACAGATTTCTATCTGCTTCATCAATTCCTGGTTTTTGTTTTGAAGATCGTCCACCATAGAAGCCTTAGCTAAAGCAGACTGAACTGTCCTCTCAGCATCAAGTAAAGCCGCTTCTTTTGACTTAGTAAGACGATCTAATGCTTTATTGTCATCCTGCAGTTTGGCAATCTGCATCCAAAGATGACAAATGATTCACCATACTGGTATCATGTGATCACGACAACTTCTTACAATTTGATTCAAAACCCAAGCAGTTTACCTCCTGTCTAGCAAGCTTAAGCTCAGCCTCTAAAGGCGCAAGGATAGCTTCAATAGGGGGCATGTCATCATCCTTTTGAGCAGCATGGACCCTTCTCAGGGTCGCTTCTGCAGCAAACTGAGCAGCCATTGATGCCTTCTTCTCTTCATTGATTTTCTTAATTTCCAGATTCTGGAAGCAATAAGGTTTGTTTAAATAGATATATAGAAAACCGCAATAATTGAATACCGCACACATAAGGCAGACACCACCAGATGCACACATTACCTTGCTTTCCAAAAGATTCTCTGTCAGTTTAAGTTTTTCCTCAACCTTCGCCAAATCTTCAGTGAGCTATTACAAGGAATACATAGACAGGAAAAGTTTTTCAGCCTTTATGCAGCAGAGGGACAATACAGGAAAAAAAGAAGTGACCAAATACATCCATTACAGTGCAACTGAATAAACAAAGTACTAGGGTTATCAGGACATGCTACTCATAAATCACAGTTAAACAAAGGGGAAACAAGAAAAAAGACCAAAACCTAAATACATTCAAAACCCTCACCCCCTCCACCCCCCAAACACAAAAAAAAGGGGAAAATAGGTAGAGAGGGAGGAAATATCAAACAAAAAAGGACGCATAAAATCCAAATAATGATTTATTTGAGAGGTTATGAGCTAAATCTGTTGTCTTAGAGCCATGTAAAGCATTAAATATCAGAGACTGCAGTCATAACAACTTTGAAACGATTCTGAAAATCACATAAACAATCAAGAACAGTCGTGATGTTGTTTCCTTAACTGGATGAACACTTTGGTTTGACCACTGGACCAACTACAGTTCTCTTTTCAGTGTGCTGGGGATCTTAGATCAGGTCAAACAGATTGATCAAACATCCTCCACTGGCATCAACACTGGCAATTTGGCACCTACTAGAAGTTTCCCCACATAACTGGCATGGCATCAGCGTCTATCCACGACCTAACTTACTCCATTGTCTCGTCAGCGACTGTGACATGAACCATATATCAAATTGCTTTGAATCATTTCCACATATCCATTATACGTCCAGTGCCTCCCAGCAACCACCCATGGGGGATATACTCACTAAAAGGCAACTCATATGCGATCTTCAGAATGCAATTCATCTCACCTCCACTCATCCATCCCACCTTCATTAAGCAATTGGCATCTCATCAAATCCACCATTCCTCGAGAAGAACATTAAAACATCTCAAATGCTCACTCTTCAGTACACTTAACGACCAATTCCCATCCACGAAATCATGTTCCCATTCTACTATCAGCTCACATTCATAAAAAACGAGGTCCAAAAGTTTACGAATCCAGACTGGAATTGCATCTAACGTCTGAGCACTGAGATCTCAACAAAATAGCCACCACAAAAAGAAAATGGAGCAAAATCTACTGACGTAGATTCAGCAACAAAAATTGAACACTCAAAACAGGAAAATATATGAATCACAAGGTAAAATCTAAAGCTGAAAAACATCAACCTCTTCAACAGCCTTCTCCCTGAGACGTTCAGACAACTTCAATGCCCTGATCTCCGCCTGTGCTTCTGCAAGCTCACGCTCCTTATCTGCAAATCTCGAAATCAAGACCCACTCCAAATCAAAATCAAAATCAAAACCCTAAGAGAGAGAAACCCAACACGCACAGCCACATAACAAGATCCAAAACAGTCGGCATTATCACCTCTGACTTCATTCTCCAACCGATTCAGCTCAACCTTCACCGGATCCGACCCATGAAGCAAGTTCAAGAAGTCATCACCATCAAAACTCGGCCGCCGCGACGGCCGCCTCCTCGACGAGCTCTTCCCTTCCTTGAACGATCCCGACACCGCAACCGGCGTCGGCGTGACCGTGGCTGTCACTGCATTGTGCGACGGCGCGTCGGTCTCAGTCGCCGGAGCAACAGCAGCATCGCCATCGCCGGGAGCGTCGGCCATGGGAGGGGAGCACCCAACTTGGAATTTGAATCTGAATCTGAATCCAACACTCTTTCGCAGATCAAAAACCCTAGATTTCGATGAATCGAGGGTAATGTGGTTAGTATTGAAGCAAAGAGGAGGAGAAGAAGAAGAAGAAGATACTTGGTTTTGTTCGTTCTTCCTGATCCTTGAAATGGAGGGTATTTGAAATCTGGGTTTGCGTTGGGTTGGGTTGGGTTTTTCCTTTTCATTTCTTAGTTTTTATTTTTTTCTTGTGGGAGGTGGGATTAAATACATACTACTGTGGGTTTCATGGCGCAGTAATTACAGAAGTCATCGCTTAAAATAAATGTTTAAGGTTTATCAGTCATCCAAAAAGGCAAAAATACTTAAAAAGTTGCTGATTTAGCATGGTAAGGGCATTCCCACCTAAGTTTTAAAAATTGAAATTCAAGTATGCCACATCAACAAAGTTTTAATTTTTTGAACTTGCGTTTCATCATTTTTTCAACCTATAGAACTCCAATTTTAATTATCCAATAAAAATATTTATCATGAACCCACCTTATAACTCACAACTCTTTTTCTTAATCACCTAAAAATTATATATTACACATAAAACAAAAGGAAAGAAATGCAAAAATATATATAAAAAAAAAAGGACATGCATGAAAGACCGCATATGCGATCTCCCATGCGAGTCAAGTTGTGCCATTCGTTGGATGGAAGACAGAGGGTTGACAAGCGGGGCCCATCTCCTTCCACGCGTGTCATGGGCTTGGATTGCCCTAGAGTTTACATGTCTTGGGTTTCAGCAAAGCTTATACCATACTCCTAAGAACATGTCCTTTCATAAGACATACTGGCGTCACGTGTTAAAATTTACCTACTACAAAAACACAGTTGATCTGCGACGGAAATACTGACAGGAAAAGTTTGTTTTTCCGACGGAAACTCCGACGGGATTGGGCTCGTCGCAGAATTTATCCCGACGGAATCCGACGGCATTTCCGACGGAAATATCCCGTCGGACAGGCCTGCAGCATCGGAGGAAGTGAAGATCGAAAATGGGGGGAGGGAATTTCCGTCAGAAATTCCCGTCGGAATTCCCTTTTTTAAAAAAAAAAAAATTTTTTTTAAAACAATTTTGTTTAAAAAAGAAATTTTCAGATGAAATTGTTTTTTTATTTAAATAATTGAGAATCCGATAGAGAAGCTAATTTGTAGGAAATTTTTCTTGAAAACCCAAAAAAAAAAAATACGCAAAATTAATATGCGCGTAACAATGTAATTACCATGATAACATTGTATAGATATTTCTGTCAAAAGAAACATGCTGAATTAAATACGAAGTACGACATATATAGGAAATTGTTTAAAATGTACACAAATTACTAAACTATTCGGAGTCGGATAAATTTGTGGGATCATCATCGTTGTCATCTTCAGAGTCCTCTTCATCGTCAGGATTCAAGTTGATCTGGCTGGAGGAGCCTGCACTTTGACCTTTGAAAAATCTTAAAACTTTTTTCAGCATTCGCTCTGTCTTCCCCTGCTTCTTGGCTATTTAAGTTATAGCCTCTGCTTGCTTGGTTATGCTCTCATTGAAGAGTTGTGCTTGCTGTCTTGGATCAAAATGCTCAACTGATGAGTGACGTGCAGCTGCAATAGTAGCCGATTTTTTCAACTTGACCCCCTCTGCTCCAAAACCGTATACACGGCCCTTCTTGTCGAGATTTTCTTTAATCCAGAACTCCTCTTGGGTCATAGGTGGCAGTTGAGAACCCCCTTGAGATACAGTTTGGGAGTACTCCTGCCATTTGTTCTGATGATCCTCCTGAAAATATACAACATAAAACTATTTTAAATCAAACCTGCAATTGTCATATATGAATTATCTGTAAATAGAATGTGTGAAACTTACATATTTTTTGGCAGATTTTTTGTCCACAAAAGCTTTGTCTTTCACCTTGCAGTGAGTGTCCTTGAATAATTCCTCACACGTGGGCTCCCTACCTAATTTTTGGGTCTGAAAAACAAAAGTAAATCGCAATTAAATATAAGCGATGATGATGAACGAGGACCTCAACCCATATCATGCTTTATATATAACAAATATATTTATTAATAATCAAATTTCTTACCAAACGCCTTTTCCTTTCACTGATCGGAATTGAGCCACATGTATGCAACGAATGACCAAAACCTTCAACATCACTCAATCTATTCTTCTTGTTTTGTTCACTCAATTTCTTGAAGTTGTCACTGTCACTCCAATGTTTGAGCATATCATTCCAAACACTAGGCGGTAACCACCTCGGTTTTTTGTTGTACTTCCTAGCGTATCCTAGAATGTCCCTGAGTCGAGTGGCACCTCTGTATTCAAAGTTACGTCGTATCTGACTTTCGTTGTCTGGATGCCAGTAGTAGTGTTTCTGCGGCAAAATTGAAGTATACATATTAGTAATCAAACATTCCAAATTAACAATCTAATCACGACTTTGAAATTTATTGCACAGATAATTATGAACCTTGAACTCATTGAACCAAATGTCTCTTTGAGATTGTGGAACTTCCCCCCACGTGGTCCAAGGACGTTGGTACTTACCTGCAAAGCTTTCGACTATTTTCTGAACTACACCCTGATATGGAACAAAACTAAGAACACAAAAAGAATTGGTTAGTAATAAAGATTACACGTATGAAAAGAATATGAGACGTGAAGAAGTTGCAAACTTCATAATAAACTTACGTGTCACCATCAGGTTGTAAATATATCTTATTGTTGGTGGTCGATGTGTCACTTTCAGGTGTAGGACTGTGTCTATCTCTTCCTCCCCCTTCATTGCGGACCCCTTCGTTGTATACTGACTGACTTGGCATTCTATGTTGCCCCATAAAATGACTACTGTTGAAATGTGGACTAACAGTACCGAACTGTTGATAAACTAATGGAGTAGATGAACCACCACCCATGTAAGGAATATTTGGTTGAATTGGTGTTTGCATACCCGCACCAAAGAAAGGTGGTTGCAGATGGGATTGCTCATTCATACTACCAAAATCATTTTCGAATGGTTGACTTGGATCAAGAAAACCTCCAAACATTCCACTAAAGGTGTTGGGCTCATAAGTTTGATCTGCAGGATCATACTGTGGAGTCGGTTGTGGTACTCCTCTACCGGCATCACTCCTGGCCGTTCGACCACGGCCACGTCCACCATTGTTTCCAGACATCTAAAAAATAAGAACAAAAAAATAAAACCGCGCCATTTTTGATACTATTGTTAGTGAAAAGTTACAGTACATACAGACAATTTTTTTTGAGTTTGCAATAAAATAACGCTTTATATACATATGCATAAATATCCATATATACAACAAAACAATTCAATCAATCATGGTTTGACGCACTGTCATCGTCATCGTCATCATCACCACTTTGGACTGCCGTATTTTCATCATGACCCTCATCAGTGTCTTCTTCTTCATCCTCCCATTCACCTTCTTCATCTTCTTCATCACCATCATCATGTTCACCATTCCCATCATCATCATCACCCCAATCATGTTCATCAACATCATCAGCCTCTGCAGTTTCATCGACTAATGTGCTTACTATGACATTGTCAACGTTCATGTTTGTCATTCCAAACTGTTGATAGGCAAGTTATAGGTTTTCTTTATCTTTAGGAGCACCGCGAGGTTTGTTTGGTATAGCTACCCACCAATTCGCTTTTCCTGATATCCCCTCAGGGTACTTAATATATACCAATTGGGTTGCAACATCAACAAATATGAATGGGTCATACTTTCTGTAACGTCTGGTATGATTCACCTCGGGATATGGGGTAAATTTAGGGTAACGTAACCCCCGAGGAACATCCGGGTCAAACCACTCACAATTGAAAAGAACACATTTTTTAATTGGCTCACCCGTGAATTCAACACGAACAATTTCGTGAAGTGCACCATAATAATCCCCTGAGACTTCGTCACCTTCCCCAACTCCTTTGACACAGACGCCACAGTTATATGTTGTTTTACCTTCATTTCTGACCTTGGTATGAAACCGATAACCATTAACTTTATATCCAGAGAAACACTCCACCACCGTAAGCGGCCCATGAGATAAGTTCACCAAAAAATCTTGCCTCTCATCATTAAACACCCGATAAGAATTGACCTACGGAGAGAAAAAGAAGGCAACCCTCTTCAGAATTACACAAATGTGTTTTGGAAGTTGAAGATTGCTTATGACAAATTCCTTACATTACACTCGAACCACTGTGCGAAATTTGCCTCGATGAACAAGTCCACTTCCGCATCACTCGCACTTGGATTATGACCGCGAAACTGATGTTTGAACCAACTGTAATGTTTAACAAATGAAACTATTTACTTATTATTCGACAATTATTAAGTATTTAAATGAAACTTTCAGTAACTAATGTACTTACTCCAGATATGGTTGCACTTAACCACAGTTCAGTAAAATGTGAAGGCGAGCGACACGGTACTCCGCCTCAGTGAGATATTTTCGGCCTCGATTCCCAAATGGAGTACCCTTACGGTTGAACGCCGATAGCGTTGACATTTGTGATTCAGGCTGTTGCATACCCTCGTTACGCCCTATACTTGGGCTATCCAAGCTTGACTGAAAATAGTACTCAGCGAAATGTTTTATCTCAAACGCCAAGTATGCGTGAACCATAGATGCTTCAACACGGGCTTTATTCTTTGCCGTCGGTTTCAACCAACCAAAATATCTCTCAAAAGGATACATCCATCGATATTGAACAGGGCCACCCAACAAAGCTTATTCGGCTAAGTGAATAGGCAAATGTTCCATGACATTCCAAAAACCGGGAGGGAACACAGTCTCCAATTTACACAGAATTACAGCAATATTCTTGTGCATCTCTTCCAGCATGCTTACTTGCAGCTCACTAGAGCATAGGTTTCTGAAAAATTCACTCAATTCGACCAAGGGTCCCAACACATCATCCGGAAGAGCAGCAAAAGCTACCGGAAGAAGATTCTTCAAAAACACATGATGGTCATGGCTTTTCATATTTTGCAACGTTGTGTTAGATGGATCCACCCAGTTGCCCACATTTGAGCAATAACCATCAGGTACATGAACCTCCCGCAACCATTGACATACAACCCTTTTTTGAGGTAGCGATAGTGCAAACTTGGCTTTTGGCTTACACAATCTATCACTTGACCCTGTTGTAGCCAAGTCCAACTCTTGCCTGCTACACAAAATGGACATATCCATCATTGCTTTGATGTCATCCTTCGTTTTTCCCGGAATATCCATGATTGTGTTTATAATATTTTCACAGAATTTTTTCTCAATATGCATCACATCAAGGTTATGCCTCAGAAGTTGATGCTTCCAATACGGCAACTCCCAAAAGATACTTTGCTTTGTCCAATTATGTTCATTCTCCTCAAATCCCGAAATTTGGAAATTGATATCTGTAGTCACTTTAGGCAAAGTGGATACAGTATCAGACAACATCTCACCAGGAATCCTTCGGGGAGGGCCAGTGTGTATGCTCTTCCCTTTACGAAAAGCAACTTTGTTAGCTCTAAAACAATGATTCCGA
The DNA here is from genome assembly GCA_017589665.1 of Selenicereus undatus. NCBI lineage: Eukaryota > Viridiplantae > Streptophyta > Magnoliopsida > Caryophyllales > Cactaceae > Selenicereus > Selenicereus undatus. The sequence continues at coordinate 85,138,358 of JACYFF010003369.1, read as the reverse complement.
GGCAAGAACCGACGATGGCAATCAAACCAAGATGGCTTTCGGCCATACTGTAACTGAAATGCACAATTCTGATGCATACAAACCGGACATGCTAGCAGCCCATGAGTACTCCATCCAGATAACATACCATATGCGGGAAAATCATTGATAGTCCACATCAATGCGGCATGAAATCTAAAAGTTGCACCGCTTGATACATCAAATGTTTCAACCCCAACATCCCACAGCAATTTCAACTCATCAATTAAGGGTTGTAAGTACACATCAATCCTGTTCTTCGGATTTGCTGGACCTGGAATAATGCAACTTAAAAACATGTATGGGGTAGTCATACACATTTCGGGAGGTAAGTTGTAAGGTGTTACCACAACCGGCCACACCGAATACGACCTTCCAGATATGGAAAATGGTGTGAAGCCATCAGCACAAAGACCTAACCTCACATTCCGAGGTTCTGCAGCGAAGTTTGGATACTTTTGGTCGAAATGCTTCCAAGCTAAACCATATGAGGGATGGCGGAGAACACCCGACTCTTGGCGGTGCTCATCATGCCATCTCATATGGACGGCAGTCTTTTTGGAGGCATACAATCGTTGCAGTCTTGGAATTAAAGACAGGTACTGTATTTTTGCATATGGTACATCCTTACGACCTCGTTGGTTGGAGTTCTTCGGTAAGTGTCTTGCATGTCCACAAAATTCGCATGCGGACAAACTCTCATCTTCTTTATGGTAAAGCATGCAACCAGTTGGACAACAATCAATTTCCTGAACATCCATACCCAAGTCTCTCACTTTTTTCATTTGCTGATGATAATTTTTGGGAATGCCGCTTTCAGAAGGGCACACATCTCTCATCAGGCCAACAACTTCATTGAAACAACGTTGAGACATATTGTGACCCGATTTAATGCCCAGTAGCCTCACAGATGTTTCAAGTTCAGTTATATCACACCCTTCATACAAAGGTCTCTGAGCAGATTCAAGCATAGCGTAAAACGCCTCAGGATTTACGTCATGCGGACTACTCATGTTCATTTCATTAGCTTGGAACGCAACATGCACCATATTTTCCATATCATTATGATCGTTGTGATCATAATCAAAATTCATAGAATGTGAACTACTTGCACCCCCAACTTCCGAAGTATCTCCTTCTCCATGACTCGTCCAAAACCAATAACTTTTCACAAATCCCTTTCTATACAAATGGGACTTTACAACGTCAGGTGCAAAATATTGCATATTCTTACACTTGACACATGGACGTCTATAAACTCCATTAATTTGATACTCCTCATGATTTCGTGCAAATTCATCAAACATATTAACTCCCTCCAACCACTCCTCTCTAAGTCCATGTCCATTAGGATTTCTTCTTCTATACATCCATTGACGATGCAACGGCCCATCCATATGTTCCTAATATGAATTCCTTAATTGTTACGTACACTACATTTAATTGTAATTAAATTCTTGCACAAATGAATTCAACGTGTTTATAATACATGTACGAATTACATTAAAATATATTTCACAAAATTAAACATACTTAACATACTTAAACAATTCAATGAAAAATTAAAGACAGTACGTATTATTTGGAAAAATAAATGTCATCGAACATCAAACATGAAACACCAAACCAAAAAAATCACGCAGTTAACATTATTGAACCATTTATGAAAACGAAATACACATAATACACATACTGTTTAATTATTCAAAATAATACACGTCCCATATTCAATCAGAACACATTCAAAACAAAACTATTTAATATATCATAACACACCTAATTAAGCATAACACTTCATATACTTATATAATAAAAATTACACCCAAATGCAATTATTACTTCGTACTTCATTGAAATAAATAAATCTCAACCAATTTAATTACATATATTACAATTCACATACTTACAAAACGTAAATATATATATCACAAACCAAAGAAAATATTCATGTACTTATGAAATTTAAAGTATTTCCTAAACCAAAACACATTACACATGTGTAACATACTTCAACATTTCGTAACAATTTAATTACATATGTGAGCAACAAATAAATTTTGTATTAAACCAAAAAAAATGATTTTATGATGGAAAATCCGACGGAAAATGACTGTAGGAAAAAGTCCCCTAGACCCGCTGGTTTCGATGGAATCTCCCGTTCGTCGGACACATTCCGGCAGAGAGAGACAGCCATCGGGAAGCGGGCCAACGGAGTAGGCGACAGAAGCCGACGGATATCTGGAACGAAACATTTAATGTAGCACCAAGAAAATCACCATCTTTTAATGGCAATTCAATGTTCTTTCCAATAACATTGGGTTCGGTTATTCATTTCAAAGATGATGATTTTCTTAGTGCTACACCAAATGCAGCGACCAGTTGAGGCAGTGAAGGGGCTAATTTCGAGGGAAGAGCGAAAGATGTCGGACGACCGCAGAGCGCGGCGATAGTGGCTAGAAGAGGGCGACACTGGCTAAGGTGTAGACAGAAAAAGGTGTGTGCGTGTGTATGGAATGTCCCATTGCTCGAGCAATCGGGTTTTTGAAGACAGTGGACCACTTCACCTTATTGGATGTTTTTAAAAAAAAAATTCAGGAAAAAGTGTCATCTGACGGAAAATTCGTCCGGTCACTTATTTCTAAGAAAAACGCAAAAAAAAAATGAAGACACCGACATTCCAAATAAGTTCAAAATTACACAATTTCAACGTCAATGCGTGTCTGTTGGAAAATCCGCCGTACAATTCCGTCGGAATATTCCTTCCAACAGGCATTTCCTAAAAAAAACCTATCACTTCTATCCGGCAAAGAGAAGTTTCAAAAATCAGGTGAGCCGACGGAATATTCCGCAAAAATCCGACGGAATATGACCAATCCGTCGGAGTTGTACACGGAAATTGGATCCATCGAACAGTCCGTCAGTGTAATTTTCCTTCGCCATTTTCCGTCGACCAAAGCAATTTTTTTAGCATGTGTACGACTCAAAAAACGCACATTATTCACATATTCACCAAAATTTAATGCACACGACAATTCAAACAAAACACGCACTTAACATTATTAAACCATTTACCACAATGAAACTTATATTAAATTAGGATTTTATTAAATTAGAATTATTCCACATGCTGTTTAATTATTCAGAACAATATACGCTAAATATGAAATCAGAAAAATATAGTACTTTTTCCTTATCATAAAAAAATCTCACAACACCTCAAACAAAACACTTAATGTAACTACACATGAATGCTATAAATAATTAATTTCACATAACAATATTATTTTTCTACATAAATCTTATTAAATAACAATAACAAATGACACCATCGATTACCCACCTCATCTAATTAAACAAACCAAACGAAATAATTACTATTCACATACTTACTAAACTTATATTAATATACAGTCAACATACATACATAAATTCAAAAGAGGAACAAAAAATGCAAACATACTTTAAAATTCATACATCTTTAACGTACTTAACTTTTTTGTGACATAACTTACATCCATATATATGTTACGAACAAATAAATTTTACACTAAACCAATCGAATCATTTTAAAAATTAACTAACATTCAAGAAAAAACATATTATTCGCATAACCACCCAAAAATACATAAATTCAAAAAAATAACAACAACATCAAACATACTTTAAAATTCATACACGTTTAACGCATTTAACCTTTGTGGTGACATGTACATATTTATTATATAATATTTCACTTATTCAAATAAATACACTTCAGAAATGAAATAGAAATTTAAGTAAAAAAATAACTACGTCTCAAAAAACACATAATATTCGCATATTCACCAAAACATACATACTTTCAGTAAAATAACAATAACATTAAACATACCTTAAAAAACATACCAACAACTACATTTCATATCAAACCAACCAAATCATGTAAAAAATTAATTACGTCTCAAAAAAGGCATAATATTCGCATATTCACTAAAACATACATACTTTCAGTAAAATAACAACAACATTAAACATACCTTAAAAAACAT
>JACYFF010003369.1:85033731-85111635 GCA_017589665.1 Selenicereus undatus | reverse complement strand
CCCAGGGACAGGAGTAAAGGGTGTTTGGGACCCCTGTTCAGGAACGACTGTCCCACCTGGTCCAGACTTGAAGCCACAGCCCAGCAGAGTAGTACTTCCAATCATGTCAACCATCTGGGCCCCAATCCTTCTCTGCAGTGGCACCCCAAACTGTTCCAGCACTTGGGTGAGGAAAAACCCGTAACCCAAGTCGTGATCTCGGGTGGAGGTGGCAATACGATGAATGTGCCTGATCACGATGGCAGGGAGATTAATCGGCTCACCCCTAGCCAACAGATCCACGAGGTGCTGATCCATGGCATCGGCCAAGTTTCTTCCTTGGCCACGGGGAATAATGTTTTTTATGACGAACCAAAAGAGGAGTTGATGAATGGGGGTCATATCACCCTTTCGCAATGATTTGGGCCTTGTCAAATCAGGCTGTTGACCCAACCTCCGAGCCATATCAAGCAGCTGAGCCTGATCCAACACTGATTTGTCCTCTCGGACATAATCAGTGCACCCAACAGTTGGGACCCCCAGAATTTCCCCAAGCCTAACAGCATCAAAGCTAATCTGTATCCCTCCAATCGCCGAAGTCACCATACCCTGGGTGACAGAGCAATTTGCGTAAAATTCTGCTAAATCAGGAGCAGAACATCCCACTTTTGCATTCCCAAACAATTCGAGCCAACCCTGGGCGCGTAGTTTTTCCAAGAACATGTCCAGGCCCTGTTCTTGGAAGTATTCAGCCTTCACTATCTTCCCTTTCACCATACTTCGTTGTAAAAATTTGTTCAGTTTTGAGGCAGGAGCAGGTGATCGCTTGGCCTTCTTTGAGTGTGGTTCAGTGGTGTCATCCCTAGCAGGGCCCTGTGTGGATCCCTGTTTGGGGGCTCCCTTCCTTTTGAGGGCTGGTTTGGTGGCAGGAGTGTGGTATGGGGACGGAATAGCAGGACCTTTAGAGACACTGGAAGCCTCAGTCATGTCCCAGTCTTCACTGGAGGCAGGTGATTCAGATGAAGTGTCATCCACTTCAATCGGGGTGGAAGACTGTTGGGAGGATCGAGGCCTTGTTTGGAAGGTTGTTCGAGATGACTGTCTTGTGCGTTTTGTGGTGGTCGGCTTGGTGGGATTTTTGTGGGTTTTTGATTCCGGCAATCGTTTTTCTGGCACAGGGGGAAAGACTGTTTTGTCAGAATCGAAGAATTGAACATTACCAGAAGAGGGTAGATCTGTTCGGCCTGCAGGGGTTTTTAGGCGTCTCTTGCGAGAGCGTTGAGGAACGGGAGGTGTGGTCTTAGTGAGAGGGGAAGCCGGCTCACAACCCTCAAAACTAGGATGTTCGGTTTCGGGTTCAGAATCAGGTGCAAGCACTGTTCGGGGGTCGGTCATGTCAAAATCATCAATCTCAATATCGACCCCATAGATCTTGTCTCCCCACCCAGATTCAACACCCAACCTTGATTCGACCCTTGGTTTGACCCCAGAAGGTCGAAATTCTACCAATTGCCATCCAAAATTGAATGAAATTTCCTCTAATGCAAGCCCCACACTACTCAAATTAATAGTTTTGAGGAAGTTGAAACCCGTAACTTTTAAGGGCAAGGGAGGTGAGGGTTCGAATTTTATACCCAAGTAGTGGAGGAGCTCGTCGACCGTCGAGAGGAGAGGAGATGGTGTCGCCGGCGTAGACGCCAGGCGGCGGTGCGTGAACAGCAAGGTCTCCGGCAGGCGACTGTCGACAAGTGAGAGAGGCAAGCTAGCGAAGTTGGCCATGACGGTTTGAGAGCCTCTTGATTTTCGGTTGAGAGGAGAGAGAAAGAGAGTTTGATGGTTCTTGGGTGAAAAGGGCTTGATGCAAGAAGTAACGCAAGAAGTAAAGAGGAGAGAGGGAGAATCACACTAACCGAGACTCAAGGGGAGTTATAACCGGCCGCCCATTTCCGGAAAGACGTGCCCATGCATAGGAATTGTTGCTCAACATAAATAACTGCTGGATGCATTTGTTTTGACAACCAAGGGTCGTACCTGTTCATGGTGCCTGTTCCTGAAGTGAACCATTTGGTGTCTTTGGAAAATAAGGGCAGTATCATTTGACTTCAACAAGTGTCAACAAGCAGCTTTTTGACTCATGTGCCAGTTACAGCACTAGAATTGACAATAACCAGAATTTGACTGAATTGACCTGAAACACAACTTTTAACTAAAAACACAATTAGGGTTAGTATCATAAGACCTAGAATGGTTTAATCAACCCTAACTCAAGTCGATTCTTTTCAAACTGCTCTCTATTCAAGGCTTTTGTAAAAATATCTGCAATTTGCTGCTCAGCGGTACAAAAATTCATTGTAATTAATCCCTTTTCAACATTGTCTCTTAAAAAATGATGTCTTATGTCAATATGTTTAGTTCTTTTATGTTGACATGGGTTTTTGGAAATATTTATAGCACTTGTATTATCACAAAATATGGGAATACACCCCGTGTCAACACAAAAATCTTTTAATTGTTGCCTTATCCACAGCAGCTGGGCACAACATGAAGCGGCTGCTACGTACTCAGCTTCTGCTGTGGACATGGCCACTGAGTGTTGTTTCTTGGTTGCCCAAGACACCAAACAGGGTCCAAGAAAATGAGCCATACCTGATGTACTTTTTCTATCCACCAAGAAGCCTGCATAATCCGCATCAGCATAACCAACAAGGTCAAAATTACAACCCTTAGGATACCATAAGGTTAGATCAGGTGTATGTTTCAAATATCTAAAAATTCGTTTAACAGCCTTTAAATGTGTCTCTTTGGGCTTAGACTGAAAACGAGCACACAACCCAACACTGAATACAATGTCAGGTCTACTGGCCGTTAGGTAAAGAAGCGACCCAATCATCCCTCTGTAAGATCTCTCTTCAACTGAGGGACTCCCATCATCCATTACCAACCGGGTTGAAGGTGAGATGGGAGTAGCAATTGGCTTGGCCGAATCCATACCAAAACGTTTTAATAATTCCCTAACATATTTTTGTTGATGGATCATGGTGCCGTTTGAAGTTTGCTTGATTTGTAAGCCTAAGAAGAAATTAAGCTCACCCATCATGCTCATTTCAAACTCACTCTTCATCATTTTAGAAAATTCAATGCACAAATCATCATGGGTTGCTCCAAATATAATGTCATCGACATATACTTGGACAATTAATAGATATTCCCCCTTGGATTTTAGAAACAAGGTATTATCTACCTTGCCTCTTCTAAAACCATTTTCTAACAAAAAGGTTGACAAACGTTCATACCAAGCTCTTGGAGCTTGTTTTAAACCATAAAGTGCTTTGTCAAGTTTGAAAACATGGTTAGGAAATTCATTATTTTCAAAACCAGGGGGTTGCATAACATACACCTCTTCTTTTAGGTATCCATTAAGGAAAGCACTTTTGACATCCATTTGGTAAAGCTTTATTTCCATGTGAGCTGCAAAGGCTACCAGGATACGAATGGCTTCAATTCTTGCAACCGGTGCAAATGTCTCTTCATAGTCAATCCCTTCTTCCTGGTTGTAACCTTGCACCACCAATCTGGCCTTGTTCCTGGTGACTGTTCCTGACTCATCAAGCTTGTTTCGGAACACCCACTTGGTACCAATGATTGTTCTTTCTTCTGGCCTTGGTACAAGGTGCCATACTTTGTTTCTTTCAAATTGATGAAGCTCCTCCTGCATGGCTATGACCCAATCTGAATCTGCAAGAGCTTCATTAACATTCTTTGGCACAATGTTAGAAAGAAACGCATAAAAAGCACAAAAATTTCTCAATTTAGATCTGGTTTGCACCCCAGTGTTTAGGTCAGTTAATATTTGGTCCAGGGGCTGAGAACTCTGATGTTTCCATGGTCGTGGAGTACGAGGATCCACGGACTCACTTTCTACCCTTGCTTGACCAATCGGTGAAACAGGTTCAGGAACTGTTCTGGAACTTGTTCCTGCACCTGTTTGGAAGCCTGTTGCTGAATCAGTCCTGGGATTTGTTACTGAGTCGGATCTGGACCCTGTTCCTGGAGAGTTAGGCTAGTTCTGTACCAGATGGGGCTCGCCATTTCTCCCCCCTGTTTGGTTCAGACCCTGCCTGTCTTCTCCAGAAACAGCTCCAGGCCCTGACCCGTCCTCAGAATTCTTACCGTCCAGCCCCTGTTTGGGCAGCAGATTTTTCTTAGCAAGCCCTAGTTCGAAATCATCTTCCTGTGCATTATTCTCAACTAGAGAGTTAGTTTCATCAAAAAGCACATGCACACTTTCCTCAACACACAGGGTTCGCTTATTGAAAACTTTGTATGCCTTACTATGTGAGGAATATCCAATAAAGATTGTTTCATCACTTCTTGGATCAAACTTCCCTAAGGCATCCTTCCCATTATTATGCACAAAACATTTACAACCAAATACTCTTAAATGCATAATATTGGGTTTTCTTTCTTTAAAAGGTTCATAGGGAGTTTTATTAAGAATGGGTCTGATCATGCACCTATTTATAATGTAACATGCAGTGTTCAAAGCTTCTGCCCAGAAGTTTCTAAGAAGACCACTAGCAATAAGCATGGTTCTAGTCATGTCTTCTAGAGTTCTATTTTTACGTTCTACCACCCCGTTCTGTTGGGGTGTTCTTGGGGCTGAAAAGTTATGAACAATGCCATGTGCATTACAATAATCGACAAAGCTTGAGTTTTCAAACTCGGTACCATGATCAGATCTTAAACACATGAGTGAACGACCAACTCTCTTTTCAATCCTTTTGAGAAACTTAATGAACAATTCATAAGTTTCATCTTTTGAAGACAAAAATAAAGTCCATGTGAACCGAGAGTAGTCTTCAACTATGACAAGCACATATCTCTTCCCTCCTCTACTCCTAGTCCTCATAGGACCACACAAATCAACGTGTAACATTTCAAGAGGTCGAGATGTGCTCACATAGTTTTTTGTTTTAAAAGAATTTCTAACTTGTTTTCCCATGGCACAAGCGTCACATACCTTGCCATCATCATATTTGATGGAAGGTAAGCCGACTACTAGATTTTTACTCACCAATTTATTTAGGAGAGAAAGGCTCGCATGACCTAGCCTCTTGTGCCACAACATAATGTCGTCATTTAACACACTTAAACAAGTTAGATCGTTTTGGGAAAGCGAAGAGATATGCACTTTATAAACATTTTTATCACGCTTCCCCCTTAGCACAACATCTCCTGTGTTCATATTAACAACCAAGCAACGGTTTGAAGAGAAAACTACTAGGTTGTCTTTATCACACAGTTGGGACACACTCAACAAATTATGTTTTAGGCCATCTACAAGATAAACACTATCGATGGAATGGGAGAGAGACTTACCAATCTTACCTATACCGACAATTGTCCCAGACTTGCCGTTTTCAAAAGCCACACTCCCTCCTTCAGAGGCTGTAAGTGAGAGGAAATTTGATCTTTCACCAGTCATATGTCTTGAACACCCACTGTCAATATACCACAACCGTTCGTTTTCTGGGCAGGTCCCCGAGCTGTTTGGTGGGGTGTTCGGTAGCTTGTTCCTGCTCACTTCAGCCTTCAAAACAAATCAAAGGTTAGTTTTGGGGACCCAAATCCATTTGGGCCCCAGTCCTTTTGACATGCCAAGTTGATCCTTTCTAACCCAAATTTGTTTCACATAGATCATGCTTCTTTCCAAGGCACGCTTCCTTAAGGCACACATACTTTGATAATGTCCGGTTTTACCACAATGATAACAAATAATATTTTCAGGCAAGCTCACATATTTTTGGTTTACTGGATATACAGATTTCTTGGGAACAAAACCCAGCCCCTTTTTATTTCGGTTAAAGTGTGTGTTCAGCCAATTTAGAGCCAGTGAGGCCCTGTTCCAGCGCCTGTTTCTGGCCAGGTCAGAATCAGCTTTGTTCACTTTTTCCATGAGATCCTTGTTTTCATTCAAAAGCGCTTCCAGTCTTTCTTTAAGCTTAAGGGACTCAGTTTCCAGTTTGAAGTAAGCAGCACTGAATTCTTCCTCTTTCATGCTTAAAGACTTATTTAGATCATCTAAATCCTTATTCAAAACAAGATTTTCAATATCGACCACGGACTTGTGATTTTTAAGGGATTCATTTTCTTGCTCAAGTTTCCTTATGTCCCTTTTTAAATCAGCACAAGCATCTTGTAACATGCAATTTTCAGCATTCATGGAGTCATATTCATCTATCAAAGTAAGAAACAACTCCTCGAGTTTTGCCTTAGTGAGAACACTTACCTTCCCTTTTAGCTCGGCTAGGCTATCCAATGCTTCCTCATCCGTGTCTGATTCACCAATTGCCATAAGCGCCACAGCAGCCTCTTCACCTTCAGAAACTTCATCTTCATCAGATGTGTCTCCCCAGGCAGCAAGCATGGCATTTGAGAGGCGTTTGGCAGAACTGCTTCCAAACTGTCTTCGGCCCTGTTTGCGAGCCTGTTCCTGCTCCTGTTCTTCCTTTAGTAACGGACAATTTTTCACAATGTGGTCGAATTTGCCACACTTAAAGCATCCAGTAAACTGCTCTCTGTCATTATTCTTGGCCTTATTGAAGTTCCTTTTCTTAGAATTTTCTTTGGATTTTTTGAAGAACCTCTTGAACTTGCGAGTTATCATGGCCATCTCCTCATCATCCAAATCTGAGCTATCTTCATCCATCACTTTTAAGACCAGTCCTCGGTCCTTCTTAGCTTCCTCCTTTTGTTGGGAATTTTTCCTAAGCTCATAGGTTTGGAGGTTTCCAATGAGTTCGTCTAGCGTGATACTTTTCATGTCTTTTGCCTCCTGGATAGCCGTGACTTTGGCTTCCCAAGATTGTGGCAAAAATCTCAATATCTTTCTTACCAACTCCTTCGAGGTGAAGGATTTTCCCAAGGACTTGAGCTCGTTGGTGATGTGAGTAAATCGCGTGTACATCTCCATTACAGTTTCCTTGTCGCCCATTTCAAACAACTCATATTTCCTCATCAGTAATTCAATTCTGGACTGCTTTACTTGGTTTGTCCCTTCATGTGCTATTTGTAAAGCGTCCCATATGTCTTTGGCGGTCTTGCACTCGGAAATACGTACGTATTCATCTGGACCAAGGCCAAAGTATAGGAGCTTTTTAGCCTTGGCATTCTTTTCCATCATCTTAAAATCTGCAGAATTGAATTCTTTGGGTTCTTTGGGAATCATAGTATTCCCATCTTCTGAAGGCTTTGTGGGGACAAGAGCACCATTTTTTATGATTATCCAAAGCTCGTAGTCATCAGCTTGGATGTAGTTTTCCATGCGATTTTTCCACCAACTGTAATGTTGACCATTAAAGTATGGTGGTCGGGTCACAGATTGACCTTCAAGTATTCCTTGAGGTGTGCTCATGATTAGGATCTCTCTTAAGATGTTAATCTTTTGGAAGAGAACCCGCTCTGATACCACTTGTTAGATTTGAGAGCACACAACACAAGAGGGGGGGTGAATTGGGTTGTGACAGATTTTCGGAATTTTCACCGAACAGGCTCAGGAACTGTTTGGAGAGGGTGTTTGGAACTGTATACGAAGCACTGTGCAGCAAGTAATTATTGAAAATAGATAGAATCGACACAGTATTTTTCCGTGGAAAACCTCTAGCCCATCTGAGGTAAAAAACCACGACCTACCTTGTAGGATTTTCGTGCAATTTCACTATACGGGCTGAAAATCGTTACAAAGTAACCTCGCTGTTACACTTGCAACACACCGTGACTTGTCTTCCCAAGACTTTGTCACCCCACGTCTGAGTCACCCTTGACTCAAACAAACTCAATCACTCTCAGAATGAATAAAGAAAAGAAACTCTCACTTGAATTGCTTCTAAGTAAGCTAATGTGAGATACAATATACCCTATTGTGCCAATTTCGGAAAGCTTGATCTTTTTGCTCACTAGGCTCGGTTTTCTTAAAAAATAGCCACACTTAATTCTGAAAATTTTCTCTTCAAAAATCGGTGCCAAGCTCCTTGTCCACGTTTTGAATAAATAGATAAAATGAATGATTTTAGTGGAGAAAATGGAGGAGAATCTTTAGGCATATTCTCAGCAACTAACGGCTAGTGGGGCATGACTTTTAGGTCAGCCACAATTTTCTCAGTCAGCTTGCTGCTCCTTTTAACCATTTACTAAAAATAGAGGTTGGTTATTTCAATTTGAAAAACAAGTAAAGAAAATCTAGGTTAGTCAATACCCAAGCTAAAAATAGCTTAGCTGACTAACGGCTAGCTGAAAATCAGTTTTAACAAAACCCCTGAAAAATACTGATTCAAAATTTGAAACAGAAATTTGGAAAACGTTTTTACCAGCGCAACACCAAAACAGTCTGGACACCCTGTTTGCAGACCTGTTCTAAGATAGTGTTGGGGTCTTTAAAACCTTGACAAAGTGAGTGTTAAATCAAAGATTTCCTGGTTGACACATTAACAAGAATCTAAGAATAAAAAATCAATACTACCCAAAATATTCTTATTGACTCAATTGCAAAGATGTTCCGTTGCGCCAATCACTTGCATCACCCTGTTTGGACACCTTTTCTTGTGCGTTGACTTTTCATTTCATTTTCTGCTCTGAGAACCTGATCACCAACCTGTTTGGAGACCTGTTTTGTGCAACACTCAAGTATGTGCATTATGTTGTCATTTATGTTTGTTATCATCAAAACTCCTTACATATTATAAGGAAGGGTTCAACATTGAGTCTTTAGATTAAAAATGTCATAAATTGTCTTTGTCTTATTGAAACTCGCAGCATTGCCATTCTTTCTTCCACATCTTCCTATTTTGTGCCTTTTCTTTCCTTTTTTTGGTTGATATTCAATTATCAACAACTACAAATTCAGCATCGATCAGATTGCCAAAGTAGCTATACTCTTGGGTAACTTCATCACTAGTCTTAACCACAACATTAGCATGAATATTGAGGGAATTGTTGTTTCATTGATTGATTTGTCTCTCGTTCAAACTTGTCGTAACGTTCTTATTAGTTCCAATGAAAATATCTTGTTTTCTAGGCAAATCTACTGATAAGGCTCTACAACTTGATTAATGTTCCTCTCCTACCACATTAATGAGGTATTCAGGCCACAAATTTGAAGTTTGAATTCCATTCACAACTTCTTGCAGCATGTTTATCATCTTCAAGATCCCTTTCTATATCGTTATCAAAGTGATTGACAGAATCCACAAAAACATGCTACTTTCCTCATTGCCGTCGTCATGTTGGATTGAAACCGTGAATTCACAATAACAACAACTCCCAGTGTGGGTCCCGCTCTCGTGGGTTCTGGGGAGATCCAGCTGTAGGCAATCATACCTCTACCGGCATTCCTACCCGTAGAGAGGCTGATTTCAAGAGACCTACAAAAAAGGGTTTTGTGAAAATATTTTCAAAATAAAAATTTTGTGAAAACACTTAATGGGAAAATTTTTTGAAGAAGAAAGATTCCATAGCAAGGGATGGTCGAGATAAAAGATCTGTTGCCGAAGCTATGAAATAAAAGGACCATATAACGGAGGGAGGTAACATACCTGAGCCACCAGTAGTGCGCAAACGGAAACTCTTCGCAGAAGATAGTACAACCTGCTTACAAACACAACAAACCTCTACCAGTACTGTGCCACTAGCACCAAAAGATAACTACGGGGTCGACTATCGGCGATCTAAGATTTTAATCCTATCCCGCCATAACTTCCTATCCTAAGCCATATCCTCCATCAAACCGACAACTTTCAAGTCATCTCTAATCACCTCGTCCAAGCTCTTCTTTGATCGTCCCCTCCCTCTTTTGCCTTCGGGGATGTTGATCCTCTCGCATCTCCTTACTGGAGCGTCCACACTCCTCCTCTTCACATGACCAAACCATCAGAGTCTTGTTTCTCTCATCTTATCTCCGATGGGAGCTACTTTTACTAAGTCCCTGATAACTCAATTCCTAATTCTATCTATCCTCGTATAACCACACATCCATCTTAACATCCTCATTTTCGCTACTGTCAGCCTTTGCACTTGTGCCTTTTTTAGAGACCAACATTCCGATCCATACAGAACTGTCGGCCTAATTACCATGCGATAGACTTTGCCTTTCAATCAAATGGGCACCCTCCTATCACACATCACACCTGAGGAGTACTTCCATTTTTGTCAGTCTACTCTTATTTGCTGGTTAATATCTTCGTCAATATCCCCATTTTGCTGAATGATCGAGCCTAGACACTTAAACTTATCGACCTTAGGAATCGGCCTCCCATCCAGAGTGACTTCTCCCCTTGCGTCTGCCCTTCCACTGAAACAACAATGAAAGTACTTCGTCTTTGATCTACTAACTCTAAAACCTCTAGATACCAGAGTATGTCTCCATCGCTCCAACTTGTCTATAACTCCTTGTCTGGTCTCATCAATGAGAATAATGTCATCCGCAAAAAGCATACTCTAAGGTAAGTCATCTTGAATCCCTCTTGTAAGTTAATCCATAACTAGAGTGAAAAGAAAATGGCTCAAGGCGGAACCCTGATGCAGACCCATACCTATGGAGAAGTCACTCGTGACCCCTCCTGGCATCCTAACACTCGTCCTACCTTCCTCGTTCATATCCTTAATCACTCAAGTATACCAGGGTAGCACTTCTTTCTCCTCCAAGCACATGAACTGGGATTCTAAATTCAAGGATTTTAAGCCTATATGTTGTAGTTTATAGATTAAATAGAACTTCATCATCAATTATGCTCATATGGGAGCATCGGCCATCACCTTCGTGGCTTTGCACAAGCAAAAATTGCCATGTTTTCATTGTCACTATTTAGACATATCGCATCTCCCTATAGCTCAACAACTTTGATAATGTTCTTCCTTTTTCATCCATAAGGGGGTAAGTCGAAGATTTCACCCCATGCTCTTCTTGTGTTGCATAATTAGTTTGAGATGCTCCATTTCTTAATCTCAACGAATCATGTTTGAAATAGCTCTTTATTTTCCATTAGGACTCTCTCAACTTCCTCTTCAAATTCAAAAGGGATAATAAACGTGTAATTCGTTGTATCTATAAATTTAATGCAAGTAGGTAGTGCAGTTTAGATAACAGCTATTCAAAATTCTGGTTCAACAGGAACATTTGATTCACAAAGGATACTCTTCTTTTTGCCATAAAATATTTTCTTCACGTATTGTGCCTTACACTAGTTTGATGGACTCCTATCCCTTTCCTCAATTGAGGTTAGCTTTACCCCTGTTTGATTGGATTCAGACCCTGTTTGGTGAGAAAAAATGGAATGAAATGGAATCAAGGGATGATCCCTGAGGGATGAAGGGTGGAACTTGAATCCTAAACTCATGTGTTTGGAAAGAAAAGGAATGGAATCATGTTCCAATCCTTATTGTTTGGCTATAGATTATGAAATAGAATCAAATCTGTTTTATTTTAAAAAAATCATAATGATTAATAATAACAATAATAGTAATATTAATGACAATGATAATAATAAACATTATTATTACTAATAATAATTATTAATATTAATAATAATTAATAATTAATTATTATTGTTTTTATTATTATTATTAAAAATAATTATTTTTAATATTATTATTAAGTAATATTAATAATTAATAATAATAATTTATAATAATTATAATTATAATAGTAATTATTAATAACAATAATTAATCATAATAATTATCAATATCAATACAAATTAATAATAATTACAAAATAATTCTTATTAATACAAATAATAATCATAATAATTATTAATATTAATATTAATAATATTAATTATTATTAATTATAAATGTTATTATTAATAATAATTAATAATAAAAATAATAATTAATATTATCATAATAATTATTAATATTGATATTAATATTAATATTATTAATTATTATTAATTATAAATATTATTAATAATATTAATTAATTAAAAAATAATACTTAGTAATAATATTAATTATTATTATTACTAATAATAATTAACAAGAATAATTATAATTATAATTTTTAATTAATGTTATTAGTTAGTATTAATTATAAATATTAATAATAATTAATAATAAAAATAATTATTATTAATCATAATTATAATTTTTAGTAGTAATAATTAATAATAAAAAAATTATTATTAATCATAATTATAATTATTAATTAATATTAGTAGTAATAATTAATAATTATAATCATAATTGTTGTTGTTATTAATCATAATAATAATGATTAATATTATCAATAATAATCAGTAATTATAATTATAATTATTAATTAATATTCATAATAATAATAATAATTAATAATATTAATAATAATAAATAATAATTACAATAACACTTATTATTAATGTTATTAATAATGATATCATTAATGTTAATAATAATTAATAATAATAATTATTATTATTAATAAAAATAATTAATAATGACGATGATGATGATGACGGCGATGATGATGACAACGATGATGTTGATTCAAAAGGGTTGGGGACTTGAACATCCTTGTAAATGGGAGTGTTTAAGTTCCTTAAGATTGGGGTGAACTTGATACCCAAGTGTCAAGTTCCATTCCTTTAAAATATTCATTAAATACAAAAGAGTGAAATTTAAAATATAAGAATTCAAGTTCTATTTCATTTTATCTCTGCAAACAAGCCTTTGTCGAGGACTCGATACATATTTCTTGCCACAGGCGGCGCTCTGAACTTAATAACCTTATGTAATTGTACACGCTACAAGCTTCCCTTCAAATACCATCGAGCCATTGTACTCGACAGCAAAGTGAGATAATGTGGAGAACGACCAGCAAAGCAGTGCTAGCGGCTTCACCTAGCTCATCGTTCCCTCTCCTCCACTCTCGTTCGATAACCTGCGCAGTCTCACGCTTGGCGCCGCACCCACCTGACCTGGTCAAATGGGTTCGCAGGGAAGGAGGTTTTGTGCATCAAGCAGTGGCTATTGCTCATGTTCCCCCACATGGGCTGGGTTTAGTGGCTGCCCATGAAATCCCTCAAGGGTCTGATTTGATTGGTCTTCCCCCTCATCTTCCTTTGAAATTCGATGATGGGTCTTCTTCTGTATTGGCTTCTTTGGCTCAGCGTGTTCCTGGTATGTGGGATCAGTGCTTTGAAGCTTGTTTCAATGTGGCTGAATGAAATTTTGTTCTGGGTATGACAGTGGGCTCAAATGTGTTGCTGTTTCATGCTTGTTTGTGGTTTTTGGATATGTGTGACTGAGATTTTTGCTTTGGGTTCGTGGGATTAATGCTTTGAAGCTTGTTTCAATGTGTTCGAATGAAGTTTTGTTCTGGGTACGTCAGTACATTCATCTGTTTTGTGTTTCATGTTTGTTTTCAGTTTCTGGATGTGTCTGATTGAGATTTTTGTTATATTGGATTTGAGTTCAGAGTTGGGGTTGATGCACTTAGGCGAGTTAAATGCAGATTCAGAGGAATTGAGGTGAGATACAGATGGTGTTTAGTAGCGATACTGAAAGAGCAATTACAGAAAAATAGATGGGACGAGGAATATACTTCTTAATTAGCTGCTTAAACCGACCGGAAGATCTGATTACATTCAGCAAGTATTGACTTGGCTGGAAGAGAATTGATGCAAGTCAATTAAACTGTTATCCCTTTTGATAAATATTGCCCTTCTCCTATTATCGCTATCCCTGTTGTGGCTACTGGCTGGAAGAGGGTATGATATTCGAATGAGACAGATTCAGCAAGTTATGATGTGCATGATAGGGGATTTATCATTGAGGAGATTAGTATCTGAATAAAATGGCCAAGTACAAGTGCATCGTCTGCTTTCAGATATCTGTAGGTTAAATGATTTTAACAACAGCTTCGGATGGTTCTATGAATCAAGAAGTTGAATTTGTGGCTGCTAGTCATATGGAAATGAAGTGCACAATGAGGGAATGTTCATTGGAGATACCGATGTTGAAACTTTCACTTGGGGGGGGGGGAACTGATGAAGAGGATGTCCAGGCACCTCTACAAGTGAACGAAGAGTGAAAGATTTTTTTTCAGAAAAGCACTCGACATTCATTGTTGGCATGGTGCTTAATGTTGGAGAAGATACTAAGGCTGGAGTTTCAGCTTAAGTGAAAACCACTTTTTTGTTCTTCTTTGGCTCCTTTTCATTTCAAGACTCAAGGATGAGTTTTTTCCAACTGGGTGTCAATGATGCAGGATATGAGTAAAGAATAGGTAAAAAAAATTAGGAAATTAGAATATTTTGGTATTAGACATCCTTACTATTTTTTAATTATTTTGTAGGTTATTTTTAAGCATATTTTAAGATGTAAGGATGATACTTTATTAAGATTTAATTCCCTAGTCTACTAGGATAATATTAGGTTATATATTTTATCATTTTCAAGTTTTTTTCTTATTGTTTATGTTTCCTAATGATGGTTAGCCTCATGATTATGTAAACCCTTTTATGTAATAGGAGATGACAAATTATGAATGATTATTGATCAATTTGAGTGAGTTAATATTTCCCTATGTGAGAATTTTCCCCTTAAGAATTGCTCTCATAGCGTCCTACATCAATTATTCCCCTTTGTAGGAATTGCTCTCAGGGCGTCCTACATCATTAGGTTTGCTCATCAACCAAATTACTCTGGGATGTGTATTAGCACTCAATTTTGCAATATAACTCTTATCAAAAGGCAACCCAATCTGCGACTGCTATTTTAAATCTGCTTTATTGTCTATTACTATAGTAGGATTTTGCTTTACGCATTAGGTGGTAACAAATTCCTGAAATTAGGATGAACTGAATTTTGAAAATGAGTAAATTGGACACTGGAGCATTTGGCAGAGGAACTCTGGGCAATGAGATTGGGTCTGAGGCTTCTTCAAGAAAGGGCGAGAACTGGATCCTTTTGGTGGCCATACATTAGCAATCTTCCAGAGACATACAGTGTTCCAATCTTTTTTCAGGGAGAAGATATAAAGAATTTGCAATATGCTCCATTATTACATCAGGTATCTAAAATTAGATTTCTGCCAAGAATCTTGGTTTGTTCTGGAACTAAATTTTATTGGACCAAGGACTCTGGAGATTGGGACTTGCCCTTTAGAGACTGTGGCCTATAGGTGGTTTATGCAGATCTCTAAGATATATTTGTTGATTATCGTTATACATACTCCTCATATGAATTATATTATGTTTCATGTATGGTAATAGGTAAACAAGAGATGCCGGTTTCTTCTTGAATTTGAGAAGGAAGTGAAAGATGCTATTGCCAACCTGAAGCCAGGAGATCATCCTTTTGGGGGTCAAGATATTGATGCTTCTTCCCTAGGATGGGCAATGTCAGCTGTTTCATCCAGGGCATTTCTCTTGCATAGGGATAAACTTTCTGAGGGAGTCCTTAATGATATGCCCATGATGCTTCCTTTGATTGACATGTGCAACCATAGCTTTGATCCAAATGCTAAAATTATTCAGGATCAAGATGTGGAAAATTCACAGCTGATAGTGAAGGCAGGTTATCCTACTCGATCAGAATATGGTTGATTGTATGGTAATCTTATAATATACAAAGATGTCGATTTCTTTGTTTGCCCATTTTTAGCATTCCTCTAGTCACTCTAACACATCAGCATCTTCCTGCACTTAGTCTTAATGGACCTGCTCAAAGTGACTCTTGAGGGAGGTATTCCAAAATGTCCATAGATTTTATGCATATTTATCTCATTTGGTAGGTTTACTTTGCTTCTTGCAGGTTGTTGCGAAAAAGGACATCAAAAGAAATGATCCACTTGAACTCAACTATGGCTGCCTGAGCAACGATCTTTTCCTTCTAGATTATGGATTTGTGATAACTGCAAATCCTTATGACTGTGTTGAGCTTAGATATGACGGAGCTCTTCTGGATGCTGCAAGCATGGCTGCTGGGCTTTCTTCCCCATCTTTCTCTTCCCCTGCTCCCTGGCAGCGAGAAATTTTATCCCAATTAAAATTAGACGGGGAAGCTCCGGATTTAAAGGTTTTCTTTTTCCTATCACATTATTACCTTACCTACATGTCAAATCTGATAGCTTGTCTCCTACAATGAATTCTTGGTTTAATCGGCATGCTAGCTGCATCTCGGATGGGAGTCCCAGGTTTGAGACCTGGGGGAGTGTACTGTAATTTATAAGCTTGGATTACGTCCACCTAGGTACGGGGTAACCCTTCCTGGGTGCTGGACCCGCACCCTACATTTCTGAAATTGTGGGTCCTATTGTAATCTAATCTGGGGGAAAAAAAGAAACCGAAACTAATTACTAGCTTGTCCATGATGGCAGCAAGCCAGCAAGTTTCTATGTTCTGCTGAAAGAATGATTGGCTTGGTTAAATACAATCAACCTTGTAATGGAGACAAAATTGAAACTGTTTCTTCGTGACCATGTTTGGCTTGAAACGAATATTGTAATCAAATAGTTTGACCTTATATTCATGATATCTGCAAACTATGTAATCATTTTTACATTAAATTATCATTGCATTACATCCAAACACTCCCATGTGGTTATAGTTAAATAACTGGAAATATTTTCTTATATCGTGAACAGTTGTGGGGGACTAATGTTCTTTGTTGTTTTTCTAATGTGAAGGTAACATTAGGAGGTCCAGAACTAGTGGATGGTCGATTTTTGGCTGCATTGAGGGTGCTTCATGCTGATGATGCAGAAACAGTACTTAAGTGTAACTTGGGTACCCTTCAGTCCCTTTCCTCTGAACCTCCTCTTCGAATTGCGAATGAAGTTGCTACACTTCGGACTATTATTGGATTATGTGCTATAGTACTTCAACATTTCCCAACAAAAATTATGGAGGATGAGTCACTATTGAAGCAGGGTGTCTCTGGCTCTTCAGAACTGGCTATCCAGTTCAGAATCCAAAAGAAGTCCTTGATTGTAAATGTGATGATGGAGATGTCACAACGCATAAAGCTTCTCCAATCCAAGGAATCAGCTACGGCTGCTTAGATATACCTTTCCTGTAGGCTAAAATTGAAAATGAAGCTTTCTACGAATTTTCTTTCTTTCTACCCTTCACCTTTTCGAGATTTTGCTCTGAAACTTATTTCTGTTTGACTGTTCTGCCTGGTATGGGCACGTACTCATTCGGGTGCTTCACAGTATGTAATGTGTATCTGGTTGTTACTCGAGTTATGGGGCAACAGAAGCCTCTTTGATAGTGCTGAATTAATACCGGATGAGTCAATCTTGTGTTTGTGTGATTGAGACCTGTGGTGGATTGGAGAGAAAAAGTGGCATCTGCTCTAAGGCAGTTTCAACTTTTCCCTCCTTTAGTCTGTTTATCAGCTAAGATCTGCTGTGAGCTATTCATGTGTTGATGGCCAAGTCAGCTTATCTACTCCACTGAGTTCAGATGTAAGTAAGGGGTCAGGAGTGTTGAGATAGGATGTTAGCCTTACCCCATCTATTCCATGTGTAAAATTCATATGATTATTCCATGTGTTTAATTCATATAATATGTCGAATGAGAATTATCAACTAATCACCATTATTTTACCTGGTGCAACTAGTAGCATTTTTGAAAGTCTCATTGCAACCTTAACTATGTTCAACTGATGATCGATTATGTTTCTAATGTTAAGACGATGAAAAATATATAGAGACAAATTTAAACGAAGCTCACAAAAAGTGAATAATCACTTCTTTAATTTATTGGCTCTGGATGAGATGATGGGAAATATTAAAATCTTAATAAATACAGTGGATGTAAAAAGACTTTATAGCACATAAAATTGGAGTGCTATATGATCAGTTTAGCTAGTACCCATTTAAAGTTTGAGATATTGTATTCTGTGTATGGCTTTTCTTGTTCTTTTAATGGTTGTAATGCATGATTCTAATTTAACCAATAAAACTTACAAGGTAAAACTCGATTAATAGCCATAATATATAAGGGTGTAAGAGCAAACATATACTAATCTATGAATCTATTAATCACAGTACGTATTTTCTGATCTTTAGTGGTGCATCTTTATACCCTTATCTTTTAATTAAATAGCTTTACAATAATACGAAAAGAAGCACTTGAAATTGAGATCATGTGTAGTTCAACTCTCATATCTAATTTCCCCTTTTATATTGTTGGTCTGTTCTTTTTGCTGGGAAATATGAGTTGGTAAATGGGTGAAGTTGGTTAAGATTGAGAGAAGTGGGTTGAAGTACGTTAAAGCGGATTGAAGTTGGTTGAATTTTTTTGGTATGATGGATAGAAGTTGGTTAAAATAATGACAAGTGGGTTTAAATTGGCTGAATTGGGTTGAAGTTGATTCAAGTTGGTATTTTTTATTGAAGTTTGTGGAGTAGGTTAAAATAGATTAATGTGGGCTGAAGTTAATAAATTTGGATTTATCAACGAAAAGAACGCCAGTGTTATATAGTGTCATTTACAGCTCATTTGAGCCCTTCAATATGTATATTATATTCTTAGGAACACATAATCTTAACAGCCACATCAGCAAATATATATATTTAAAAATTAATATATGACAAATATATGCATGAAAAATATATACATAGATAATGGAGCACATAAGGAATTGCGACCCCCTCCCCCACCCCACCACAAGAAAAAAGAGAAAACGAGAAAGAGGCTAGCTGGACAGTGGACATGGCTAGATCAGAGGTCGCTGGTTAGTCGAGTCTCGCATCCGGTAACGAAGTATAGACAAATCTATACTGTCAATAGTACCGAACAAAAACTCCGAAATGGCATCATCGACCGCCTTCAAAGCTTTCAAATCCTCTGCCCTAATCTCATGGAGATCGGTACATTCCGCCCCCCCTTCCCCCCAAAGTTCAGCTAAACTGATCATCTCTCTCATTGCGTTTGTGTCTGTGTGAAAATAATTCAGATGGGCACGCTTCAGAAAACCATAGGGAAGTGTATAGAGAAATCCGGCATCGGATTACACTCCGGTAAGTTAACGACGGTGAAGATTTGGCCGGAGTTAGCCGGCAAAGGGAGGTACTTCGATGTCGGTTCGAGTACAATCCAAGCTTCCATTGATTTTGTTCAGCAAGAATCTCCGCTTTGTACCACGCTCAGTAAGGATGGGTTTGCGGTTCGTACTGTCGAGCATTTGCTTTCGGCTTTAGAGGCAACTGGGGTTGATAATTGCCGTATTCAAATCACCCCATCTGCCCCCCATGACGGCGTTGTTGAGGTATTTTTCTCTCTTCTTACTTGTTCAGTTTATGTCCATTTTGAACTAAGCTTAAGGGGCCGTTTGAGGCAAAAGGTTTAATGGAATAGAATCAGGAACGAAATGGGAATGATTTTTGATTCATAACATTACATGTTTGGTTCAACCCATGAGTGAGAAAATTTGATCTCAAGGGTGTGGGTTTGTATAAACCGCGGTGGGAGGTGGGAAGAGAGGCTCATTCTAGCCCAGTACTAACTGTTTGAATGATTGGGCGGAATAGGATCCTTTTTTTTTTAAGAGAAAAAGAGCCAAACATGAAATAATGGAATCAACTATTCTATTCCCATACCAGGATTAAAACGAGTACGAACCAAATAGCCCGTAAGAGGTGTGGGAATAATTTTTGATTCCTAAGATTACGTGTTTGGTTCAACCCATGAATGAGAAAATTTGATTCCGAGGGTATGGATTTATAAACACTGTTTGGGGGGGGGGGTGGAGAGGTTTAGTCAAAAGGTCAACCAAATTCTTGAGGGTTTGAGTGATGTCTTAGGAATGTGATTCTAATTCAAAAACATGGACTAAACATCAAGTAATGGAGTCAATGATTCCATTCCCATACCAAGTTCAAAAAGAGGATGAACCAAACGACTCATAAAGAGTGGCTATTGGAAGTTCATTGGGTATTTGGGTGATAAGCTAATTAAATTGAGCCCTCATTTATTGATGATGATTGTTTGGGAATTAGATTTTTTTTCAGTATGAGAAATGTTGTTGAAGATTACGAAATAGGATGTGATGATTGTAGCTGCCCATTTTGGATGGATCGGCGAGGGAATGGGTGGAGGCAATAGAACATGCTGGTTTGGAAAGTGCTACAGATGAAAATGGCAATAATTGTGAGAAGATGGCACCCTTTGTGGAGGAGCCCGTTCATGTACGGAGAAATGACTCCTTTGTGGCAGCTTTTCCGTCCTCTGAGATTCACATCACCTGTGGGATCAATTTTCCTAAGGTACTCTGTGGTCCAAGTGCTTTCTTCTGAATATGATGTTTCCTTCCTGTTGTCTAAATTTCGACTGTTGGATTATAGGCAGTTGTATTTTGCCTGTATTAGCGTGTTAACTTTTTGGTGTTGTTGAATACTTAATGTGACCCATTGCCTTTGTTTCTATAGTTGGGTTTGCAAGTAGTACTTTTGACAAGTCTTTGCTGGTCTAATGTTGAATCATGTCACAACTTGATTGCCACTTTTAGCTCTGATGATATCTTGACAATATAATAGGGTTACAACCTGTGTTACTTGGGCTGAGCCAAACACATGAACGCTTGTCAAATGTCCAACATGGGTGTTAGTATCAGATCCATTTGTTTTCTGAAACTTGCATGATGTTGGCCTAAACTGAAGAGTAAACTGTCCGTAACTCCATATCCATGCTGGAGTGTCAGGTGTCTGAGTGACGTGGAGACTGGAGAGTGGAGACTTAACGTGAAATCTAGAGTTTGAGCAATGGAAGTTATGACTAGATTTAAAAAAAAAAAAAAAGAAAGAAAGAAGAGTACAAAGATTAAAGAATATGTGCATTTGTGTTGACTTTAATTTTCAGTCAGTTTAGGGATTCTGACGCTAATAAAATTTTCATTCTTTGTAACTTGTAAGCATTTGATAATGCAGCGGAGAGTTTTCTGGTGAGGCTTAGCTGTTGCTATACTTCACTTCCCCATTGGTAGTGTCATACTGCTGTGTGTTCTCCGTTCTCTAGGGAGAACCCAAGAGGCTGACTGCCATTGCTAACACTTTAAAGTTTCTTTATCCAATTAGGGCCACCTAAAACCTGCTTCCACCAATGGCAACCATAAGATAAGCATAACAGCATTACATCTTTATCTTTGGGCTGAACTTTCAAATTATAAAGATTACTCTTTCTTGAAGAGAAAGAAAACACGTTTGGAATTGGCTACAAAAAGTTGCTTGGACTTAGTAATGGTATTATGAGAAAATTTTAATGTATACAAGGAAATTTTAGCTTAAATCTTATGTACTTACAGTTTCAGGAGTTAGATACTCTAATGGTATCAGAGAGGAAAACGTTTTCAGCCTTGCTTGATCCACATAAGAAGGTACGTGAGTAAGGTTTCAGACAAGCATAGTTTCTTTGAGTTCCCTGCAGGCTTTGGATTGATGGCTTTGGCTGACGATTGAAGAACGAGAAGTAATTATTGTGGATAACAATTAACATGAACAAAATTTCCTTTCTCCTTCCTCACCTTCTGAGAGTAGATTTGGAGGTTGTGACTCTTTTTGTAGACGCTTCACACCTATGGAGGTTCTACAGAACCTTCAGTTTTCATTGTGGCTTTCTGTTATTGTTATTTTGGATTTCTTGCTTATCGAGCTTGGTGCAGTAGCTCTTAAAACCAATTCCAGCTGAACTTTCATAAAAAATGGGTTGACAACAATAACAAGTTGTAATTGCCTGCCGATTCTTTTGAGGATGATAAATGGAATATTGTTTATGGTAAAATTCTGGAAACTTATTTTCATCACTCTGCCTCTGCAGGTGTCTCCCATTGGTTGCCAGTGGTTCTTCCCCAACACTTTTAACAGGTCTTTCTACGCAAAAGAGATAGCTTCATCAAGAACATTTTGTGTTTACGAGGAGGTGGACGTAATTTTGTGCTTGAATAACTAACTGCAATTCAATCATGCTTTAATGCTTGAGTGAGGAAAAAAGCACATACAATTTACTTGGGATCTGATCCACTTATGCTTATGGATCTCGCTTGGCCTTGAACCACACCATACTGTTTGTATTGATTCTTATGGATCTCACTTGGCTAGGGAAGATGCACCATCTCTGCTCGTTGGAAGCGAGGAGGTGGATGTAATTTTCTGCAATTCAATATGCTTTAATCCTTTCAGGAAAAGAAAAAAAAAGGGGAACAACACAACACTGTTTGCCTTACCTTTCTTTTTCGCTCACTTTTTGGGGGGGGGGGGGTGTTGGCCTTTTGGGCACAGGGTGGATGAGAGGGATGCTATGATCAGTATGGTGTATACAATTCCATGTTCTCTTTGTGTTCAAGCTCTGAACTTCTCTATTAAATTCTTATGACAGGTGGAGCAACTGCGAGATATGGGCCTCGTAAAAGGGGGATCACTAGAAAACGCCATTGTTTGTAGGTAGTCTCTTCATTTGGTTGATGTTCTTTCATTGCACATTTTCTGTGGATTGTATAAGATTATCTGATAGTAATATATTTTGAGATAAACTTCTGTATAAAACAAAAGAAGGAATTAGTTATCGTTTCCACACTCTTAACTTGTTGGACACTGATTCTGTGCTCTATCCAGTTATTATCTAATGTACATCATGTTGAGCAAGCTTCTATTAAGCACGAACTCCTCAGTATCATTAATAAAAAGGAGAGCGAAAAGCTAGCTCTTCTTGTGAATGACCAATTTGATCAGCTTAAACCCTATTATAAGACCTTGATTTCATGTTTTTGTATATAGAAGCTTGAAATCTTCACATGGAGTACTTTAACCAGGAGGATTATGCTTGTGCAGTGCCTCTGAAGGCTGGTTAAATCCACCATTGCGTTTCCATGACGAACCTTGTCGCCACAAAGTCTTGGATCTCATTGGAGATCTTTCTATGCTTGCAAGATCAGGTAGTCAAGGACTTCCAGTGGCACATATTGTTGTGTATAAGGTGATTTTCTCAAACTTATTCTGTTGCATATCTTTTACAGTGGTGCCTCTTGCTGGTAGTGGGATCACAATGGGTAATTATTGTCATTGTGCATCTGAGTTGTCATTGTATAAGGCAGAGAAGTTTCATGGTAGACTGATGTGAGCCCCCCAACGTGATTGTTCATTTTGATCTTTTATGTTGGTCAGATTGTCTCCCGATGTCCAAATAGTCTTGTGTCGGTTCCACTGATCCAGATTGGGATTGTACCTAGGGACAAGATGTGCTGTTGCTGGCAACCGCGGACCAGATAGACTGTACTTGATCTGTTCCCAGTATGGCCCTGCCAGTCCCATACGGAGCGTATTATACAAAACTCCACTAGGAAGGGGGTGATTCCCCCTTCTCAGGGTAACAGGGGGGAAAGAAGAAACATAAATAAGAAGATTTAATGTAGTAAGTAGTAAGTGGATCTGTTTCTGTAGCAATGGTACTGTGGACAATATCAGATAAACTTGATCCATGTTTACTTTGGTCCTGTCTGTTCCTGTATTAACCAAAAGATGCCTAACACTTCAACTTGTTACAGTAAGTGGAACCATTTCTTTAAGTTGAGCCGTTGCTTTAACAGTCTTTTATTCCTATAATACATTGCATTGAATGACGATCAATGACCAAATTGTCCTAGAGGGGGGGGGGTGTAATTGTGAGGTCATGCTAAGATACAGCTCAGTTTGGGTTAGAGCAATGCAAGTCAGTGGAAACCAGGGTATGTATATTCAGTAAGTGCAATCACATATTGCGAATTCAGAGAGTGGTTTCCTCTTTGCAACGGTAGAGGCCATGCCTCTTACAATTTCATTCGTGTGATACACTGTACAATGATGCTTATCTTGTGAATCCTAGGAAGCAGGGATATATGTAGATAATGAGACTGTTACAGCTTGTGTTTTATGTTTGCATGGTGATGGAGATCAGTTGGTAATCAACATGCACTCTCGTGACTGCCGTTTGTGAGCTCAGTTTAACATATTTCTCTTTGTTGTAGGCTGGCCATGCCATGCATGCAGATCTTGTACGCTGTCTGGCTAAGCTTGGATGAACAAGCAAGGGTTCTGAGCGACTAGACCAAGTGTATATCTATTCAAATTCAGGTGTGGAGAGATTGGGATATAGTGATATACTCATTGTTACCATTAACAAGTTCAGAAGCTTTTGCTTTTTCTTTTTTCTTTCTTTTTTTTTTAATCGAAAGTGGGACCCACATTGTGAGGTGGTGTCATTGTTGGTTCTCTCTGTCTCTTTTTTTTTTTATTAATGGGAGGATTTGAGAACTAGAGAAGCATTTCCAATGTATTCTCAAAAAGTCACTTGAAATAGGGCTTAAACAAGCAAAAATCATTTTGGACATTTTTGTGTTATTATAGTTTGTCCCTATTACACAATACAATTTTCACATAAAACACATAGTTCTCATGATTTGTTATTACACTAAATAATGGGTTATCATATGATGTTATGGATGCATTTTGATATCTATTGATATGTTTTTATTTGTTGAATTTATTGTCTCTTGTTAGTATTTGGATCCTTTGTGATTAGACGGAGATTATAATCTTGCATTCATCCATCCAATAATCGAGATTTCACTGGTCAAAAAAATCTTAATCATGAAATTGTACCTTGTTAAATCAGATTGCAATTCATGTTAAATCACAAAAAGATATCCCCTTGTGCTGAACTTTTTTGCCACCAATTATCATGGGGGTGTAATTATAGTTGAATGCACCTTATACGTACAAAACAAAGGAAAATGTATATCATCTCATATAGTAAATATTCAAACAACTAATCCATGATTATGTAAAATGGTGTATGATATATAGTTTTATGCATGAAAATACTTTCATTAGCTTAAATTTCGATAAGAAGCCATAAATAATGATAAATTGGGTAAAGTTCGTAAAGTTTTATTTCCAAAAAATGACACATCAAATTGTCAAATTTAAAGCTCTCTTTGAGTCCTTTTCTCTTAAATGAGTTTTTTGATTTTCCTTTTATGATTGTCTAGTGTTTTGATTCATAATTTCGAATTTCTTGTATGAGACGGTCTTATGATATATTTCTTTAAGATCAATTGTCTTTTACTAACCCTATTTTATTACTAACCCATCCTTTTCTTGTGTATTATAATTTTTGTTAAGTAAGGCAATTGTATTCAGTATTGTGATAGCTTATTTTAAAAATTGATATATTATCACACAAGAACATTTTATATATATAATAAATGTATCGATACCTAAAATTTATATTATTGAAACTTTTTTTTTTCTGGGTTTTAAAATAAAATGTCAACAAGAGAAGAGACAAATTGAACATAAACTCTATCTTAAATATTCACTTTAGTCATTAAATAAATATCTTTTCAATATTATCAACTCTCACATGTAAATAACTAAAGACAAAGGTAACCTAAAAGATTTCTTACAAAGACCAATATTTGGATCAAGTAAGTGATTCATTAGTATAAATTTTCCCCCAAAAAATAAATATTTCAGTGCGACCAAACATCGGGGGATTGATATCTCACAATAGCGCGAAGGTCTTCGAGGAAATTAAGAAATTTCAAGGATGAAATTGAAGCAAAATGGGGCGTTGGAAATTTGGTAGATCTGTGGTTTGATTTGGAACCCAAAAAAGGTCTTGTCAAGATTTTCCGCCATAAATGAATTCTTCGATCAGGACGAGAAAAACCCTAATCGTCAACCACCACTACCACCATGCTTCTGCTGCTCTTCCTCATCGAACTTGATAGTGTCCCAAATCTTATCTAGAGGAGAGAGAAAAATCAATCAATCAATCAATCAGCAAGCAGCAATAGTTTGTTTGCGCAGGGTTGAAGAGTTTTCTCTCTGAGTTCCGGCAATGGCGGACGCGCTTTCGATTATTCCGGCAGCAGTGCTTAGGAATCTCGCCGATAAGCTTTACGAGAAGCGGAAGAACGCTGCTCTTGAGGTTGTTCATCACTGAGATTAGAAAACCCTAATTCTTGTCGTTGTTTGTTGATTCATTTGTTGAGTGTTTTTTTTTTTTTTGGGGTTTTTGTTTGGGT
The DNA here is from genome assembly GCA_017589665.1 of Selenicereus undatus. Lineage (NCBI taxonomy): Eukaryota > Viridiplantae > Streptophyta > Magnoliopsida > Caryophyllales > Cactaceae > Selenicereus > Selenicereus undatus. The sequence continues at coordinate 85,085,616 of JACYFF010003369.1, read as the reverse complement.
CTGGTGGTTGGTAGCTTGAAGGGATAGTAAAGCAATTGGCTCAAGCTGGAGATCATGAAAAGATTACGGCTTTGATCAAGCTGTTGACTGAAGACTTCACTTTATCACCGCAGGCGAATCATCGGAAGGTTTGATTGAAATTTGGATTTGTGGGTTGATTGGATTGCAGTGCAACAATGTGTGCTAAATTATTGTTTGCTTTGTGTCACTTAGGGTGGATTGATTGGATTAGCTGCAGCAACAGTTGGTCTGACCACAGAGGCGGCTCAGCATCTTGAGGTCAGGATTCAGTTGTCTGGAAAATTGTTTTTCTTTTACATCAGTGGTTATGGATGTGGTAAAAAATTTGGAGATTCAAGTCCTTTTAGATGCAAAGTGGTCTTGATTGGGATCTATAAACTGCCGAGTGAAATCTTTCTATTCTGGAACTACTAATGATTGCAACTCCAGTTATTTGATCAGTATGCTTCTTCTGATGGTCATCAATGTTTCTGTTGTTTACTTTGTAACTTGCCAAGTGTCCAGCTTATTTAGTAATGCTCTGTAGCTTGCTTGTTTCGACTGATTGTATTCATTTTACCTTCTTGCGACTGTTCCATGGTGATGGAGACATTTTTATTGGTAGCTACAAGTTTATCAGTCAGTCGCAAACAGCAATCCCCTTCTAGAAAATCTTTTTCTTGATGAGTATGAAACAAATGTTAGGACTCCAAAGGATTGTCACCCATTACAAAAGGGAAGAGAAATAAAATTCATCATGTCCTCAAGTTATCATTACTAATTTTATCCACAACTCCATCAACATCAAATGTAACTTATCGCGGATCACTTTATGCTATGATTTTCATGAAACATGAGCTTTAACTGTTAATAAGACAGAGTTTTACCCCCAATTATCTGCTAATTCCTTTCCTTCCACTTAGTGTACCAAAGAGCCAATTGGATGACGTTCCAAACCCACCAATCCATGGCTAGCATAGAGAACATGGATTGAAGTTAGGCATTAAATTTTCTGCCTCTGATCAATCTTGTTAAGTTCTCATTGAGATTCTTTGGAAGTTATTCTTCCTGAAATAAGCCTTTGTGTGATTGGTGGAAATATGAGAGCTCACAGGGTATTAGAAGGAATTACTTAAAAATTATGGCCATTATTGTGCTAAAGAAAAGTAAAACCATGAGTGAGGGTGTTATGTTAATCATAGCTAGAGTTCACTTTGATCGACCCTAGGGCTGAAGATGGTATCAAAGACTAGGAAAGTGGTGAGAATACTTATCACTTATCAGCTCTTGTTTCATCATATTGAAAAGAAAAGGGGTCCTAAGGTGACAAAAAGGAATCCCTTTACCATATCTTTTTTTGGCTAGGCTAGCCCAGCCATGAGCTGGAAGGTTGGTGAGGGGGCTACTTGCAAGGAGGAAAGGGGAAAAGGGTGAGGGAACCTTGAGAGTGATGGCGATGAACTCCCGACCCCTTCCATTTGAATGGTGAGTGCTCCATCAGACCATCACATTTCCAATCTTGTTTCTTCTTTATCTGTTATATCCCTCTCTTTTTTTCCCTTATTCTTTTTTTGGGATTTGAGAATATTGTTTCTCGTAAATCCTTTTACAATATAACAGATTTCATATTCAACATCCTACTGAAGACGCTGACTGCAATAACAAAGGGTTACTTTGTCTCAATCCTCCATTATCAAATTAACCTTTAAGAGGATAGTTGACTATTATCTGGAAGGAATGTTGAAAGTTTTTATATCCTGTCGATTGCTGTAATTGATTTTGTTGATAGCCTAATTGGGTTGTGATCAGCTTCATTGTAGGATTTAGCATCCAATCCTCTTGGGTCATCTAGTTTATGTAACCATAAACTGCTTTTTCCTTGGTAAAAAAATAAGAAATATAATCTAGATGGAGGCATGATGATACTCCTTTGTTACCATTGGTCCCTAAAAGCTTATCTTCAAAATTTCCCCTATGAAACCCACTTCCATCTTAGTATCTTACAGGCTTTCTCAAAATCAAGTTGATAACCATGCGTTTGCTTTTTTCAACCTTACTATCTCCACCACTTCCTAAGCAACTTCATATGCATTCATAACACTATGAAAAAGGCAAGACAGTCTTGACGATAACTTGGTCAATTTATGAGGACACCGTTAGTTATACTAATCCGATAGATGTCTGTTTCACAAATTGATCTAGAACTGCATACATCTCACGAAGAGCATAGCTAGAAGAGGGACAATGTTATATGGTGTATTCAACATTTGTAATCAGTACTTAATCAAGATAACAGTTGTGATGCATTTTGAATTGATACTCTTTGTACATTCACATTTTCACACAATCCATGGAACCCAACGAAAGGCCATTAACGAGAAACTAAATTGTGGTTGCAGTCATGGTAGTGATAACAGTTACAAAGTCATGTTATGTTTGCGGGGAACAACTTGTCGCTTTTATGTTGTGAATTGCTTGTAAGATTCTGCAAGGTGTCCCTCCCTCCCTCTTGTGCAATAGGTACTAGTGAAGTTTTGGATTGGCAATGATAATACTAACATAACTTCTTTGTTTTAGAGGAGTATAATACTAATGTAATATAGCCAAATATGCTTTAGGTGCGCAATATAGATAAATAGAAATATGGTGATTGAATAAAATGCATCTGTGGTTCTAATAGGCATAATAATTGGAGTAAGGGACATTGCGCCCTATTTGAAATATCAAATGATATGCATTGTCGTATATGCGAATTGCCACTCACATTTTCAAAGTGGGGTTCAATAGTCATGATAACTTCAGAAACTTCGACAATGCAGCCGTTGCATTGCGCATCAGCCTTGTTTCAATTTCATGAGTCAATGATGAGCCCTTGACAATTAAGAGAATAATCCATAATACTTAAACCAAACCAAACCTGTCCCCTGGGCAGTGGGGGTGTGAAGGACTGCTTTTGCTGAAAGTGCCTGTTTTAGCTTCATGGAAAGTGGACAAATTATAGGCAAATTCTTAGTTGGGTCTCTCCCTTTTGTTCCCTTCCTTTCTTTTCCGAAATTAAGGTTTTAAATTAATCCAAGTCTTTTTATCTTCCTTCTCTGCCACTGTCTTCCTTATTTGTTATCCAAACGTTCTTTTTCACCAGAAAGGGACAAAAAGGGCTATAGTGTAAGCTTATGTGGTGTTGAAACCATGATTCTTTTTGTTTTCTTTGTTTTCATTTTATTTTTTGATTTGGGCAAACATGGGAGAGATTATGCTGTTTGCTATTCATTATGATGTTCTAGACATAAGGGGGTCATTGCAATTGAGATGAGTTTAAGCAAGCTTATGCGACTGCTTCTTTAGGCAATGACAAATTTTTTCCCTTGCTAAATTTACAGCATTTGTCTCTAATTCATTACTTACTGCTGTTACTTGCAATTGACAGCAAATTGTACCGCCTGTGCTTAAGTCCTTTTCTGACCAAGATAGTAGAGTACGGTATTATGCATGTGAAGCTTTGTATAACATTGCCAAGGTGAGAATGGAATGCTTCTCTTTGTTTTTGGTGCAGTATGTTTTCAGAGCTCACTGATCCCTGTTCTCTTGCAGGTTGTAAGAGGGGATTTTATCATGTTCTTTAACCAGATATTTGACGCTTTGTGCAAGCTATCTGCGGATTCAGATGCTAATGTACAGAGTGCCGCTCATCTATTGGATCGGCTTGTAAAGGTATAGGCATTCTTTCCATGCTTTTGATATGATCTGAGCGAAACCATCCATTGAGATAATCTTAGGTTTGACCTTGTTGAACAGGATATTGTTACGGAAAGTGATCAATTCAGGTGAGGCAGCTGATTGTTTCTGAAATTCACTTTTCATGCAAATGTCATTTACAAGTTTTCTGTAGGAATGTCTGTTGCATGCTCTGACAATATCTTGTACCTGTTTTTCTGCATTATATGAAGCATTGAGGAATTCATACCTTTGCTGAGGGAGCGCATGAATGTCTTAAATCCCTATGTCCGCCAATTCTTGGTTGGATGGATTACTGTCTTGGACAGTGTTCCAGATATTGACATGCTAGGATTTCTTCCCGATTTCCTTGATGGTACGAATATGTTTCTTATACTTTTGAATCTTTCTTGTGCCCTTCTTTTCATTTAAGAATTCCGCAATTCTTCATGGGATATGATAAATTTCAGGTTTGTTTAACATGTTAAGCGATTCTAGCCATGAAATACGACAACAAGCTGACTCAGCACTATCAGAGTTTCTCCAAGAGATCAAGAACTCCCCAGTAAGCATTCTACTTCCCACGATGAACCTATTCAAAAGTTTATTCCATGTAGATATACTACTCTGTCAGGAACTGAGGCATCCTGCTCCTGGACAAATTTGTCTTTGTGTGTTCAATTTCTGATGATACTGCTCATACTGTCAAAGTCTGTAGATTACGGTCGCATGGCTGAAATTTTGGTGCAAAGAGCAGGTTCTCCTGATGAATTTACACGACAGACTGCCATCACCTGGGTAAGGTTTTGAAGAATAATGCCGACTCTGGTTTTCAAGGACTACTTATGAGTTGCTGATGTACTTATTCTTTCAGTCTCACTGTGCATTTACCACATCTTTCAAGTTTCATTGGTTATATTATTAATTTGGTGCTTCTTAAATTTGTAGATAAATGAGTTTGTAAAACTAGGTGGGGATCAACTCGTTCCGTATTATGCTGACATACTGGGAGCCATATTGCCTTGCATCTCTGATAAGGAAGAGAAAATCAGAGTTGTAAGCTCATTTTCACCTTGTTTATGCTTTGATGCGTGCGATATTGTTTATATGTGAAACTCATGCTAACCCCGCCGGCCCCCGGCCCCCGTGCCAAAAAAAAAATTACATTTGTAAGGTTGCTCGGGAAACCAATGATGAACTTCTTGCGATCAGAGCTGCTCCAAGTGATGGATTTGATGTGGGAGCAATTCTTGCTGTTGCCAAGAGGTGTGGTCCCATTTGATTTGAAGAAACTCTAGCATTCCCACAGAGCATGTGTTTCAGCTGTTCTTTTCTTTACTTTTTTATGGGTTGAATCCCAAAAGTTCTTTTTCTTGTCAGATAAATCCTTGGATGGAAAATGTAGATATCCTCTTTTGGAGTTGGCTTGTCAAGGGTCCCTTTTCTGAATTATATTGTCTTTTGTCTTGCTATTCATTTCCAGGCATTTATCTAGTGAATGGGAGGCCACTCGGATTGAAGCACTGCACTGGATTTCAGCTCTTCTGGATAAGCATCATGATGAGGTATCTATATACAGGATCTCTATCAGGAATGCCCCTCGATTTTGTCTAATCGTCTGTGATAGTTCAGTTCTTAAGTTCATCTTGTTAGTTTGCTGTGCTACCACCTTTTCTAAAGTGTATTATACTTCTACCTATGGTAATAGCTGTCAGCTTAGTGACCTGGAATTTCAGCTTGTAAAGTTTCCTGTTATAATTTAGTTTTTGTGTTGACACACTGTGAAAAAAAATTTCATTTGGCCAATGAGAGTAAAATAATAATTTTTAACACTTATATTGCATACCTGTGCTAAAGATGCACTGTTGCTGAGTATTTCTTCATCGGCAGTCAAGGTATTATTGTGCTGTTGTAGTCTGCTATTCTTTTGGCCGAGTACATTTAAGGCCACAGGTAGCATCAGGCTTTGTGCTCATAATTTGTATTTTTTAATTGTGGAAATTAGTGTTACATTGTATGAAGATCTACATTGTTTATTTATCAAAAGTAAAGAAACACTCTTGGGGTATCAATTGTGGATGTTGTGTAAGTGGGTTAACTGCAGTTTCATTCAAGTTTTACTGCCCTTTCATAGCTTGCTAAGAAGCACGGACACTCTTCGCGACTTCGCTTATCCGTGTCCGATACGTGTTAGACACCGACACTCTCGGACACTCTTTGGACACTCAAACGAATGTAGAACATATAGGCAACATGAAGAAATTAGGTCATGTCATTGATAGTTGTAGAACGCACATACTATGAAAAATTTGCTATTATTCTCATCCAAACATGATCATCTCAAGGATAAAGACATAAAACAAATTATGAACACATAGGTAATAGAATAAATATTTTCTAACCATTCCGTATCCACTGTACGTGTCGTGCCCTACTTTTCAGAAAAATCACGTGTCCGTGTGTTGGTGTCATGTCTTATCCGTATCACGTATCAGTGTCCGTGCTTCTCAGATAGCTAGTATTGAGACCATATGACTTGTGGAGTTCCCATAAGTCCTAGGTATGTGCAATTTGTTTGCTTCTCGTTTCCTTTTGCTGGCTTCTTAGGCTTTACAAGTTGAGGTCTATGCCTCTCTGGATATGGGCTACTCATAACAAATAATTTTTTTTTCTGGGGTCTTCTATTATGTCCGTTTCACTTAGTAGGACATTGGCTAGATGTTGAGGCAGTTGCTTATTATATTTAATATCACTGACATTTTTAATTGCATCATTTTGTAGGCCTTGTTTCGTTCTTGATCTTAATATTCCATGCACTTTGAACAGGTGTTATCTTTCCTGAGTGACATATTTGACACGCTGTTGAAGGCTCTCTCTGATCCTTCAGATAAGGTAAATTTCTTTGTACTCACGTTTTGGTGGTATACCTTCTACATATGCATTGATTTCTTGCCATTAAATATTGTACATTTCATTTGTTTATGAGGAGTAATGCCTTTCAAATTTCGAACATCATTTGAAAAATTTGAGAGGACATACTTGTGAGGATCCTTCTGCTGATGAAATAGAATTCATTGATGGGTGCGAGTGTTATGTGACAATACAAGTGCAGATGGCCCCTATGTATGTATGATTAGTAGAACTTCAGTTGTGTTCCGTTTCATTTTGCCTCTCTTGATGTTCTTTTTCTATTGAGCTTTATCTTCGGTGGCTCTTTAATATGATATATTTCTGATGACACAAATCTGGTTGTTTGTATGTCTTAGGTTGTGCTTCTAGTGCTGGAGGTGCATGCCCAGATAGCAAAAGACACAAAGCACTTTCACGATCTTGTTGTCTTCTTGGTTGATTACTTTCGGAATGACAATTCTCTTCTGGAAAAGTAAGTCTTCCCCTCTGACTTCTTTCTTTGATGTAATCCGTAAGTCAGAAACCGAGAGCAATGTGTTGTTGCTCTGTCCAAGGCATACAACTTATCATGTCTGTCTCGAATAATTTTCTTCATCTTTTAATCAGACGGGGTGCCTTGATAATTCGGCGGCTGTGTGTACTTTTGGGAGCTGAAACTGTATATCGTGAGCTCTCTGCTATCCTTGAGAAGGAAGCTGATCTTGATTTTGCTTCCATAATGGTTCAGGTCTGAATTGCCATCTAGTAGCTTGTTACATGCTTTTATTTGTTAGGTCTTTCTCATCTTGGTCAGGCATTCAGGTCAGCATCTGGCTGCAGTGCATTTCTAGTCTCCTGTTCCCCTCTCTGCATTGCCTGTTGCACAGATACATCCTTGGCTGCTTTGTCAATTGTCACAGCATGTTGCCTTTCATTGTATTATAGTTAAAGAAAAAGGGCTTATCCCAGCCTGATTGTATTTCCTGTCTTAATCTTTTGATTATTGGAAATTTGTTCATGAATAGATAATGGTAGCCTCTAATCCAGCTTCAAAAGGAAACAAGAATCATTTATGGTGATAATTCGTGATGACCCCTTTGAGTATTTTGAAGAAAGCATGAGGACTTTTATCTTGGGTTTTGAGGAGTTAACGAATTAATTGTGCTGAACAGTGTTGAGCTAGGTCCATTATGATGTTCAATGTGCTGTATTTGTGTTTGTGTTCCGGAATTTTGAGGTAAAGCTATGTCCTATCAAGAATTTGATCGCTATTCTCTTAGAATGTTTATAGCTGGAGCCAAGTGCTAAACTGTGGAGCAAATTTAAATTTGCTGGATTTTTTAGATAATATTATGCACGAGAACTTGGGGCCGTGATATTTTTGTGATTGCCCCTTATGTATATGGGTGAAATTCTCTTGGTATCTAATTTTAGTACTTTTTTTTAACTCATTAAACAAAATTGTGTTCTGGGCTGAGATATCTCTTTATTTACAGGCTTTAAATTTGATATTATTGACGTCGTCCGAGTTGTCAGAGCTGCGGGAACTTCTGAAGGAATCCCTTGCCGAAGGTGCCGGGAGAGATTTGTTTCATGCGTTATATGCTTCGTGGTGCCATTCACCTATGGCAATCATTAGTTTGTGCTTATTAGCTCAGGTAATTGTTAGTCGGATCAATCTCTACGACACTATTGTCTCGTTGCATGCTAATTCATGTAATTCTTTTCAATAGGCATACCAGCATGCATGCACTGTCATACAGTCTTTGGTGGAAGAAGATATCAATGTGAAATTCTTGGTCCAGCTTGATAAGTTGATTCGCTTACTGGAGACTCCAATTTTTGCCTATCTGAGATTGCAGGTAATACATCTTGACGTAATCTCACATTCCAAGTCAAATTGTTGCCCAATTTACGTCATTTGAATTGCCTTTGACTTGCAGATTCCCTTTATGTTGGCTAGATTTTTTTGTCCCTAATGAGAAATGAAGTTAGCTTTCATTAGCATTCCCAAATTGGAGCACTGTGTACAGAAGTTAGTCTTGCTTACCAGATTCTACAACTTGGAAAACTATCTCAGTTATGTCTGAAACACATCAAGACAACTTCCAAAGAGTACAAAATCAGTCTCAAGTAAACCCATAGTTTTCACATTTCTTTATTCATTTAGCCTTTGCATGGGAGAGACCAGCAAGTGAGTTATAGTTGTCGTGCCTGGTGTCATGGATAATAATCCCACATTGGATAAGTGATGGGAGAGTTTTGAGCTTATAAATGGTGGCGCTGCACCCCCCATCAAGACTGGCCTTTTGGGAAGAGAATAATGACCCCATGACAAGTGGTGTTAGAGCCAACTCATATCCAACTCCAATATCTCGTCAAACGCTTCAACGGAATGAGATAGGAAGGAGGCCAACCTGTGACAAGGGCATCACAGGATTGGGTATGGTGAATGTCACGGATAAGAATCCTACATCGGATAAGTGATAGAAGGGTTCTGAGCTTATAAGCGATGGCACTATAGACCCCACCAAGACCAGTCTTTTGGGGAGAGAATAATGTCCTCGTGACAAGTGTTATTAGAGCCAACCCAAACCTGACTCCAATGTCTTGCCAAGCGCTCCGACAGAATGGGATAAGCAGGGGGGCCATCTGTAACGAGGGCATCACATGATTGGGTGGGAGAGAATGTCACAGATAAGAATCTCACATGGGATAAGTGATGGGAGGGTCCTGAGCTTACAAGTGGTGGTGCTCTACACCTCATTAGACCGACCTTTTGGGGATAGAGTAATGGCCCGGTGAAATTGGGCTCTCAACCGCATCGGTAGATCAGAGATTTGAATTATACTCTTCTGACAATCACATTCTCCAAGTTTGTACTATGCTGAATGAAACCCCTTAGAGCAACATGGGGAGAAAGTGGTCAAACAGAATAATTGAAATTATATCCTTTTTGTTTAAGGAAAAACATGTGTAATACATAAAAAGGATCCAAGGATGGATGCAAGGAAAGCATCCTACAAAAGACTATGTACAACCAATATGCAAGCTATGCACTAAGTCGACCACATCAAAAGATGAGCAAAAATTCCCTTAATCCCAAAAATAAAGAGCATGATGAAATTGTCTTTTAAGCGTTGAAGGGAAGCCTCGTCGCTTTGAAAGACCCTTCGGATTCTCTGGCCAAATGCTTCTAAAATTGAAAAATCACATGAGGAAAAGCCATGGGCCCGTGGCCTTCTTTTTAGCTTTCCTACCAAAGTAATCCTCCCAAGCCAAAAGATGGTTCATAATGGAGTTAGAAGAGACCTGACAAATGCCCAAACAACTAAAGGCAAGCTCCCATAGTGCCCTAGCCTGCTGGTAATAAAGCTACAAGTGACCCACTGATGCTCCCCTTTCACAGATAACATCTATTCACCGAGATCTTTCCCCTCTTTTGCAAATTGTCACTAGTCAAAATCATCCCATGTGACTCCTCCCAAAGAAAAAAAAGAAACTTTTAAAGGGGCCAAAGACCTCCAAATGAGCTTGTGAGGGAACCCTCCTACGAACAGATCTGATGGAAAATTCAAATGTAGGAGCTTCAAATAATGTGATTTAACTGTGTAGTCCCCTTTAGAATCCAAATCCGATCTTACTATATCATGTGGAGAGTCTCCTAGCTTGGCGTAATTAAGCTTGCTAAAAAAAGCTAGCAACAGTGTCATCTTCAATAAACCAGTCCCGAACAAAAACAGGGGGCTAAATCTGACAGAAAATAGTTTTTTGAATTCAGAAAAAGCTGAAACTCATTTAGAAAAGGTTTTTTAAAAAATAAACTGTAGCAGTTGTAGTAATCATTATCCCCTTCCCAAATTGTGAAAAAGTTGCTTTGAGCAGCCTTTTTAAGCTTGAATTCTAGTAGTTAGAGCATTCGTATCAACTATGATCACAGTCACTTGGAACTTGGAAGACATTGAAGTTGGGGTACTGGTTAGATTGACTGCCTCAATATAACTTGTCCCACATTTAAATCCCTTGCGATAATTGCTTTGCTCATAGTAATTATCAAGACGCAAGACTAGTTCTCCGAATCTTTGATAGCGAAGCCAATCACTATGTTTTAGTTTTAGTTAAAAATTCTGAAATAACACTGAAGAGTTCCCCATAATGTCCTATTTACGGCTTCTTGTATCAAATTGGTGTGAGTTCCAGGTGCTGTCACCCTTATTCTGACATTGCATAGTAAGGTTCATGTTGTAAAGCATTAATCAGGATTCTGTGTTTGTTGTAGCTTCTGGAGCCTGGAAGATATCCATGGTTACTGAAAGCCTTGTATGGCCTGCTCATGCTGCTTCCCCAGGTAACCTTTTCAGGAGAACACTCTTTTGGAAACAGCATCTTTGTCATCTCAATTTCCAGGTAGAATGGACTTGCATGTTGAGCTCTCGTGAATACTTGTGATTTGGCTAACAGTAGAACCATGCTGTTATTCTTGATTTATATTGCAACAACGTTAAATTGACATGGAAGTGATCTTCTGTTACATTAAATCAATTTGAGAGAAATCATGATTGTTTGATTTGGCATGTAAATAGGAGTAGGTCCTAGTGGGTGTTGTGCAAGTCAGCTTATGCAGGACTTCCTAGGAGTGCAGACAGAAAGGCAGAGGCAGAGGCAGAGGGGTTGAGAAGCTGTTCATCTCGACCTCACTACTGTAACCTACCATCCTGCAAAGTGAAAAAGGTTTTAATACAGGGATAAGTGGATGACTTGGTTGGCACCCAACCTAGTGGCACTCTTTTCAAATATATCATAGTTTCGGGTGTTGTGGTGCTTGGAAGGGTTTTCATCATTTACGAGTATGACATGCAAAAGCTATGTTGAAAAATTGGTACTTTATTCTTGTTGTGGTAGCTCAACTATTCAACTGATAATCACTTAATCAGTGAGCTTTAGTTCGTAGTTAATGTGGTGTTTGGCGGTGTTTAAACTTCTGTTGCTACATTCAGTAACCCGCTCGACCATTGTACTGCTAAGCTTTGTGTGATATATTCACAATAAATGTCTGTGCATGAAATAGTTCTGTCATCGAGGAGGGTTTCATTTCATCCAACCAATATAATTCCAATAGCTATTTATTACACCGCAACTGTACAAACTATGCTTAAATGAGATTCCTGTTGTCTCTTGCCTGATGGATGTATTCACCTCTTTTTATTCATCTGAACGACCTATGCATGCAGCAAAGCGCAGCTTTTAAAATATTGCGGACGCGATTGAAAACTGTACCTTCATACTCCTTCAGTGGTGAGCAACTTCAGAATACATCCTTGGGAACCTCACACATAAGGGGCCCAAATCATATACCTCTGCAGGATGGTGAGATGAAGCAGGACAAACAGGGAATAAATTTTGCTTTGAGGCTGCAACAGTTTGAGAAGATGCAGCGACAGCATCGTGCACTTGCTAAATCACAAGCAAAGTCTCATAGTGCTTCAGCTTCTAAGGTAATTTTCTAACTGCTACCTTTAGCGCGGACTTGATTCTTTGTTTTTCTATTTATGCTGTGTTCTTTGATTTCAGTTTACTACATGAATGTGCTGTTATTAAATCTGAAGAAACTTCAAATCCGGTAAAGGCTTGCTAGTGTAATTCCCCCCCCCCCCCCAAATTGCTATTGCAAATCCTGGTCGTCTATCCAGTTAAGCTTTGCTTTGAAATCTGGAGATACGATGTCTGCAATGTCAGGATCAACCTGTGAACACAGCTGAAAATGGGGGTTTGCTCGGTCAATTCAATCGCAGACTGGACTGATTTAAGTATAAAGCATGAATTTTACATTTTTCTTTATTGGACTTCACGTGCACAATTCCAGTCTAGTCGAACCAATCAAAAGCCAGAGCAGCCTCTCATCTGGAACTGGCAGTAGAGTGCAGATTACAATCTTTCTTAGACATTGGACGGAATCCCTTAATCCAACACCCCCCCCCCGGAAGTAACTCGATGTTTCTTACTGAGAAGAGGCAATTAAAAAATTGTGAGATACTTCCACACCAAAAACAAAATAATCATGAGATAACTTCAAAATAGTCGTGCCTGTGAGAAACCACCTTCCTAGGTGAGCGAATCGAATCCTCTGTAGGCAGGTCTCTTTGTCCTGACAATTATTTTGCGGGAAAAAAAGTTAATCGTATTTAAGTTCCACAAAGGGAAATTAAAAAGAAAGTCCAACGATTAGCAAGCAAAAGATATATAACATCAGGGGAACGAGAAATAAGAAAGAGGAGGTCAATATTAATCACTTTAGAAATGGGAAATCTTACGTGGAGCCCCTGTATTATTGGGAAGTCTGCAAGTCTTCAGGTATCCGCTAGAAAATAGTAGAATGAGAAGCTGAACATAACCCCAGCTGGGTCATTATGGGCATTGTAAAGGATTCATTTCTTAAAAACTAACTTACATAGCATCCTTTTGAAATATACATGCTGGTCCAGGGTCACGATCACATCCCAGAGGAGAATGCTTCTAAGGTCAGGTCATTTGCGTACTATACAAATGCAGTATATTTACTTGTAATGAGATGCATGGAATGGATGTGTGCGTCTTTTGAGCTTATAGCGTAAGATTATTTATAGTTTCTGCTTATTTGTCCAAAGTTCGTAATTTTAATTACTAGGATTGTTTTATAGGTGGTATACGAGTTAAATTAAGGTGAGACCTTATGGGAGATTTTCTATTTTACCTTAATTTTCATAGGTCCATTTTCAGCAGTCTACTTTTTATTTTTTATTATTTTAGCTGATGATGTTGCTAGGAAGATAAGATATAGTTTAGGGTTTAAGGTTAGCTTATTCACCAAGGTTTTCTAGGCCTATATAAGCTTTGTTTAGTTGCTAATTTAGCTGAATGAATTAAATCAGAAAATTTCCAGCTAGTTATTGCTTTCCTTAGCCATGTGGACTCATAGTTCCTTTTGAGTGGACCCTCACAGCCCCTAGGTAGATCTCCCAGGTTTTCTTTAGGTGGATTCCGAAGAATTCTGTCTTTTATTTGCTCTTCCCCCATACTGTTCATCAAGTTTTCTAGAAATCCTAAAATTCCGCAATTTTGTCCACCATAAATCCTGTTGTGCATCAGCTGGAGCCTAGCACATCTGAGCCTGTGGATACAATGGGTTTAGGATAGTATATGTGCTTGCTGATTTAGGGTCGTCAACGGAGTTATGCAAAAAGATGAATAGAAAATAATTGTTTGAGACCCAGCAGTGCCTTATAGATTGCCGCCCAAAAAAAAATGCAGATCAAAAACTCAACTGAAGGCCATATGTTGCTGATGTTTGAACGAGTGTAATACCCAATTTTTGTGGGTCCGTCCTAATGACAAAAAAGGACACTCCCAGCTGAAATAAGTGCTTTGAAGATTAATTAGACTTGGACATAAATTAGCGGGAAATAAGGGTTTAACATAAAAATATTTTTTTTCCCAAATGATATGTTTTGGGATTCCAATGGAGTTACATATCACATATGTCCTCTTGCTGAGCTGCTCCTTGGATAGGCTTCCTCACAGCCGTCGGCTGGTACTAAACTGCCATGTACATTTTTTTGGACGAGACACTTAATGCTACAATCGATAGTTACATACTTTTCTGTTCCATTGTGTGATATTACATACACCAGGTGATCCAAACAGCACAAGGAAACGGGCAGCTGCAACCTGGTACAGACAGCAACCAATCTCCACAGAGAACTTCTAGAAAAGCTCCCGGGCAGTTGCAATTGTAATTAGGTCATATTCATTTCTCCGAAGCCTATAGTTCCATCTCATGATTGCAGGGGCTAATGAGACATGGTATTTGTTTGTAAAGTTGTATATTTGTTCTAGCATCTTTCCTCTTTTTGATTAGGAAGGTTTGGGGCTGGTAGTTGGTTTGAAATCCAGATGTCCTTTGGGCAATTCACAAGCTCTAATTATTTTTTCTTTCTCTTTCTTTTTTTTTGGTTTTTTGGGAAGGTCATTGTATGCCCTCAGTGGTTCCTGTTATTTTATTGAAAACCATGTGGGCTAAAAGGAGATATTTTTAGAAAAAAAAGCAGTTGAATTTTTTTTGTTTTTTTGTTGGGGTTAATCTGTCATCAAATTGGAATAAGTTTGCATCTAATTTGTGTATATGGTCTGTTTCTGGCAAGAGTGATTTCTCTTTTGAAATATTCCTTGCCTTTTATGGTGAATGAATGTTGTGTAATGAGTTGTAACTCCAGTGCATTATGATGCCAAACTCTTGAGGCACATTGAAGTGGAATTATGTTGAGTTTGCACTGTGTTGCACTCACAATGCAACCTTAGTGTGGATTGTGTTTGAGCAGTGTTTGCGGAGATTTAAATGTAAACAGATCCTTGCAAGTAGATAGCGGATTCAGAGAGAATATTGCATTATGTCCATAAAAACGGCGGAAAAAAATCGTTCAAATAATGCGATATCATTGTCGTCTACTTGTTCTAGTTTAGAAATGCGTATCAAAATAAGGATTAAATGGCAATTAAAACGGCTGATGAATTAAAAACAGGTTATGAAACAAAAGCAGGTAACGAAACATTACACGTATGAGTGTACGACTATTGAAGGTTCCCCTTCCAAGGATCATCGGCAACCAACTTCTAATCATCTTCCTATTCTCCCAATTTATTTGGTATAGCATCACTTTCGTTGCTTCCATACTCCCCATCTGTTTGTGGCACTGTCTCTACCTTTATCCTCAACTGTAACAACTCTAAAACTGCATCGGATCGAGTGCAGAGCAAGCACACATGAGAATGAAAGCTACACAAAGGAAGACAGTGAACAAATGCAACTACATGATCCTGAATTGATCCATGAACTTGGCGCCAGGGTGATTCAGCCTCAACTAGTAGATGACAGACCATAAAGCATGGTGGGCATAAAGGTTAGGCTGCCGCTTGAAGGACTTCAATGAGAGGCCGAAGAAGGGTTGCAAGGAGATTGGTGCCATGAGTAGTAAGCGAGGTCTGAGAAGAGAAGATTCGGTCACTTATGTTAGACTGAGAATTCACAGCTAAAGAAGGCCAACAAATCTGATCACCAGTTAAAGCAGGAAAACTTTGACTCTCATGGTAACTTTCTCTTTAGGAGGCTTAGTGAGCAGAGATTGAACCCCTGTGCCTCATGCCAAACAAGCCAAGGGGCAATGTAGAGAGATCCATATGTGCAGTCCTGCTTTCGTATGTGAGAGATCCACACGCATGCAGATTTACCTCTGGAGCACTCGCGCAAACGCTATGTAACCTTTCCCGTGACAAAGATGGACCATATAAACAGGTTGTTTAAATTGGGCTGCCATCAGTTTCACTTTCAAACAGGCTTAAGTTTTGGTTGACAGAATACTAGCCCAGGTTGAGTTCTCGGTCAGCTGGTGGTTTGTCCAACATGCTCGGGTATGGGAAGGGAGAGAGGGAAGCAAAGGGAAAGAGTGAGCTGCTGAAAGCATTACATATATTACATACATTTGTACATACAGACAACATTAGACATCCAAGTATACAACAGAAGTGGGAAAAAGCAGCACCTCAGTACATTACCTGGATACCAAATGTCAGATAGTGCCCACAGCCTAAACAATAAACTAAGGAATAACACAAAAATTCACCACATACGACAGCCTCTTGCATAGATGTGGGTCACAGATCAAAGAGCATAAATCTTCTCATGGTCCGAGTTGAATTCATCAGCATCTGAAACATTGATAGAGTATGACCATGAGAAAGATTTGCTGCCACTTGCCCTCTTGATGCGTCTCTGAGAGTCATTCCCCAGAATTTTGAAATGATGTCGAAACACAAAGTAGCACATACTCAGAAGAGTTCCGATCATCATAATCGTCCCCATCAAAGTCACAGTGATAGCCAGCCATGATCCTTCATTTCCTACTACCACAAAAGCTATTGCCAAGAAAGCCCCACAAGTGCTTAGGCAGGCAGCCCACATTAGCTTGTTAGTGACAGTGACTACCTGCTTCTGAGCTTGAGTGTCCCATGCCACTAGGGTGATCTGAACAACAACAACAGCGAGAGAAATGAAAAGAGAAATGGCGTTTAGCAGGCAGAAAATCCGGAAGGCAATAGATCCAGCGATGTTAGCTTTCCCAGCCTCTGATCCATCCATTACATATTGGCCAGGTAAGTTGAATATGGCAATGAAAGCAATTGATGCAAAAAGCACAGCAACAACTGTCACTGAATTTGTTGCATTTTGGACAGCTTCTCTGTGGAGTTTTTTCAGCTCTTTTGCTATGCCCGTAACTCTTCGGTTGGTCTTCTCATTTTGTATAAGCTGAGATTGCACTTCATGTTTTATGTCACTCACAGTCCTCTTTAGTTCCATAGCTTCATCCAGTTTGCCTACGTTCCTGGCAAGCTTAGCACCAGCTTCTAATAGAGCTTCCCTAATTTCCAGAGTAGAGTCCCCGTACTGTAGCTTTGCTGCCAAATCCATAGCTGTTTCTTGCTGATTGTTAATGGCATTGACTTCAAGAGATGTATAACTCAGCAACATGCTCACTATCTGCAGGTTTTCATGTATAGAAAAGGGGGAAAAAAACAAAAGGGAAATAAGTTTAGCACTATAACATGGCTAAAGGTCACAAGATATGAGACATGAGGCATGTGACATGACTGATATGTTGGAGACTATAACAGAAAACATACAGTACAGTGGAAATTCATGTCCTAATTGTTGAGGAGGTATAGTGCTAATTTCAATGCAATCCATAGAGTAACACACAATGAAAGCATGGAGTTCCAAATAGAAAAATCACACGGTAAGGGATGAAAATAGGCAGACCCCTAAAGTACTGTGCCACAGGAAATAACGTACGGGTTTTTAAGTTGAAAACAAATATCAGTATAACCCAAACAATCCAGGTTCGTCATGATTGCCTTAAAACCAAAAACTATTTCCTCCACGTATATGCAAAATACTGAACCCACTACTGAACAGGAGCTTGGAACTTATGTTTGTAGTGCTTGTGAAAGTGAGCAGCAAAGAAAACAATATTAGTCACAGCTAATACCTACTCCTTAGAACTGCACTTTGTGCCTCAAGCACACCTAATTCCAGTGACTCACTGGGGCATAACCAAGGCACATGCATCAGTGCACCTCAGGGATAGGTGCAAGGCGCATGTTCCTCACACGTCACAGAAGCTGACCCACATTCAAAAAAGTTACCAATCTGATAAGCATAAAGGAACATCCTTTGTGCATGAATTCTAAGTTGATCATCCCTCTAAATCAATTTATTCATGTTACTCTCAGAACTAGGGTTTTCTTTGAGAAACTCTTCTGAAATTAGAGGTTTGATTGAGGGTAGTATTGAAATTGACGACTTTTACTTAACCAAGAAGACAACTTAGACAGCAGGTGGAACAGCTTTTCACTGATCAAAATTGCCACACATGACACAAGTTTTCTTAAAGTCCCTCTCCCTTCCACCCAAAAAACCCCTCAGTAATATTGAAGTCTATCGGTTATATTGAAAGAGCACAGACAACAGCAGGACAGCGCTATTGCTTCCTCAAACTGCTAGCAACTGATGGATCATGCTTTGGCTTGCACATGTATTTGCAAACTGTGCTGTTAGACTAAACTTGCTGTGAACTGTGTGTGCAATATCATCCTCCATTTCTGTTATAGAGTAGTAGCTAGCAGTCAACGCAAATCAAATCTGAGGTCTGATGGGAATATCCTCTCCACAGTTCGATGAAAGGATAACAGCACAAGCATTTGACCCGCCCCCAACGCTGCCCTAGGCGGGATCTCCAGATATAGGCTGAGCTCTGTTTGTTATAAGATACTTTATCAGAGAAAAGAAACGAAATACACGGCTGAGAACAAGCTGGAGGCTAAGAATATAGGAAAGTTGATGTCCAAATTTTATTCATGAAAAATTAGTTTTTTAGTGTCATTGTTTACGCAATGCAGAGCAACAGAAATAAAAGTTGGGACAGAAAACTTGGAAAATAAAGGAAAAATTGATAAAGAAATCCCTAGAAAACAAGGCTTATTTATACAGGTGCACATACAAAAAGGAAAATTCAGAAGACGATAAATTTTACCAGACAGACAAAGGATTGAAGGAGAAAATCAGTGTCCCATAAATGCATCATAAAATAAAAAAATATATGCATAGAATTATGTGGTCTCAACCCCTCAGACCATTAATAAACTAACACTAACAAAATTACCTGTGCGCGTGACTTCCTCGTGGCTATATGAAGAGCAGTATTTCCCTTCTTGTCACGTTCATTCAACACTGTACAGTCAGCGAGCAACAACTCCTCTATTATTGAAGGATCCTGACCCTTTGCAGCCATATGGAGTGCAGTTTGACCCTTTTTATCCTTAATGGACACAATTCCTGCATCCCTTTCTATCAGAGCTCTGACCATGCGTAGCAGACCATACCTGGCAGCAGTATGCAGAGCAGTCTTTCCATTTTTCCTTACAACTCTTGCTGCACATGAATCAGCATCCAATATGGCATTGACAACTTCCAAGTGATCTTGCAGGGCAGCTGAGTAGAGAGGAGAAGTATTGGTAGAATCGTGTGATTTGCAGAGAAAGGGACAAAAGTTCAGCAGTCTTCTCACAATTTCTGAGCAAGATATATAAAGCCATGCATTAGTCATTAGACATGCAATTTGAAGACCGGCATACCATACAGTCATTCAAATTGCAAACCAAGAAAAAATAAAGTTATATCCAAAAGTGAAGGTGTAGGACTGAGTTGGAACTTGAATATGGATTGCACATTCAAAGAGCAAAATTGATTGCAACGCACAAGGGCTGTTGAGTTTCATAGTCGAAAAAGGAGGATGATGTTGGAAAGGCTGACAGTAGGGTACTTAAACCATGCAAGATCCTCTGTACAAGTTTTGGGATCCCTTTGGAGAGAAGGCATAACAAGACTAAGTTTAATGTTCAATAAGCTTAGGTCCAATCAAATGGTGTTAATCACTTTATAAAAGAATGCACATTCACAGCACCATCAAGTCCAACCAGATAACATTTTATAACTGCACCTGGTACAGTGGTCAACCCTTGAAGTCTGAAAGGACCAATAGGTCAATAGTAAAAGAAAAGCAATCCAAATAGGAGTGAAATGAACTGAGTTGAGCTAATAATTATGCAAGCTTAGCTTACGAGCTTACTGAGCTTGAAAATTTGGGCTTAGGGCTCATCTCACCAGAGCTCATAAGCCCAACCAAAGCCTTTCGAAGCCAACGTTTCCCATTAATTCTTAGGATTTATGTTTTACAAAATCAGGGAAATCAAATTCCAACATTGAGAGAAATTGACAGAAACAAACCCAAATCTTCAAGAGGTAGCACTATGAATAGCATTATGGTATATGATAGAGCTGATAACAACAACTTAGGTTCGGATGACTGATGAACAATGGGGTCATTGAGCGATGAAATAAGTCCCCAGCTGTACAAATTGGTATATTTTTTCCCCCTAAAGAGTGGATCACTGCCTCAGTTCAGATGAGTGATCAACACATGCTAGTGTAAGCTCGCCTCAAACATGTTGTACTCCTAGCATGAGCTTTCCCGAGCAAAGCTCCTCAAATTTCCTATGTAGGCAGTTCATAAGTCCTGATGAGTTGTCTCAACTCAATTCCACACTATGTCCAACAACTACTTTGAATTTATGCAACCTATGGATTCCACAAATCCTATCATAGCTGCCTGTATAGCTTATTTCTCTATCAGTAACAGCATAACTACAGAAAAAAAAACTTTAATGACATGAGACTAAGTTTGACTTCCATACGTAGTCGGACGGTTAATCGTTACATATTTGCAACGACGAAACGAAACTGCAGTTCTATTTGTAAAGCTCTTACAGCAGGGCAGTTTTGAAAGGGATACACTTTTTTTAAAAAATCAGGAAAAGAATGAACATATTTCATTAACAAAAGGGTGGATGCAAAGTTAGCATCCTACAAAAGGCTATACACATCCCATATGCACGCTATCCACAAAATCTAAGAGATCAAGAGAAGAGTAACAAAAGATCCCTTTGTCCCAAAAATAGAGAGACTTGATGAAATAATCTTTAAAACATTGAAGCGGCATTTCCATACCCTCAAAGACTCCCCTATTTCTTTCACGCCAAATGCTCCAAAAAATTGTATAAGGAAATAATCTGACATTCTTCTTTTTAGCTTTCCTACCAAAAAATCCCTCCCATGCATAGAGGGGATCCGAAATAGAATTGGACATAACCCAAGAAACTCCCAAGCAACTAAAGGCCAGATCCCAAAGAGCTCTTGCAAAAGGGCAATGAAGCAATAATTGGTTCACCGATTCTGCTGCAGCTTTGATAACGGGCACCGATTCACCAAGATGTTAACCCTCTTTTTCAAATTATCGTAAGTCAAAATACTGTCATGGGTAGCCTCCCAAACAAAAAAAGACACTCTAAATGGAGCCAGGGACTTCCAAATAATCTTCCAAGGAAAAAACATTCCCAATATTCGATGCAAAGGTGAAGAAGGCAAAGGCGAAAGGAATATACTTAAGCCTTGCTCAGCAAAATTGGTTGTTTAGGTCGCAGATAGCTATTTAGGTTGTGGATAATTGTTTAAAGAGCGGATAGCTATTCCAGTTTAGTTATTAGTGGTTAACTGTTTGAATGAGCGATTAAAAAAATGAGTTCGGTAAATTTAGTTGTTAGGTTAGTTGATTAATATATATTAACATAAAAGGATATTGATAATTTCTAAAGATAAAATTTCCAAATGGTATGTTTTGGCCATAAAATATTAAACGTTACTGCTGAATGCCAAAAACTAACACTGGTAACTTTTCAAAAACGCTGCTTGACATGCTAAATGCAACTTGGAATACTAAACCAGACACTACATTACCAAACACTAAAATTGGATTGATCATTGTCTTGACTTGGTCAAAACGCTAAACGTTACTCCAATGCTATTGCCGAACACGGCCTTACGGTCAAGGCCAAATGGGCAATACTACTTACAAGGTATGGACATAATGATTTGTGATGTCCCAGGCCAGGCATCTTGAACAGTTATAGAAGTCTTTTCTGGAAGGAAATGATTAACACCTTTTCATGGGTGGCTTAATACGGTTACAGCTGGAATTCCTTATCAGGAAGGCATATGAAGCTATAAGAGATGCCATATAGCATGTGATTTCAAAACATTTCTACAAGCAGCAACCTGCAAGGCTGCAACCCCTACCCTCCAGGATATACTTTTTGTTACATGACTTCCCCTGCCAGATAGCATATCCATTCCTGATAGATTGTATAGATAAGCTGCAGACTTCGACATAGTTACAAAGAACATGCATTGGAGTCATTGGACAGATAATACACATCAATACAAGAGTGCAGTTTGCTACATATCACACACATTCAGAATAATTTATGGTTCAGGATCAGTATCAGGATCAGAGCATGCGAATCAATGACATATTCAAGGGCAAAGCTCTATGCAAAAAAATTTAAATTTGCAATTTACTCATTTGATTAGTGCAAGCGTACAAGGAATTTCATGCCCACATAGCAGTACAGCACATACTAGTAGTTATGAGAATCCAGAACCCATTTCTCATTCAAACCAAAAAGGACCCATTTTCCAAAAACTTGGCATTATTCCCGCATAAATTTAAGGGTCCATTTAAGCATTCTACATGGGTATAGCATAGAAGAAACAAAAACAACCACCTCAGTTAGCAGTAAAACATTAATATCAACTCGAACAATAAAAGCTAATTCAAACAATGTAACCTAAAATGGGCAAACATCTTAACGCAGTTAAGAACCGAAAAAAGGAAAGAAATCAAATATACCCAAATGGCCACGCTTAGCAGCAACGTGAAAGGCATCCAAATCAGCCCTAGACCTAACTCCAGCAATTTGGGGATCACAAAAATTGAGCAACAAACTCAGCATATCCACCAAATTGTTTTCTGCAGCAATATACAAGGGGGTCTCTCCAGCATCGTTCTGAAGCGCCATGAGAGCTCGGAATGAAGCTCGATCTCGATCACGACCAAGGGCAGCTTCATCTTGAGCTAATCGGTCAATGATCAACTTCACTGAGGGGATGTCGTTGGATTGGACGGCGTAGAAGAAGGGTTGGTGGGTGATTAGACGAAGTGACTTTGAGTCCATCTTCTTGAGTTCTTGTCAATGGCGAGTAGACCACATGTGAATGGGAAGAATGCAGTCCATCATACGCAAGACCGCAACCAAAGTAGCTTTTTCGAGTCCTTGCTTTTCAGTCCTCGATTAATATTCACCCAAACAACTTGTGATTTTAAAAACTTTAGATTTACATTTACATTTAAAAACTTCTTTCAATTGTTTACAATTACAATTTCTTATGACTAATTTATAATTGTTCACGCCTTCTTGGTAGGTAATCAAATATTAGGACACTTGATTTTTATGAGAAAGATAAAGATTTGATTTTTTTTCATATTGTTTACAAGCAAAATAAGTTCACAATACAAAGTTTAAAATGAGACGTCTAAACAGAACACAACCACTACGAATATGTTTAATACCTAACACATATCAAACTTAATATTCCAACAAAACAACAATCATGAATCATCAAAGACTCTCACAAAAGGCAGCCTCCATTCCTCACCTTTAATTCCAAATGTTGAAGCAGTACATGATAATGCAATGAATGTTTGGAACTATTAGCATTACAAGCCAAAAGCCTTGCAAACAAACATCCAGTAGCTCTTAAAAGATTCTTTGTATCGCTCTATTGATGTCGGGCTAAGCATTCCTAATACAACCCCTTCCCCGCCCGCCCAAAAAAAAAAAAAAAAAAAAAAAAAACCTCCATTTAGCTTTAACACCTCAGACAAAATCAGCAATCTACCTTTGTCAATCTTTTAGCGTTAAAAACTCACGCTCCTAAAAAATTGTCCTTATTTCTAACGTACTCTCATAAAATCCATCTGATCCATAGTTTTCCTCTTTTCATAACCCTTCATCTCTCATCCTCTTTTTCTCTCAAATTTCTCATTGAGGAATGAAATGTAAATGAACCACTTACCAACTCCAATCCCACAAAAGTGATCTAAAATCTAAACAATTGAACTTCTTGTGTGCATTGCTATTAAAAGCAATTCCTCTAAATATCCAATAAATATCAAGTTGTAACAAACTATGGTATTCACAAGCCATCCAACTCCAATAAAGCACATGAGATTCTCAAGTTATGAGAAAGCACATGAGATTGTCAAATTACGAGAAAGCACATGAAATGATCAAATTATTTTTCCAGTTGTGCATAATCATTTCGAGTTTTCCATTTCAAACTCCATATTACTAGCAAGGCTGCCCCCCTCAATTGATAGTTCAAACAGGATGTTTATTTCAATTTGAGAATAACTATTCCTTATTATAGCAAATAAGAGGTGCATTTATCTTGGGTTAAACATCTACTGAGGAATATGTGCATTGAATATTTACGTTAAATTTTGCATTTATAAAATATATTTCACTTCTCTATCCTATGATTTTTACTCTTAATGTGCTCAATGCAATGAACAACACTGTTTTTGCCAAATATCATTATTCCACAACCCACTCTATCATCAATTATTAGGGGTAGGCAAAAAAATCAAAACTGGACAAAAAAATTAGGTATCCGGTTCTGAACCCATGACCAGTTTGGACCAGGCAAGTACGGAATTGGTTTCAAAATTTAAAATCCGATAAAGTCTTGAAATTTCTCAAAACTGTTTTTGTGGGTCTTATGGAATCAACCTCTCTATGGGTAGGAATACCGGTAGAGGTAAGGTTGCCTACAGCTGGATCTCCCCAAACCCTGCGAAAGCGGGACCCACTTTGGGAGTTTGTTGTTGTTGTTGTTGTTGATAAAGTCTTGAAATTTCGGAACTGGACCCAATCTCAGTATTCGGTCAATATTTTAAAGAATTTTGATGAAAAATTATAAAACGTAAAACCTTATTTCTAGAGTGATGTATCTTTTGTACAAAGACTCAACTCTCAACTACCCCAATTTAACTTTGTCTTTTTTTCTTTCAATTTATCGCCAACTTACTTTTTTTGTATCTTGACCACTATGGATTTCTTCTTTCAAGCTTTGGTTCTTCTCCTCACGAGCCATGTTTTTTTACTGCGCACTTGTTATTATATTATTTTGACAGTTTTTTATGTCTCTCTCTCTCTCTATTTCAAGTGAATTAAAATAATTTGTAGGTTTCTTGTTCATTTTGTAATCTCTATTTGTGGGTTTCTGATTAATATTGTCTTCAATCCTCTAAGTGTAGTAATTCACCTTCACGTGAGTAGGGCAACATCTTTGTTGTGTCTTGTGAAATGAATGCCTTATGCATTCTATTTAAATGTGTCTAAAATCATTAAGCTTTCCTTTTTAGGTAATCACTCATGATTTCTATTGTGTATAGACTAACGACTGACCCATAAATAACTACAACATATCTACCGTGTGTTTTGCCCTCACTCACGTACTATTTGAGAAACTTCACAATATTTCATATTACTTAAGGGTACTTTTAATTAAAACAATCAATCTATGAGTTTTTAAAAACAATCTCCTAAAAAATAATTGTATACCTAATAATATAAGAGTCGAATAAAACGCTTTATTTTAGACTAAACCCTCAGGTATCATAAAAACTGTATAAAAGCATACTTGATACATCTAAAGTTCTAGTGGAATGCAATGGAGGGGGGGGGGGATATTGAAAAGCACGAACTTAGAGGAGGGATTCCTTTATCTTGTCTAAACATTAGGCAATCAAAGTTTTCACGGGGATTGAAGGGAGAAATTGTGTCGAGTTCAAAAAGCATAGTCATGTAGAAGGAAAGAAAGGATGTAATAAAAACTATTAAACGTTACATGAGAAAAAATGTTTTATTTGTTTTAATGATTTAATAGGTTGAATCTCAACTGCTAAAAAGATAATGTATATAGAACATGAGGATCATTAGACAATGGCATTGTACTTGAATTGAACTTTGTGGTCATTAATGTTGCCGGTGCGGTCTCCACCGGTTGTTCCAACTGTTCCCAAGCAACCAATAATGCATTTTGTAGTGGACAACCTTAGAGGGGGGAGGAGAAACGAAAAGATGTTGAGTACAAATATCATATAGAATTCACTAATAAATTAGATGAGTGTCCTTTTTAGTCTCACAAACTTGCAAATTGGTCATTCAGTTGGGTCGGACATGCTAAGGTTAATAAGAGTTTCATTTGATTTGGATGAGTGCAAATCAAGTCATTTTTTTGGGAAGTTATGCTTCGCATTTCATTATTGTTTAGTTATACGGATGTAGGTGAACCGACTCGCGAGCCAGCTTGCTCTTTGGGTTGCTAAGCTTGGCTCATTGTGAACCTGAGTCCGAGGTTGTTTGGTTATCTGAGTTGAGTTCAAGCCTTACAAATTGGGTTGGGGAGCTTCCCAAGCATACACGAGCTTAAATGGGCTTCCATGAGCCTTGTTAAGAAACAAATTTCAGAGTGTGAATAATTAAACTCTATACGTAAAGTTAGTGATTGATTAATAACAACCACTTACCGCCACGCTGTCGTAACTTTACTTTTATAGTTTTACCTCTTGAAAAAAAAATTCTATCCTCTCTCCTCTATGGTTTCTTTAAAATTTAGATTTTTCATGTACTTAGTTGCTCATGTAGCGGTAGCATGGTAGTACTGACATAGCTTATGCAAGCTTACTCTTCTAACATTATCAGCCATTGATTAGTGATGATAACAACTCATCAACTATTAATGATTCGACAATTATGACTATCATATGGCTACACAAATTAGGCACACTCACAACTTCTTTGTATTTACTTGCGAGTCTCATCACAAGTTGAGCCTACACTCAAGCCTCAGATAAGCTGAGCTTGAGCTTGATTTTACCGAGGCTAAATGCCAGGTGATAAGCCGAGCTTCAAAATAGGCAGGCTCGGGCGAAGTTCAAGTACACCCTTATTTAGTCCAATAAACTTATTTTATAAAGTAAAAAATTGCAGGGATTTTGAATTAGAGCAATCAATTAAAGTTCGAACAAAAAATATGACTAGTCACATTTAAGCGTCAAGTTGGATATTCACCCAGGTTACCCAGGTCAAATAATTGATACAAACCTGGCTTAGGATGATCACATTGTAGAGCCTAATGAAACACAACCTAAGCATTACCTATATGGTACATTCAAATGCCCATGACGCAACATGTCATGAGAATGGTGCGACTTGTGTCTTTCGTTCTTTTGCACGAGATCAGATTGACATTCAAGAGAGGAAACAAAATAGAAGAAAGAACTATAAAGCATGACGGCAGAGGCGAACTGCGAGAAAATCTTTTGTAACAACTCCAACTTGAAATGAGGTATGACTCAGCATCATTTCACTATAACTTATTTCAATGGTGCATGGAGGATTGCAAGCAAGACAAGAGATTTAAATGTCGAGTATCCAAACTCATTATGATACAATGGCCTTCAAAGTCAACATCGAAAAAGAAAGGTAGATGTGTTGTGGTTGAACGATACACATATCGTTCTCATGAGACATCTTATAGTCAATGTTGAGGATTCTAATCACTGTCATTGTACTAGTATTAGGTTTTATGGAACAATGTTGCCAAAAGTTGGTTGTATAAGTTAACATTGGGTTATTTTAGTGGTCTTTATGTTTTGTTTGTAATATTTGCATTACCCTACAACACCCCCCCCCCCCAAACAAACTCTGAAATTTTGAGTTCCGGATACAAAATTTCAAATTGCCAAATCTAAAGTCTGAAGTTTCAAATATGAAACTTTATATGCATTTCAATTTTCTAGATTTACAAGTTTGAACTTCAGAAAATTCTATATACTTACTGATGGAGAATAAGCAAGATAGCAAAGCAATATGTAAACATACCACCAAACTGATCAGGCTAGTTTGGTTGTTAGGACTGAATCTGGGAATAAACTGAACTGAAACAAGGGTACAATTCTAGAACCAATATACATTGACTTTGAACTTGATACAATCACACCACCAAGTCAAATTTAGGGCCCAGATACACCATCATATCAATAGTCAAGACTCACTAGAACACCACCTATAATGATTAGTGTACATGATAGCTAGAGAGAGTTTTTAGAGGAAACGGAGCTACGCTCAACTTCATATATTCAACAACTATCTTTGCCATACAAAATCAAGCCTTGAATCCTCGGCTTAGTTTACTCTCTCAACAATTAAAACTTAAAACATAGCTAACAAAAAATATAATACAGATTCAAACCAAAACAGCAGCTCTGGGTTGATCTTTGACACCTAATACCTTTGCTAATCTCTATTACTGAGGTGTCAACCCTTGGTAGCACCCAAGTACTGCTAACAATGACCTTGGGAAGCAATTTGCAACTGATTATGAAGATAATCACACGGGCTATCAGCAAGTACAGCATTCTTTGATCCAATGGATCAAGGGAATTTCCTTTGAGTTTGGGGTGGTTAAAAGCTTATGCAAACTGACTTTAACCTGTAACTTTAGGGCCACCTTTGACAATATTTTTGATGCCTTTTTAAGCCAACAAATGTGCCAAAACTTGCTGCTACAAATGAGTCATAGTTGACTCTCCAAAAACTGTCCGACCCGCTACTGCTGCTGACTGTGAACTGTTGCTGAAATGGTCCCAAAATTAGTGGAGCAACTATCATTTACTAGGTGATGAATTAGCTAGCAAATGATTTAAGTTACTCCTAACATAACCCCACTCTTATTGGAGCAGATAGTAGACCTTGGCTGAAAGCTTGCTAAAACACTGAGCATGAGATCTTAACTTATGACTTTCTGGACCAATGCTTGAACCTCTTGGCTTGAATATGTTGGCTAAACTTGGTCATTAGCGGGATGTTCTCCATCACTTACGAGTTCAAATAGTCTAATAACCATCAAAAATTCTCTAAATTGTCTAATTTAAAATTAAAGACCTTGAAGTTCAAATGGTCTAATAACCAGCAACCAAAATCAAAACGCCCAGAGTTCACAACCACTTCATATATTGATGACAACAAAGTCACAGTAGAAAGTACACAAAGAAGAATTAATAAACATAAATAAAGAGAAAAAACCAAAGATCAATAGAAGTATGAATGTGCAACTCACTATAAAATCAGGGTCAATGAACCCTTCGACAAAGGAGACAATATATATTTGAGAATAGGGGAGTAAGAAAGGAAAATTATTACATATCCAAGCCCCCTCCCCCCCCCTCCCCAAAAAAGGAACAAGAAAATGAGTTGACGTGTTATCTCGCTCGAAAAATCAGTCCCCACCCTTGAAATTGTTGATATTAAGAGAGATAAAGAGGTGTAAGTAAAGTCGACTCCAAAAACCTAAAAGATTCAAAAATATTTAGATTATTATAGCTCGCTAGAAATTTTCAATTGTCACTTGAAAATTCCAGGAACAATAGACGCAAGGAGGAATAAGCATAGACCTTCAGCACCCAAAAAAAAAAAAAGAGGTTAGAACATCTGAAAAATACTGAGAATATATGCTTAAGAGACAAAAAGGGGATAATTTGGTGTTACCTTACCGAAAAACATTGACCCTCACCAGATGTCCTAAGGATATGGGTAGAGAAGATGAGATAGAACAGAGAGGCTACTAAGAGGGGTTAGTGGTGGTCTGAAGAGAGAATGAGAGAGGGCATTGAAGGGTAAGTGGGTGCTGAGGGGCTAATAAGATAGAATGAGGGTTATAGTTAGGGTTTATGGGTAGGAGATAGGGAGTGGTGAGGCCAGGAGGGGTAGGGTTAATTATGCTTAAATTTTGTCGAAGCATTGTCAAGTGCATTCAAAAACTTTTCAGGATTGTGATGAGTCCCTCCACAATTTGTCAGGAGT
Source organism: Selenicereus undatus (assembly GCA_017589665.1). Classification (NCBI taxonomy): domain Eukaryota; kingdom Viridiplantae; phylum Streptophyta; class Magnoliopsida; order Caryophyllales; family Cactaceae; genus Selenicereus; species Selenicereus undatus. The sequence goes on along the minus strand of JACYFF010003369.1, from coordinate 85,056,042 downwards.
ATGAGAGAATTTGCATAATTTTGACGGCTCCGAAAAAATTCGATCACATGACAAATAGTAACCCTCAATTTTGATGAACTTCCGTCAAAATATGGCCTTGCTAGGCCAAATTCGACATCGACATATGCGACTACAACAGGGCATCATTATAATTTATTATTCATAAAAATTCCTGCCAAAATTTGCAACAGAGAAATTTTCTGTCAAAATCCAACTACAATTTTGTAGTGAATGTGTGTGTGTGTGTGTGTGTGTATATATATATATATATAAATGAGGCTTTAGTAACTTTGGGCCTATTCATTATGAGTATATTGAAGGAAAATAAACTTGTTGGAATGGGTTGAAGAAGCTTGGAGCAGCTTGGAGCAGACTTGATTAGTAATAGTTAGCATATTGGACTAGATAAAAGTAAGTTGAAACATATTAGAGCGAATTGGAGCATATTCGACTAGTAGTTAGCAAATTGGAATGGGTTGCGACAAATTGGAGCACGTTGGAGCATATTGGAGCAGTTTAGGAGCAAATTGAAGTGTTTTAGAATGTCTTGGAGCATTTTGGAGTGATTTTCAATGGTTTTGTGCGACAATATTTTTTTTTTTTGTAATACTAGTTTTCATCCAAAAAAAATTATGGAACAGATGAGTTGAACATGATTGCAAGTATTAGTGTGCAAATTAACAACATTTTTTCATACATCTAGAAAAAATGTAATAAGCATTGCAATAAGAGAATTGCGTTTAGCTACAAGTATAGCAAAATTTTATATATAGAAAGTTAGTGGTTGTTTATTGATGAAATTGTATCAGCTACTACATCCACCATTCATTCATTCGTTATTTGTTTGTTTTGCTCATTGTACAACCCAATGTGTTAGTTGCTGTTACTATGTTCATTGGTCTTGGCAAAATTAGTATTCCTTGTTCATGCATTGACAAAAGTTATGCGGTGTGTAACACGATATAATTATATCAAGTTGCCATTTTCTACTAATTTGAGATATTTTGGCATTCAATATCTTCCAAGTCTTAACACTCAAAACATTCTCTCGATTGTCGACCATATCGAATAGTGGAGAAATTATAATTCTCTCTATTTTCAGCAGGTGATCCGTATTTTCTAATTGATTTTTATAGCTTCAAAGTAAACACAATAAAGTAAATCTGACTCGGTTGAGATTAACTTGTTAATTTGTTGTTAATAATTAATTTGTTAATAGTAGCTCCAGAGTTGTGAGTACTTGTGACCACATTATTACGATGATATCCTATTCTTAATTTGTCCTCAATATTGATTGTTCTAAAATTTTTTATAAAAAATTACTATATGTTGTATATATCCGCTGAGGTAAATTTGTTGTTCACACGAAAAAACTTTTGTTTTTTATAATGGTCTGGATTGACTTTGAACGAGTTTCAATGGTTGTGAGCGAGTTAGAGTAAGTTGGAATAAATTGGAGTAAGTTTGATTAACAGTTAACAGGTTTGAATAGATTGGAGTAAGCTTGACTAACTATCAATAGGTTAAAGTAGGTTAGAACGTATTAAAATAGATGACAGATTCAATGTGTTCATAACAAATAGACATTTTAATTTAAGATAGGCATAAAACATACCAAATTAAACAGAAAAAAAAAAAAAGAAAAAAGAAGAGAGAGAGAGTGTGTAGGTATTTTAGACAACTTCTCTCATTCACCAGGCGGCATATCTGGGGCTGCCCTCTCGTCATTTGGGCTCGGAAACCAGCGTGGCTTAACGGAGCTTCCCTAACCCCACTTTCACCTTCACCTTCACCTTCTCAGCGCACCGATTGAAGCTCTGGACCTCTTCCTCTGTCTATGTCCATGAAACTTAAGGGCTTTTAGCTGCTATTGCATCTCGTTCGTTTCGCCCCTGAATTGCCAAATACACTATGTCTTTTCCCCCCATAGAGTGTGTATACATTACGGAAGATTTTGTCAGAGAATTGAAAAATGGAAACCCTAGCTTCAGATTGGAATTGGGGCAGCCCGTCTCCCTGCTTCGCTTCCTCTACGAGCTTTGTTGGTCAATGGTGTGTTTCTGTGTTCCTCGCCTTTTGTGTGGTTTAATTTAGTCCCAGTAATGGTTGATACGGGGCTTCCCTAAATTTGGGATTTTTGCATTGATTACTATGGGGGTTTTGGATTGTAGGTTCACGGAGCCTTGCCGTTTCAGAAGTGTAAAGCCTCCTTGGATGCTGTTGAGTTTGCGGAATCAGTTTCAGAGGAAGAACTAAGTTCGAATTTAGCAGATGTCGTTACCCAGATGGCTCTTGATGTGAGTTAGAATCACTGTACTCTTGTAATTTGCTATTCTTTTAGTTTTAGTTGCAATTCCTTGTTCCTGAGCTGTAGCTAGTGGGATTGTATTGGTTTATATATTTAAACTCCCGCTTTCTGTTCATTCTTCTGGATGCATGTTGGTTCGGTGATTTAGGTGCTTTGTAGTAACTGGCGTTTAGCTCAATCTCCTTATTATCCGGGAGGGGGTTTGGTGAACAATATACATTCATGCTACTGGAGAGGGGATGCATGGTGGAACGTGGAAGGATCCTATTCTGCTTACATAGGGCAAATATCTATTAATTGGTTTATGGAGTTGCACTTTGAACCAAATCATCCTGTTGGGATGAACGGATTTTGACCTGGGGAGCTCGCTAAATTGATAGTTCCCTGGCAGAAGTCCTTTAAATTCCAGTGATGCTGCACTTCTTAGCTCGGGAGAAGGGGGGGGGGGTTGTTTTGTCGGGGGAGCCAGAAAGTCCTTATGGACTACTCTGGTGCTAACTCCAGGGTATCCTATTGGAATGGGAATCAATTTCCTTTCTGTCTTATCGGTGAATAATTGAATCTTACAATGCCCTTACTTATTCAAGGTATTGAAATATCCCATTCTTCTTTTTCTCAGGGATGTTTTAATGTTTCTTGTATATTTGTTGCTGCTGAATATCCTAACTCTTTTCTCACTCATCATCCTGCATCTCCTGGATAACTGATGCAATTTGATTTTGCTGACATTTGTGAGCTTAACTATTTTGCAGATGACCATGTCTGGAGAGACCCGAACTCGCCTCATTAAATTGGTTAGTTGTGCATCTTAGTCTTATATTCTGCAAATTAATATATTCTATCCCTTCCATTTGAGTGTACCGATGTTTGGAGGAGAGCATTGTTTTAGAACAAGCCATCCAAAGTCCAGACTAGCATTCGGGTGCTATCGACGTTGAACCTTTTGTGCTTCCTGTGAGCTTGGCCTACAAAAGACATAAATTTTGTTTTTTGAGCATCAATGCTAGCACAAGTATCTGGGGATATGGGTTGAAGGAGACATAGATGAAAATTGTAGTTATGGTGCGTTCATGCCAACATAATATTTTTCTTATTCATCGTAGTCCGCCCCTAATTCCTGCTTTTCCTCCCAAAACAAAGTAATTTTATATTTTGTAATGCAATTAGATGCTTCTTTGAAACTGAAGCATTATGATGTCTACTAATGGATGCTGAATTGAGTGGTCACTTGAGAGTTTTAGTAAAGGTGCAAAGTATATTTGTGAATGTGAAAGTAATGAACAATGAATGTTCTTTCGCTGTAAGAATGTGCCAAAGAGAGGTGGGTGGGGTAGGAAACATAGCAACGAGGAATCACAAAACAAAGGAAAGACTGGCTAATTGAGACAGAAATCCAGCCTGTGAGATTCAACTAAAGGACAAAGAGCAGCAGTAACTGGGTGCGGTGGAATTAACCGTTTTTTTTTAAAGATCCTGATGATGCTGAAGCATGCCATCATTGGCCCAAGCTTGTAGTTAAAGCGAGGTATGTGATGCATAGGCGGAAAAGCAATTGTGTGCTGTTGCCTTAGGTTTCCCAGTCCAATTGTTATTCCTCTTTATGTGGGATTGATCCTTCAATGGCAACAGATTACAGATCCCATGCATTTAAGGCCCATAAATGATTTTTTTATTTTTTTCTTGAGATTTCTTGCTATACACCATTGAAATCCCAAACATTGTAGACATTCGATAGGCAGGAATCCAAAGTGCATGTGCGTGCCTTTCCTTCTTCGTCATTACATTTGCATGCATTTGCTGTATTATTTTGATCTTACCGTTCTGTTGCTTTCTGTCATTTCTTATACTGTTGTATAGGCGAGGTGGTTCGTGGAGTCCTCACTAGTACCAGTCAGGTTCTTTCAGGAGCGTTGTGAGGTTAGTTACTGACTTTCTATTTAGATGACTGTTTTGGTTTAGTGTTTTGTATTTCATCATGCCTTTTGAGTAAAACTGACAAATTTCCTCCAACTTCAGGAAGAATTTCTCTGGGAGTGTGAAATGGTGAAGATTAAGGCCCAGGAGCTAAAATCTAAAGAGGTATCATTTAATCTTCCTCTTCTCTATAACCCCATGTGGTAGACCGAGTTTTCTAAATTCTTTTGCGTCTCTCTTTGAGTTCTTGATTGATTCATTATTTCATTTTTGGGTTATTGAGATCCAGTGTGAATACCTACCTTGGTAACGCTTTGTATGATGTTCCTTTTTTAAATATATTTTTTTAATACAGAAGTTAACTTTTCCTTTGTTGCCTCTTAGAAAAGCTCATGGCTGATGACCCCCCTCCCAAATGTTGGTTTGAAACGCCTTTGAGATCTTTCATGGAGAATTTCATTTTCCTAGTGTTGGGACTTCAACTCATCTTCTAAGCCTCATTTTCATTCGATCTAATTCATCAGCTATGTGCTCTGTCGGTGCTATTAACATGACTTCAATGGCAATATGATTTGGATTGTTGAATAAGGGAGAATGGGGCAAACCGTAACTAGGAATGAAGAAAACATCTAGATGATTGTAGGTGAGTGAGTTGTTTTGTAAGAAACTAAGTTTGGATAGGCCCCGAGCAGTGAACACCAGTGGTTGATCTCAGTTTTAATAATAAAAGCAACAAAACTTACTGTAAATAGAATCCTGTTGATAAGGATTTTTGGTTGACAAGTTGCAACTGAAATCCTATGGCTTTCTATGTCAGCAAGCTCTCTCTCTCCCCCCGTCTCCCCCTTTTCTTTTCTTTTTTTAAACGTGCTGAAACAGGGATCAAATCTTTTACAAAGTAATTGTGAAATATTGTGTATGAATGGATGTAAAGCACCAAGGCGAGGCATGCACGAGCCCCCTCTCTTTCCAGTTGCTTCTCTAGGTGGCCGGTGAAGTTCAGGATGCCCGGAGTGGTCATCAGAGGGTTACCTGAGGTCGGGTGGACTTTGGGTCTTCGGGAGCCGCCGACTGTCCCCTTCGCCGGTCGTCTTTGGGCTTTTCGGGTCTCCCGGTTGTCTTCTTCAGATCTGTGCGCCGGTGGTGGGATTAGGTGCTTTCTGGTCAAGGAGTTGGGTTGGCCGGAAGCTTCTGTCACCGCCGGCAAGCTCTGTGGCGGTTTTCCAGTCGCAGGCGAATTTTCTGGCCGCCGCAGTCTCGGCGGAATTTCCCCAAACCGATTTTTCCGGCGCTGTATCAGCTGATATGTCCTTTGGTGGTGCTGTTGTCTCTGGCCAGCCACGGATAAGTGGTTTTTTGTGCAATTCTCCTCGTTTTCTCCTTCCTGGGCAGTGGTGGGCAGTAGTGGGTTTCTTCTTTTCGTTTTGTGGACTTTCTTCCTCCGGCTATGCTGCATTGCCTCGCCTCTCTGTCATGTATGCCTCTGTGAGGGTGGAAGGGAAGTTCTTGGAAGTGACTGGGGGTGATGGTGACCTTTTTCCTTTTAAGTTGCTGAGGCTAGTAGAAGAAAAATGTCATTTATCTGGTTGAGCTTCCAGGAATTTCGATGGGTGACAGTACAAATGGTTCCCTTCTGTTTCTCAGAGGGAGAACCATTGTGGTTGAAAGTTTTTAGGTGGGGTCAGAGGTGTCTGTTGCTTCAACTGAGAAAGAATAGCAAAGGTAGATTCATTGTCTTCTCGCTTTTGGGTAATGGTGGCCAGGCTAGGTCAGTGATCTTTCCTGAGGGTGCTAAGGTAAAGGGTTGGTTTGGGGTGACAAAGATTCTTAAGGAGACTTTGATTGAGGGTCATAAGAAGCCATCTCCTCCACCAAGGAATGCTTTTGTTCCCTCTAGATTTTCGGTGAGCAGGGCTAGGTCTTTTGCTAATGTTGTTCGAGGTCATCTGGGTGACTCCCCTAATTCGTCTTTGGTGGCGTGGAAGTGTGGCGATTGTGGTTCATGGGATGTGCAGCCGTGATTGGCGAAGAACATAATGTTAGAGCTAATGTGTTGAAGCAAAATGTCTCCTTCAAGGACAATGTTAATGATGCGACAATGTCTCCTTGTAAGAAGAGTGGTTCTAAGGAGTTTTTGGAGGCTTCTTCTCCCTGTGTTAATCAATTTCAATTGTTGAGAGATCTTTTGGAGAACTATCCCTCATCTGATTGTGAATGTAACTCACACGGTAGTTCTCCGTGTGCCTCAAGGATCCTAGAATCACCTCTGAATGTGGTGGAGGAGTTGCATCCTGCAGCTTGTTCACCATCTACGAGTGTGTTTGTTTACTCTCATAGGAAAAAGCTTCGAAAGACTAATCTCGTTGTTTCTGAGTCGGGCTCCCCTATTATGCAGGAGGTGGGAGGGAGGAAGCTCTGCATCAAGCCCGCACTCAAGGTTTAGATGGTGCTGCTTTGCCCGGTTTTAGTTATTCAGGGAATGTTAGTGAAGGTTCTGCATGGGTCTTGGAAAGAATGGTCTTTTTTTTGTAAGAAGATGGGTCTGGCCATTGAAGGTAGAGAAATTGAGTTGCTTTATTTCCTTGCATCATTGGAAGCAAATAGAATGAGAGGTGATCAGTTGGTTGAAGAGAGTATGGGGGATGCAGTTGATACGGATAGGATAGGCTGCTTTTGGATGGGGTCAGCCGTTAATGTGCTTGCTTGGAATGTCAGGGGGCTCAATTGTCCAAATAAGGGGGGAATGTTAAGTGGGTGTTGCGTACTTTTGCTTGCGATGTTGCTATTCTCCAAGAATCTAAGTTGGAGGTTGTTAGTGGCCGATAGCGATTAGTCTGTGGGGTCGTCGCCACTATTGAGTGGCTTTACGTACCTTCACTGGGTGGCTCAGGAGGCATTATTGTCATTTGGGATCCTCAAGTGTTGGAGCTTGGTGATTCTCACATTGGGTCGTCTTCTGTGTGTTTTAGGTTTAAGTCTTTGGAGGACAATTTTGAGTGGGGTCTGATTAGGGTATATGGGCCTAATGACGACTATATGCGACTGGCTTTATTTGAGGAGTTGTCGTTCTTTATGTCTTCTTGGGACATTCCGTGGTGTTTGGGTGGGGATTTTAATGTCATTAGGTTTCCTTCAGAGAGATCCACAGGTGGTCGGTCGTCTTGGGCAATGAGAGAGTTCTTTAGTTTTATTGATTCTTGCAATCTCGTTGACCCTCCTTTGGAAGGTGCATGCTTTACTTGGTCTAGCCATGAGGAGGTTCCTGTGTTATCTCGCATTGATCGATTTCTCTTCTCAGTTGAGTGGGAAGATAATTTCCAAGGGGTTCATCATGTTACCATTCCGAAAATCACTTTGGACCATTTTTTCATTCTTTTGTGGGTTGGGGAAGTCTCTAGAGGTAGACGTCCTTTTAAATTCGAGAATATGTGGCTTGAGGCGGATGGCTTTGACGACCTTGTCAAATCTATTTGGGATGAACTGAATGTTATTGGCCCTTCGAGTTTTATTTTGGCAAAGAAACTCAACTTTTTGAAGACCAAACTTAAACAGTGGAATAGGGGAGTGTTTGGTCATTTAGAGTTTAAGATGACTAGTCTGGTGGATAAAGTGAAGCTCTTAGATGAGGAGGAGCAGCAACAGTCTTTCTCTTGGGCGGATGGATTTGAAAGATTGGGAGTTAAAAAAAGAACTCTATATGGTGCAAACATGCATTAATATTTTTTGGTGCCAAAGAGCAAACCAACAGTGAATTGAGGATGGTGATTGAAACATCAAAATTTTTCACCAGGTGGCAAATAGGAGAAGAAAATTTAATGCTATCCACAAAATTCAAGTGGATGGCGAGCTTTATGTTGATGCTGCCTCCGCCAAGAATGCGGTTGTTCACTTCTATGAGAATCTGTATGATGAAGATCAACCATCAAGGATTTTTCTTGATGGTATCGCTTTGCCCTCTATTAGCCTTGATGATGCTAGGGATCTAGAAAAAGATTTTACCGAAGATGAAGTTTGGAATGCCATCTTAGAGTTAGGTAACGAGAAAGCTCCACGGCCAGATGGGTTCAATATAGCCTTTTTAAGCATTGTTGGTCTATTGTCAAGGGGGAGATTGTGGGATTTTTTGCTAATTTTCATAATAAGGGTGTTTTTGAGAAAAGTTTAAATGCTACTTTTATTACTTTGATTCCCAAAGTGGCTGGTGCAGATGACATTAAGTCTTTTAGGTGCAGATGATATTAATTCTTTTAGGCCCATCTGTTTGGTAGGAAGTGTATATAAGATTCTTGCCAAAGTCCTCGTTTCAAGATTGAGGAAAGTTGTTGGAAAAGTTGTGGGTCCCTCGCAGCATGCTTTTGTTCCTGGCCGACAAATTTTGGATGCTGCTTTGATTGCTAATGAGTGCATTGATTCTTCTATTAGATCTGGGATTTGTGGTATCCTATGTAAGTTTGACATTGAGAAGGCTTATGATTATGTCTCTTGGAGTTTTCTCTTGGCTATTCTTGAGAAAATGGGCTTTCCATTGTGCGCTTCTCTATCTTAATTAATGGTGAAGCATCTGGCTTTTTCTCAAGCTCAAGAGGCCTAAGGCAGGGTGACCCATTGTCGCCTTTATTGTTCATTTTGGCTATAAAGACTCTGAGGAGGTTGGTGATCAAAGTAGGTGAGGAAGGTTTCTTGAATGGCTTTCATATTAGTAACCCTCATTCCGAGGGTTTGTTGATATTCCATTTGCTCTTTGCCGATGATACCCCTGTTTTTTCAAGCCGGATGAGAGTAATTTGGATTACTTAAGGTGCATCATTCTCCTGTTGAAGCTATGTCTGGACTAAGGGTCAACCTTTCCAAAAGTGCACTCATTCCGGTTGGCGACGTGCCTAATGTTCATGTTTTGGCATGTTTCTTTGGGTGTGGAGTTGATCATTTGTCTTCTTTATACCTTAGTCTTCCTCTTGGTGCTCCTTATAAGAGCGTAGCGATTTGGGATCTAGTTGTTCGAGAGGTTTCATAAGAGATTGGCAGGTTGGAAGTCTAAGCTTTTGTCTAGAGGGGGTAGATTGACCCTTTTGAGAAGCACTTTGTGTAGTCTGCCCATCTACTTCATGTCTTTATTCACCATCCCAGCGAGCATTGCTAGTTGATTAGAGAAAATCACGAGAGATTTTCTTTGGAATTCTAATGAAAATGGTAACGACCTCCACTTGGTCAATTGGAATGAGGTATGTCGTCCTCAACAGGAGGGAGGACTTGGCATAAGACATCTTCGTGTTATGAATGAAGCGTTGAAGGCCAAATGGTTGTGGAGGTTTGCTAAGGAGGATGATGCTATGTGCAAAAGATGCTTTATGTGCAAAAGGAGCTGTGAATCTACGGATCATATACTGCTCCATTGTCAGGTTGCAAGCATGCTTTGGGGTCTTGCTTTCAGTTGCTTGGGTATGTCCTGGGTTGCTCCTGATTCTTTTAGGAACCATCTTTTGGCTTGGGAAGGTTCCTTTGGTAGGAGGGTTAAGAAGAAGAAGAAGGAGAAAGTCATGGTCCTACCTCATGTCATCGTTTGGATTATTTGGAGGGAGAGAAAGCGAAGAGTTTTTGATAACGTTGAAACCCCTCTTCAGCGTTTGAAAGAGAATTTCATCAAAATTCTCTTCTTTTGCAAGAATGGGAATTTTAGCTCTTCCTTTTTTTATTTGGCAGATTGTGTAGATAGTCTATTTTTGGGTTGTAAATAGTTGTTTGTACAGTGCTCACTGTGCATCTCAGATTTGGTTCTTAATATTAATATATATCATTTTCCTTATCAAAAAAAAAGGAGGATGATGCTATGTGGAAAAATGTGATCAAGGCAAAATATGGGATAGATGAGTTGGGTTGGTGGAGTAAAAAGAGTCCTTATCTTCATGGTGTTGGTTGTTGGAAATCTATCGTAGCAGATCTTGAGCGTTCCAAATCTTTAGTGCATTTTGAGGTGAAGGATGGCTTAAGGGTGTTATTTTGGCACGATGTTTGGTGTGGGGATCGACCTTTAAAGAATCTTTTTCCTGATCTTTTCGGCTCGTTTGAAGTATGCCACGGTAAAAGAAGTAGTTTCTTGGAAAGGTGACGTTAGCCATTGGAATTTGATTTTTGTAAGAAGTCTTAATGATTGGGAGGAGGATAGTATTTGTAATTTGTTAGCCGTACTTGTTGGCAAAAAGGTTTTGTCCCAAGGTAATGATGAGATTGTGTGGACAATAAACTCTAAGGGTTCCTTTAGTGTCAACAGTTTTTGTTCCTCACAATTTGAAGCCTTGGATGGTTGTGATTTTGGTGCCAAGTCCATTCAGAAGTCTAAAACTCCCACAAAAGTGTGTTTCTTTGCTTGGGCAGCAGGCAAGATTCCCGCAGATGACATGCTTAAGAGAAGAAATTTTAGAGGTCCAAGTAGATGCTCCATGTGTTTGAAGGAGGAAGAAACTGTGGATCATCTCCTTGGACATTGTCAGTGGGTTTCTTCACTTTGGGATTTATCTCTCTCTAATGGGGATTAGTTCAACCTTCTAATGTGAAAGATGTGGTAGTGGCTTGGATAAGAAGGATGAAGAAGAGGTGGGTCCTTGGAGTTTGGAACATGGTTCCTTTGGCTATGTGGTGGGCTACGTGGAAGGAGAGAAATCGTCGTATTTTGGAGGACAAAGTGTTCTTGTTTCAAGATTTCAAGCTCTATTTTTTGAGGTTGTTGTATGGTTGGAGTGTGGGGCTTAGTGGTAACAAAGAGTTACATTTTTTGGCTTTTATCGATTGTATTATGGATGAGAGTTTAAGGGCATAATGTTTTTGTATTGCCCCTTTTGTACATGAGTGACATCCCCTTGGTGTCCTAATATACATCTTTGATTACTTACCCCCCCAAAAAAAGTGAAATATTGTGTGCTTATCAGAATTTCTCACTGACATAGAGAATCATGGAAAGTAGGAAGATACTTTTTTCTAGATATGTGAACATTCTTAGTTTGGTAAGTTTAGGCTTTTTACTATTTTCTTTTTCATTTCATTAAAATGGATATCATAAATTTTGAACTTGGATTTTTGAAATCGATATTGTCTGGACCTTTGCATCTTTAAACTACAGATTTGAAGAGTTTCAAATTTTGTTATCTTGGTACAACAGCATCAGAGGTAGCTGGGGAAGTGGGTTATCTTGCTTCTGCTTTCACTGATGTGATGCCACTGTTTGTTTCAGGTCAGGGTAAATACCCGTCTATTGTACCAGCAAACAAAGTTCAACTTGCTTCGAGAAGAGAGTGAGGGCTATGCTAAGTTGGTAACTGAGTGAATGATCCTTAATTCCTGTTTCACCTGCTTGTTTAGTTGAGCTTCGTTTTGCTTTAGGTGTTTATCTTCTTATGTGTGTTGTGTTCTCTGCACCGTATCACTATCAGTAGTTTGTTTTGGTTGATTAAGACATTCCATTTGGAATGAGTTCGCTTTTTTGATCCCTAAAGGTGTAACTTTTAAGTGTCCAAATAAATAATGGAGTTGCACATTGCCAAATAGATAATGCAACTTTCTTGATTTTGTGGAGTATATTTGGAGCAAAAGAGATTGAAGAATTTTCCATGGTGTTGGAACTTCTCTTGAGTGCTTAAAGGACAATTTTATCAAAGCCTTTTTTTTGCCCGGGGGGGATAACGAGAAGATTTGCTCTCCTTTTGATGTGGCTGACTGTGTGGATAGTTTGTATTTTGGTTCTACGTAGGCTTTTGTTGGATGCTAGTTGTGCATCCGATCACTTGGTATTTATTAATATCTAATATATAATATATTACCTTTCCCTCCATACTCCACTTGGTGGTGGGGTTTTTGGGATATTGGATTTGGATACTCTTTAGTAAGAGTCCCATACTACATGGTTGTTCCTATGGTAATATGTGTTATTCAGCTTATCAGAGTTTGGGTTTGAGTTTTGACTGGTGCTCACTGTTCATACTCAGTGTGAAAACATGCCATGAGTGTCTAATCAGTCTCAAGAAGTTGCTTGCTGTATTGGTTACAACTTATGTCTTGCACGCATGATTGCCATCTAAAAGTTTTGTTCTCTCATACTAGTAGGATCCTGTAATTTGCCAGTTTGGGACTCCTTCACCTGGCAATGATCATGTACATTTGTTTCTTTTGGGAACTTTTTTGTTACAACTTATGTCTTGCACGCATGCTTTGAGTTTCTGCCACAAGCTTTTCAGTCGTGGGAATTGCCCTATTTTCCCGGTACAGGCTATTTGGAAGTCTAAAGCGCCCGTTAAAGTGTGCTTTTTTGCTTGGGTGGCCACTAAAGGCAAGATACCCATACAGGATATGCTTAGAAGGAGAAACTTTAACGGGCCAAGCAGGTGTTTTATGTGTCTTGAGGCGGAGGAGACGGTGGATTACCTCCTTATTCATTGTAGTTGGGTTTCATCACTTTGGCATTTGTCTTTTTCCTTGATGGGTGTTAGATGTGTTCAACCTTTCTCTGTGAAAGATGTCTGGGTGGCGTGGAGAAGAAGAGTGAGGACGAGTTGGGTTGGTATTTGGAAGATGATTTCTTTGGCAATTTGGTGGTGTACATGGAAGGAAAGGAATACTCGGATTTTTGAGGGCAAAGTTGTCCTTGCAAGATTTTAAGCTCAACTTTTTGAGAATCTTACATAATTGGGCTCATGCATTTAATGGTGAAAGAAGCATGTATTTCTTGGATTTTGTAGCTAATATTATGCATGAGACCTTGAGGGCATGATGTTTTTGTCTTTGCCCCTTTTGTACATGGGTGGCGTTCCCTTGATGTCTTTCTAATACAACCTTTTGATTACTCATCAAAAAAACAAAATAAAGTAATGTTTGGCTTAACTGAGCTTTAGTTTCTGTTGAACTTGTTAAATAGGCCTCTCCATCTTCTACTGATTTTATTACTTTCTGTTTGATTGGGTTGATTTTTTAAAAGAGGGAGGGGGGTTATTTTGGTTTTAACATAGAGAGTTCAGTAAGTAGGGATGCTAATGTTTGAATATTCCTCATGTATGCCTTAATTCTGAGCGTTTTGCATCCCAGGCAATTGTTTTTTTTAATAAATTGGTTAGAAATGATTTTTTTTTTTTGGATAGGAAAAAAGGTAATATATTAATATAGAGATAAGAAGCTCAGTTGCACAGAGAGCAATGTGAGCAATGTACAAGAGGCTATTTACAACCTACATATAAACTATCCACACAGTCTACCAAATCAATAAAGGAAGAGCTAAACTTCCCATTCTTCCAAAAGTAGAGAATTTTGATGAAATTCTCTTTCAACCGCTGAAGAGGAGTTTCTACGTTATCAAAAACTCTTCTATTTCTCTCTCTCCAGATAATCCAAAAGATGACTAGAGGTTAGAAATGATTTTTTAATGTAATGTGTTTTATATGGTTGGATAAAGATGTCCGTTTTGGGTCTCATAAGACTTAATTAGCAGTAAAAGCGTCATAGTTTTTGTCATCCATGGTTTTCCTCTTTAACAGTACTTGCTCATTTTGCAGGTGACCCTTCTTTGTGAGGGTTCTGGTTCTTCTAGCTCATCATCCTCAACAATTGGCATTATTAAGGTTTAATTGATTACTTTTTACTTCTTCTTTGGTCCTTTTCAAAATTCTTTTACTTGCATTGACTTTGGGTGTTTGGCAGTCATTAATTGGGCACTTTGACTTGGACCCCAATCGTGTTTTCGATATTGTAAGTCCTGATGAAATTCAGCTGAAAATTCTACTGCTCTATTTTGGACCATCAAGAGAGTTGTCTCTCTTTTATAAACGATGGAGGATTCTCCAATGTGCATATTTTGCTGTTCAGGTTTTGGAGTGCTTTGAAATGCGACCTGACAGTAGGATCTTTTTGGATCTCATTCCAATCTTCCCAAAGGTATGCACATAGTAAGTCACTTATAATAGCCTGTCTAGCTTTGTTCTAGGTCCGTTTTGCTCACTGCATTACCAATTTCTTTACAGTCTCATGCTGCACAAATACTGGGTTTCAAATTCCAATACTACCAGCGCATGGAAGTTCAAGATCCAGTCCCTTTTCGGCTCTACCAGCTTGCTGCTTTGCTTGTCAAACAAGACTTTGTTGATCTTGATAGCATGTGAGTACTTATGCTGTAGGCTGTGCTGTTTTCTGATCTTTATGACTGATTTATTTGTTCCTACTATTGGTTAAAAATAGTATCATTTTTGAGCTCTTCTAACGGAATTGCTGTTTATATTTCTGGTTTCCCTATGACCAAACAAGTACGCTGAAGTCAACCCTGGGCAAGGTGCAGCAGGCTTTGATGTTTGCAGCCTTAACCTTGAATTGGCACAACAGCCACTTTCATCAGACACCATATCTACCAAAGGATTGGTTGTGTCTGTTTTTTTTTTTCCGTTTTTTAATTACAAGCGCTACAATTTATTGCGGCATTTTGCTTCACCCCATTCGAATCAAAAAGCTGGAAGACTTGGATCTATATAGTCCCCTTGTATGATGCCAACTCAGCTTCCAGGCTCTTGATCATGATATATATTATATGCTACATTCCATCTTCCTTTAAAAAGAAAAAGGGGGAAAATGAGGTGAAAGATATTCCATTAGTTATTCAGAAAATGACCCCCCCCCAAAAAAAATTGTATAAGCTGAAGTAATAGAAAGAAGAACCAAACATAAAACTTGAATGACTCACACATACCCACTCCCCCCCTCTCTCTACGTTTTTGGTTGTAGGTGGCTGGTGAAGTTCAGGGTGTGCCCGGAGTGGTCATTGGAGGTCCACCTGAGGTCTGCTGGACTTTGGGTCTCCGGGAGCCGCCGACCGCCCCCTTCACTAGTCGTCCTTTGCTTTTTCCAGTCTTCCTTTGTTGTTTCTTTAGATCTATGCGCCGATGGAGGGCTAAGGTGTCCTTGGGTCAGGGATTTTGGATTGCCGACAAATTCTGTCCCTGGCGGTGAGGTTTGCGGTGGTTTCCGGTCGCCGATGAATTTTTCGGTCACCGGAATCTTGCCGGAGATTCTCTGAGAGACATTTTTAGTGATAGAAATGGTTGAATTTGTCCATGGTGGTGCTGTTATCTCCGGCCAGACTTGGATGAGTGGTTTTTTTCTTTGATTCTTCTCGACTTCTTCTCCCTCTTCGCCTGTGTACGGTATTGGTGGGATTCAACGGCTAGCTCCTTAACACCCTCTTTTGCTTGGTTTTGTTTGCGGTTTTTCTTCCTCCTTCTGCTACCTTTCATTGCCCTGTCTTTGTGTCATGTATGGCTCGGTGAGGGTGGAAGGGAAGTTTGGGTGTTGGAGGCCCTTTTCCTTTTAAAGTTGCTAAGTCCAGTAGAAGGAAAAGGTCGCTCATCCGGTTGAGTTTCCAGGAGTTTCGATGGGTGGCCGTTTAGATGTTTTGCTTCTGTTTCTCAAATAGAGAACCAAGGTGGGTGAAAACTTTTAGGTGGGGTGTCAGGTCTCTATTGCTTCAACTGAGAAAGAATACCAAAGGTAGATTCATTGTCCTCTCTCTTTTGGGTAATGGTATGCAGTCTAGGATAATGATCTTTCATGAGGGTACTAAGGCAGAAGGTTGGTTTGGGGTGACAAGGTTTCTTAAGGAGACTTTGAACGAGGATCATAAGAATCCATCTCCTCCACCAACGAATGCTTCTATTCCCTCCAGGTTTTCGGTGGGCAGGGTCTTTTGCTAATGTTGTTCGAGGTCGTTTGGGTGGCTCCCCTAACTCACATTTGATGGGGTGGAAGTGTAGGGCATGTGGTTCATGGGATGTTTTGCAGCTATGATTGGCGAAGAACAAGATGGCAGTGGTAATGTGCTAATGTGCTGAAGCAGAAGGTCTCCTTCAAGGACAATGTTAATGATGTGTCAATGTCTCCTTGCCAGAAGAGTGGCTCTCAGGAATTTTTGGGTGCTTCTTTTCCTGTGTTAATCAATTCCAAGTGTTGAGAGATCTTTTGGAGAGCTATCCCTCTTTTGATTGTGAGTATAGCTCCCACTGTAGTTCTCCATTTGCCTCAAGGATCCTAGTAGAATCACCTCTGAATGTTATGGAGGAGCTGTGTTCGTCAGCCCGCTCACCTGCTACAAGTGTGTTAGTTTACTCTCGTAGGAAGAAGCTGGGAAAGACTAAGATGATTGTTGATACTGGGTTGGGTTCTCCTAGTATCAAGAGTTGGGAGGGCCTTCTTTGTTTGAGGAAGCGTTGCATCAAGATCACACTCAAGGTGTAGATGGTGTTGCTTTGCCTGGTTCTATTAATTGAGAGAATGATAGTGAAAGTTCTGCATGGTTCTTGGATAGAATTATCTTTTTTTGTAAGACGGGTCTGGCCATTGAAGGTAGAGAGATGGAGCTTCTTTTCTTGCCTCACTGGAAGCAAATAGAATGAAAGTTGATTAGTTGGTTGAAGAGAATATGGGGGATGAAGTTATGGGGGATAAGTTGTATTCGCATGAGGCCAACCGTTAATGTTCTTGCATGGAATGTTAAGGGGCTCAATTGTCCAATTAAGCGAGGGGCTGTTAAGCGGGGTTTTGTGTAGTTTTTCCTGTGATGTAGCCATTCTCCAAGAATCCAAGTTTAAGGCTGTTAGTCGTCCGATAGTGATTAGTTTGTGGGGGCCCGTTCGAGTGGCTTTACCTCCCTTCAGTGGGTCATTCAGGAGGCATTATTGTCATTTGGGATCCTCAAGTCTTGGAGCTTGCTGACTCTCTTATTGGGTCGTTTTCTGTATGTTTTAAGTTTTTGGAGGACAATTTTGTGTGGGGTCTGATTGGGATTTAAGGGCCTAATGATGACTATTTGCGGCTAGCTTTATTTGAGGAGTTGTCGTTTTTTTTATGTCTTCTTGGGGCATTCCGTGGTGTTTGGGTGGGGATTTTAATGTCATTAGGTTTCCTTCAGGGAGATCCCACAGGTGGCTGTTTGTCTTTTGCGATGAGAGAGTTCTCCAGTTTTATTGATTCTTGCAATCTCATTGATCCTCCTTTGGAAGGTGCACGCTTTACTTGGTCCAGTGCCTCTTGGGTTATCTTGCATTGACTTATTTCTCTTCGCGGTTGAGTGGGAAGAACACTTCCAGGGGTTTCATCAAGTTACCCTTCTCAAAATGACTTCGGACCATTTTCCCATTCTTCCCTGGGTTGGGGAAGTCTCTGTAGGTAGACATCCTCTTAAATTCGAGAATATGTGGCTTGAGGTGGATGGCTTTTGTGACCTTATAAAATCTTATTGGGATGAGCTGCATACTGGCCCCTCGAGTTTTATTTTGGCAAAGAAACTGAATTTTTTGAAGACCAAACTTAAACAAAGGAACATAGATGTGTTTGGCCATTTAGAGTTTAAGATGGCTAGTTTGGTGGGAAAAAGTGAAGTTCTTGGATGAGAAGGAGCACCAACAGTCTCTCTCGTGAGGGGATATAGTTGAAAGATTGGAAGTTAAAAAAGAACTCGCTTTGGTGCGTAGATCCATTGATATTTTCTGGCGCCAAAGAGCAAAGCAATATTGGATTGTGGATGGTGATCGCAATACCAAATTTTTCTACCAGATGGCAAATAGGAGAAGAAAGTTTGATGCCAATCACAAAATTAAAGTGAATGACGAACTTTATGTTGAGCCTCTGTCAATAATTTAACTATTCACTTATATGGAAATCTTTATCGTGAAGATCAACCATTAAGGATTTTTCTTGATGGTATTGCTTTTGCCTCTATTAGTCTTGATGATGCTAGGGACCTTGAAAAAGTTTTTGCTGAAGATGAAGTTTGGAATGCCATCACTGAGTTAGGCAACGAGAAAGCTCCAGTGCCAGACGGTTTCAATATAACGTTTTTCCAACGTTGTTCGACTTCCATGAGGGGGGAGATTATGCGATTTTTTGCTGACTTTCATAATAAAGGTGTCTTTGAGAAAAGTTTAAATGCTACTTTTATTAGTTTGATTCCCAAAATGGTTGGCGTAGACAATATTAAGTTTTTTAGGTCCATTAGTTTGGTGTGGAGTGTATATAAGATTCTTGCCAAAGTCCCTGCATCAAGATTGAGGAAAGTTGTTGGAAAAGTTGTGAGTACCAACCAGCATGCCTTTTGTTCCTGGTTGTCAAATTTTGGATGTTGCTTTGATTGCTAATGAATACACTGATTCTTATATTAGATCTGAGATTTTGGGTATTCTTTGTAAGTTTGATATTGAGAAGGCTTACGATCATGTCTCTTAGAATTTCCTTTTGGCTATTCTTGAAAAAATGGGCTTTCCTAACAAGTGGAGGAATTGGATCTCTTTTTGTATTTCCACTGTGTGCTTTTCTATCTTGATTAATTGTGAAACATCTGGTTTTTTCTCAAGTTCAAGAGGTCTAAGGCAAGGTGACCCTTTGTCGCCTTGATTGTTCTTTGTGGTTATGGAAACTCTTAGTAAGTTGGTGATTAAAGTAGTTGAGGAGGATTTCTTGAATGACTTTCATATTAGCAACCCCTGCACCGAGGGTTTGTTGATATTCCATTTGCTCTTTGCCGATAATACCTTTATTTTTTGCAAGCCGGGCGAGCGTAATTTGAATTACTTAAGGTGAATCCTTCTGCTTTTTGAAGTTATGTCTGGACTAGGGTCAACCTATCTAAAAGTGCACTCATTCCCGTTGGCGAGGTGCCTAATGTTCATGTTTTGTCCCGTTTCTTTGGGTGTGGAGTTGATTATCTGCCACCTTCTTACCTTGGTCTTCCTCTTGGTGCTCTTTATAAGAGCAGAGCGGTTTGGGACCCGGTTTTGAGAGGTTCCAAAATAGATTGGCAGGTTGGAAGTCTAAGCTTTTGTCTAGGGGGTAGACTAACCCTTTTGAAGGGCACTTTGTGGAGTCTAGCCATCTACTTCATGTCTTTATTCACCATCCCAACTAGCATTGCTAGTCTCTTAGAGAAAATCATGAGAGATGTTCTTTGGAATGCCAATGATAATGGTAATGGCCTCCATTGGGTCAATTGGATGAAGTATGTCGGCCTAAACAAGAAGGAGGACTTGGCATAAGACCTCTTCGCGTTGGTTGTGGAGGTTTGCAAAGGAGGATGATGCTATGTGGAAAAATGTGATCAAGGCAAAATATGGGATCGATGAGTTGGGTTGCTGGCGTAAGAAGAGTTCTCATTTTCATGGTGTTGGTTGTTGGAAATCTATCTCAGCAGGTTTTGAGCGTTTAAAATCTTTAGTGCATTTTGAGGTGAAGGATGGCTCAAGGGTTTTATTTTGGCATGATGTTTGCTGGGGGATCGACCTTTAAGGACTCAATTTCCCTATCTTTTTAGGATGACTCGTTTAAAGTATGCCACAGTACAAGAAGTAGTTTCTTGGAATGGTGACATTAGCCATTGAAATTTGATTTTTGTGAGAAGTCTTATTGATTGGGAAGAGGATTGTGTTTGCAATTTGTTAGCCTTGCTTGTCAGCAAAGAGGTTTTCCCCCAAGGCAATGATGAGATTGTGTGGCCGCTAAACTCTAAGGGGTACTTTAGCCTTAAGAGTTCTTGTTCCACACATTTTGAAGCCTTGGATGGTTGTGATTTTGCTGCCAAGTGCGTTTGGAAGCCTAAAGCTCCCACAAAAGTGTGTTTCGTTCTTTGGGCTGCCACCGTAGGCAAGAGTCCTAGGGAAGACATGCTTAAAAGAAGAAATTTTAGTAGTCCAAGTAGATGGTTTATGTGGTTGCAGGAGGAAGAAACTGTGGAGCATCTCCTTGTGCATTGTCGGTGGGTTTCTTCGCTTTGGTATTTATCTCTTTTTCTCTAATGGGGGTTAGTTGGGTTCAACCTTTTAATGTGAGCGATGTGGCAGTGGCTTGGAGGAGAAAGATGAAGAAGAGTTGGATCCTTAGAGTTTGGAATATGGTTCCTTTGGCTATTTGGTGGGCTACTTGAAAGGAGCGAAATCGACGAATTCTTGAGGACAAAGCCTTGTTATTTCAAGAATTTAAGCTCTATTTTTTGAGGTTGTTGTATAGTTGGAGTGTTGGGCTCAATGGTAACAAAAATTTGAACTTTTTGGCTTTTGTAGATTGCATTATAGATGAGAGCTTAAGGGCATAATGTTTTTGTATTTGCCCCTTTTGTACATGAGTGACATCCCCTTGGTGTCCTTTTAATATATCTCTTGATTATTTATAAAAAAAAAGACAAATTTCTCATCTTATGATTATTGTTATTTGAGTTACAATAACAAGCAATAACACTCATAAATTGGGTCCCACTATAGCAGGTAAAGAGGGAGTCGAGAATTGAGATGCACACGGGCCACCACTACCTTAACTAAGGTGCTGACAAGAAAAAGGCTTCAGGCTCTGCTCAAAAGGTGCCCAAACATTTTCAAAGGGGGATGCAAAAGCATTTGGAAATAAGTTTTTTTTTTTTCCTTACAATTTTTTTTTTTGAAATGATCGCTGGAAAAGTAAAAGTATCAGGCGTGACGAGAATATTTAATTCGAGATCTTAGAAGGTCAGGAATTTGGTCACAAACAAGATCCTGGATGTTTTTGTAAAGGCGACAAAGGACAGAAGAAGCGAGAGCTAAGATTGGTTGGTGTCAACTGTGAAGGAACAATTGGTCAACATGTAATGTGCATACAAAGTCACCGGGAAAAGCAAATTGAAGCTATCAGGAGAGGAAAAAGACAAATGGAATGAGGGATGGGGGGTTTTCTACCTAGGCTTGAGCAGTGCCTAGGGTCATGCGCTCTGAGAGGCTTAGTTTGTAACCTTGCTTAGCCTCTTTTTGGTTTACCTCTTTCCCTTGCTTTGGTGATAGTAACCCTTCTGGCCTGTCATTGGGGTCCTAGGCTGTTTTTTTTGGAAAAACTCTGGACCAATTTGCTGTTCTTTCATCGGGTTTTCCCCCCTTCCATAAATCTTGATCACGCTTCCTCTAGATCACTTCATTTCTGGTTGACTGTTTTAATTGGAGAGGGGTTGTTTATATAGGGTTATTTGTTCCTGTGATCCAGTTCATGAAGCCACATCCAAAAAATTTTCGTTAATAGGGCAGCATGAAACATTTCGGAATAAGTAGTTGCTTGATCCAGATATACTCGATTTGAAATATGTCACTAATAGCTTTATTTATGCAAGTTAGTGGGTCCACCACATACTCAAGTCCTTACCATGATTGTTTGTGCTATACAAACTGTGAAGTTTGGCAAAATTGGAAGTTGAGTATCAGAATCTATCATTACTATCATTACTGGTGAAAACTATGGGCTAAATGTTGGAAGATAAATAGATACGAAACTATGGGAGATTATAGAGTCATAAAATGGTATAAATCATGATGCTATTAGTGATGAAACCACAATCAGCTAACCTTATATTTTTGGGTTTGTCGCTTTATTCCAATATGCCAAGCAGCGAACGCTGGTCCATGAATGCTGGTCAAACAAAGCTAAGGTTCCAAAAGAATAAGCTTGGGATATGAATAGTGGCTCTTCCGAAGATTACTTCAGACCATTTTCCCATTCTTCTGCGGGTTGGGGAAGTCTTTGGAGGCAGACGCCCTTTCAAATTCGAGAATATGTGGCTTGAGGCGAGTGGATTCGATGACCTTGTCAAATCTGTTTGAGATGTTCAAAATGTTAGTGGCTCCTCGAGTTTCATTTTGGCAAAAAAACTCAACTTCTTGAAGACCAAGCTTAAACAGTGGAATAGGGAAGTGTTTGGCCATTTAGAGTTCAAGATGGGTAGTCTGGTGGATAAAATGAAGCGTTTAGATGAGAAGGAGCAGCAACAGTTTCTCTCTTGGGCAGATAGATTTGAAAGGTTGGGAGTTAAAAAAGAACTCTCTATGTTGCGAAAATCTATTGATATTTTTTGGCGCCAAAGAGCAAAGCAACAGCGGATTGAGGATGGTGATCGTAATACCAAAATTTTCCACCAGGTGGCAAATCGGAGAAGAAGGTTTAATGCTATTCATCAAATTTAAGTTGATGGCGAGTCCTATGCTGATGCTGCCTCATCCAGAAATGCGATTGTCAAGTTCTACGAGAACCTGTATCATGAAGATCAATCATCTAGGTTCTTCTTTGATGGA
>JACYFF010003369.1:84999741-85028731 GCA_017589665.1 Selenicereus undatus | reverse complement strand
TTTATTGATTGTATATTGGATGAGAGTTCAAGGAGCTAATGCGCTTGTATTACCCCTTTTGTACATGGGTGACATCCCTTTGGTGTCCTTTTAATATACTTCTATGTTTACTTACCAAAAAAAAAAAGAAAAAAGCTTGGGATATGAATAGGAAGTTATTTGAGGCAATGTCTATTGAGAAGTTTATGGTTGTTATTTGACTTATCTATGCTCAGTTCTTTAGTTGTGGGGTTGAGCATCTACCATCTTCCTATCTTGGCCTTCCGCCTGGAATTCCTTTAAAATGTAAAGCTTTGTGGGAACCAATTATGGAAAGGTTCCATAACGTACTCGCCGGGTAGCTACCCTATAGAGGGGGTAGACTTATTTTATTACAAGGCATCCTATGCAGTCTCCCTATTTATTTCATGTCTTTGTTTTTCATTCCAGTTAGCATCGCCTTCCAATCCGAGAAAATCATGAGAGATTTCCTTTGGTCTAACAGTGAGCCTAACAATGGTTTTCATTGGATCAATTGGGATGATGTTTGCCATCCTAAACATGAGGGGGCCCTTGGTATTAGACATCTCCGAGAGATGAATGAACTCAATGAGGCTCTCAAGGGTAAATGGCTATGGAGGTTTGCCAAAGAAGAGGAAGCTTTATGGAGAAAGGCGATTGAAATGAAGTGGAGGGTCATTGAAATAAAGTAGGGGTTTGACAACTTCGGGTAGTGGAGTAAAAAGTGTTCTTATTATGTGGTTGGCTACTGGAAATTAATTGCGAGTGGTTTAGACCAATTCCATTCTCCTTTGCATTTAAGGTGAGAAATGGGTTGAAGGTCTTGTTTTGGCATGCTGTTTGGTGCGCAGATCAACCTCTCAAGTCTCAATAACCAGATCTTTTTAGGATGGCACGATTGAAAAGGCATCGCTGAAGGAAGTGGCCTCCTGGGATGGGGATCAAAGCCAATAGAACATAACTTTCTCGAGAAGCCTAAACGGTTAGGAAGAAGAGGGTGTGTTGAGCCTTTTGGCTAGCTTGCTGATTCGAAGGTTGCTTTTGAGAGTGGTGACGATGAAATCCTTTGGCTCCATGACTTAAGTGGTAGTTCGCTGTCAAAATTTATTGCAATGAGGTTTTTAAAGGCTGGCTCATCTTCATTCCCAGATCAGGCAATTTGAAAGTCTAAGGCTCCACCACAGGAGGTTCCAACAGAGGACTTGCTTAAAAAGAGAAACTTCAAGTTGGCTAGCAGGTATTTAATGTGTTTTGTTGGGGAAGAGTTGATCAACCACCTTTTCATTGTCAGTGGTTCTCCACTTTATGACATTTGTCATTCTTGTCGATGGTGATTAGCTGGGTGCAACCTTAATCCATAAAAGATGTTTGGGTGGCATGGAGAAGAAGGTTAAAGAAGAGTTGGGTCATAAGGGTTTGGAAGTTGATTCCTTTGGCTATTTGGTGGTCACTTAGAAGGAGAGGAATTGTGGATCTTTGAGGGCAAGGCTAAGATTTCAAATTTTCTTTTTTGAGAACTTTATATAGTTGGAGAGTACTTGGAGTCAAGTTCTTGATATTGGTACAAAGTTGACTTTTTAGGATTTGTTGATATTATTATATTTGAGGGCTTCAGGGCATGATGTTATTTTGTGATTGCCTTCTGTACATGGTTGACATCCCTTGTCATTTAGTACAACTTTTGGATTACTCGTCCCAAAAAAAATAATGATAAAAATGATAGGTAAGTTAGGAACTCCTCTATCCATGCAGGTTCATTAAAATAACTCAAAGCTATCTTACACAAATCTTTCTAACACGATCAATTATATTCCAAAGAGAGGATTCAAAATAAGCTATATGTTTCAATAAGCTATATGTTTCGTACAGAGGATTCATAAGATATTCTGCCTGCTAGGATCTACAAGAGCCTAAGTGTAGATAATCCTCAATGCTGCGTTTTACTCCAGAGCTATTTTTGACTATGTATAGGTTCTTTAACGTTAAATCAATCAGTGAATAACTATACGGCACATTGACTGTTTCTTGATTAGCAGAAGATCCAGTATTTCAGATATTTTCTTTTTTGAATTAGGAAAATAGAATAAAATATGTTATGATAAAAAGGTTGGATATAGTGCTCGCATCCTACCAAATGACTATATACATTGAATATGGAATATAGCAAAATCTACAACATTAAAAGAAGAATGGAAAAAGTTTCCTGTTATCCTGAAAATGGAGAGCCTATGATAAGATTATCCTTAAAGTGTTGAAGGTCATCTCCACCCTCTTAAAGACTCTCTTGGTTCTCTCACACCAAGTGGCCCAAAAAATCGCATGTGGAATTAACATGGCATTCTTCTTTTTAGATTTTCTAGCAAAGAAACCTTCCGAAGCCGAGAGATCATTCTTAATTGAGCTTGAAGTAACCCAAGAAACTCCCAAACAACCAAAGGCTAGGTCCCAAATTCTTGCAAATTGACAATCATGAGATTCCAAATCCGGTGCATTGAACATTTATTCACCAAGATCTCTCCCCTCTGTAAGTTATAAATTTATAATATGTCAAAATACGCCCATGACAAGCTTCCCAAACGAAAAATGAACCTCTTAAAGGAGCAAAAGTCTTCCAAGTCAGCTTCTGAAGGAATCGAAACTAGTTTTTATGGAGTTGTTGGTTGCTACCTTACCCATATCAGCAAGAATGCAAACTAGTTTTTTCTGGAGGAGTTGATGCAGGCGTTTTTATGTATGTCCTTCTCACTGGGCTTCCTTTATCGTTGTGCTGCTATTGTATCTAGGTGTATATCTGGAGTGAGGGACTTTGAGTGATTGACAGTATTACCTTTCTTGCTAATTGAGTCTCCTATGAAGACTATTTAGCTATCGCACCTTCTTGTACCTTGTGCCTCTTTTGTTAGTGTTGGAGAGGTTTGACTAATTCTTTAAAAACATTAGATTGTAGTGCTCTAAGTTTATGCCTCATTAACTTGTCCACTCTTCTCTCTCTCTCTCTTGCGTGCGCTCGTGCGAGTGAGAATCAGGTCTGTCCATCCTTCAGTCTTTTGATCAAGTGTCTAAGGGAGACATCACGGGTTGCACACAGTTTGATTCTCCCTTGCCTCTTGGCTGGGCTTTATGCCCTTCTCATCTTTTCAGTGCTTTAGCTCACGCTTTCGATCCACCACTTAATGCCTTGTTGATTCGTTTCATTGCAGTTTTTCTTGTCTTCATCCTTTTCTCTCTTTTTAAATCATTGATTGGAAGCTAAGTAATGCTCTTCAATTGGGTTGATGGGATAGATGTTTCTGATGAAGTGTGATCAATCAAAGTTCTGTGCCTCACATATTGTTTTCTTACTAAGGCCTTGTGATATTGATTAATCCATCTGATACGCACTTCAAGAGCACAAGCTTAAACCCTCATCTTGTGGTACCTTGACTTGTGCTTGGTGACGTTGGTTACGTGCCAATTACCAATGTCGAATGATATTTTATGGCTGATTATTTCTCCTTTCATCTTCAGTTCATGGATCTTTAATGTATTTTGATACTTGATTTCATACTTTTCTTCGTCATTCAGGATGCTTCCCTTTTCAATGTGTCATGTTTAGAATTTTGATTCTCAGTAGCTTTTTCTGACTTGTTGACTGTTAGACGCATTTTTATTTCCCATTTTGTGGATATATGTATTGGCTGCCATTGTAATCCAAGATTGGAACGTTATGAGCTCTTGTAGATATGCACATCTACTTCCCAAGGACGAGGAAGCGTTGGAGAATGCCAGTGCTATGACTGCCAAGCGACTTGATGAGGTTGGTTACTTTAGTGGTTCAGATATTCCAGTTTTTCATTCTTGATATGATATTGCTAGTTTAGAGTTTTGTTCGTCAAAAAAAAAAATTAAAAAAATTGCTAGTTTAGAGTACGTTAACTTTGTATCTACGGAAGATTGAGGTATATAGTCGAAGTCTTTCTTCATGGCAGTCACAATCTAGTTATTGCCTGGTATTCGTGGCTGTTTCAGAAGGCGGATTTCATAGAGAATTCAAGTTATGCCTAAATATGATGTGGTCAATTATGCAAACTACAAAGCTATTTTCTCTTAGTTCCATGAATCCATGTGCGTTCTGAACTGCGGAGCTCTTAATGTGGGGTCCAGGGGTGCATTTCAAGGATATATGAACATGCCTCAGTACCTGTCTTGTATCTGCCTTTAACAGCCTTGTTTGTAGAAATTCCCCTTCTGTTTTAGCAGAGCCTTCTTGTCGCAGAGCCTTCTTGTCACCGAGCTTCACCACATACATATAGCGATAATATCATCCTCAATCTCTCCTTTACCTCCACTGTCTTACTTTTTTTACTGGAGGAGACAAGGTGCACAAGGATACTTTTACTGGTATAGTTGTCTGAAATAAGTGAGTAATGGTTGGATCAATATTGGCAGAGGGGAGGAAATTTTTTTCTGTACCATTTTGTTTTTTGTGGTGGGGGGGGGGGGGAAGAGGAGGAGAAGCCCTGAAAGAGTAATTATGGGTTGTAGAGGGACATGGCGAAATAAGAAGGGTAAGAGGTGCAGTGAGAGACTCCCGAATTGTAAAGGGGTTTCTAGGACTTAGAGAACTGAACCTCGCAATTTTATTACTGTCTATGTCTTCTGCCTGTTCTATCTCCTGTAGCTTGGTGTTATATTTAAGCGACTTAATCCCGTAGAAATTTTGTATATTTTCGTTGGAGATCTTTGTTATTTCATTTTTTTCCTTGATTTTGATTTCTTGGGTGGTGGTAATGTAGTTGGGTTTCTTGTGTCCTTGATCTATACGAACTTTGATTTTGCTTATCAATATGTACAGCTGCTTTGGATTTGATTCATTGAATTGTAACACTTTGACAGGCAAGCAGGATTGGAAAAATAAATCTTGCTGCAACCGGAAAGGATCTTATGGATGATGAGAAACAAGGAGATGTGACAATAGATCTTTATGCTGCTTTAGATATGGAAAACCAAGCAGTCGTGGAATCTTCTTCAGAAATAGAGAACAGCCAAACGTTGGGCTTGCTCACTGGTTTTCTTCATGTGGATGACTGGTATGTGATTGTAGTGAGCCCTTCTTCTGTCACTCGTTAATTCTGTACTAGGATCCATTCCATCCTCACAAAAGTAAAACAATATTGGATGATTGGTGAACCATTGAGGGTATCCACTTCAAAGTACAACAATATTGGATGATTGGTGAACCATTGAGTGAATCATATTTTGTGTTTGCCAATTGTTATTTAATTTAATAATGTAATAAAGAAATTTCAAAAACTAAGAAATGGAAAAGGGATAAGTGGTTTGCGCTTTCTATCAGTGGCAGATATGTGTTGTATAATGAATGGAAGGTAGTCACTGCCCTTCTTCCAGCCTTGTTGACAACTTTGTTCCTCTGGGCGCTGTTTCAGGTGCCATGCAAATATACTTTTTGAGCGCCTGTCAGCTGTCATTCCTGTGGCACACCCTCAGATATGTTCTGGGTTGTTCAGGTATTTAACAATTAGATACTGGTTTGTTTCAATTAATTGTTTCACTTATATGCTTCCGTGGATCATTATTTGAAGCTCCTAGCTTTTCACTCTTCATTCATTCAATGCCATTCTATTCACAGTTTCCCTTGGAACCTTATGCGGAAGTCTATGGCTCCCTTATAAAGTTTCATTCTTTGGATTTGGAAGCATCTCATGGGGATTCTTTGACTGGTGATAATGTATGAAAGAGAGCAGAGATCTTAGCAAATAGATGAATTGAAATCAACCAATTATGTGCTGCTTCATTATCAGTTTACCAGAGTGCTTTGGCCTTTGGGAGCTAGCTTTGAGTTTCTTTGGCCTCTCTTGAGTTTTTTCCAAACTTCATTATGAACCATGTCATGGCTTGGGAGGGTTTCTTTGTAACGAATGTTAAGAAAAAGCATGATGTGGTAATACCTCATGCAATTGTTTGGAGCATTTGGGGAGACGAACAGAAGTCTTTTGAGGGTGTTGGAACACCTATTCAGCATGTATTGTGAAAGAGAAATTGGATCTACACTCCATTTTTGGGATAATGGGAACTTTTGTACTTCTTCTTTTCATGTTGCTTTGTGGATAGTATCTAATTAAGTAATTATCCATATTGAATTGTGTGTAGTCCCACAAAGGATGCGAGCTGCGCATCCATTCTTATTGGTGATATATTATATATAATTCTTTTTTGCCTGACCCAAGAAAACAGCTTCTGTAAGGTAAAGTTTGGGTAGATACATAGTTCTCTGGCACAAAATGCCTCTGTCATCTGTAGTGTGCATCTATGCTATGCAGATTACTTCTGTGCACGTCTGTGGGCATAATTATCATATTGTCTTTGCAGTCACCCTGGAATTTTTAACTTGAGATCTATCTTCATGGAAAACTATTTTTGCTCTGCATACCCGTCTCTTGGATTCTCAAACTTCTCCTGTGATGCTGAAGTCTTCATATGGGGCGTATTTCAGAGGGGCTTACCTCAACTGGAAAATCTGTTGCTGTCGTTTGTTTTATTAGCATGACAACATTTCATAGGCCCTGTCTTTTTTTGCCATAGGGAGCGATAAGCTTATCGTTTATAGCTTCTTACACCTGCAGACCTCCTTTCGTCTGCTTTACATATACCTTATAACTAACTACCTTATAGATTCTTACAACTTCTTACATTTTCTTATAGCTTACAACTACATCTAATTGTGAAAAAGAAACAGGGCCATAAAGGCTTCTGTGTCCATATTAGCACCTTGAAGTTGAAAAGCGATGGCTTTTAGAAAGAGCAAGATGTTGGTTGGGTTCACTTGACCAGAGAACTTCCTATTGATGGATATAGAAATAAATAAATAAATGAATGAATGAATCAATTTATATGTTGCAATTGTAGAGGAGATAGTATTAAGTTGTATATGCTTCAGGTTTTATTTAAAAGTCCTCTTTTACCCATTTCTGGAAGTCTTTACATGTTTCCAGTGAATTTTAAAGTGAAACTGAATGTATTCAGTATATTGATTCCAAGTTATATGTGTCCTTTTTTTGGTTTATTGTACAGGCTTATTGAAAAGTCAATTTCTTCAGCGTATGATATTGTCCGTGAAATAAAACTTCAAAATTGTGGGTTTTCCTTGAATGCTCACGAAGCAGTGGAGGCTGCAGATTCATCAACCACTAGATTACCCATTTTGCTACCCAAGGAGCTTTTTGAGATGCTTTCTTGTGCTGGACCTTATATGTATCGTAACGCTTTGTTGCTGCAGAAGGTAACTATTGTAATATGCATATGTTCTTAGTTTTTTCTTTTTTTTCTTTTTTTTTGAATGTCTTTGCTTTATTTGTTGCTTGATAGCCTTGTGCTGTTTGTTTATCTGTTAATAAGGTTTGTAGAGTTTTAAAAGCCTACTACCTCTCGGCCGTTGAACTTGTAAGCAAAGGGGATGGAGCTTCAAGACGTGTTGCTGGTGTTAATATTGTTCCCAGACTGCACTTAAAAGATGCTAGGTTGAGGATTGAAGAAGCACTGGGATCATGTCTGCTTCCTTCTTTACAATTGATACCTGCAAATCCTGCCGTTGGCCAAGAAATATGGGAAGTAATGAGTCTTCTTCCATATGAGGTGTGAATAATTTAAATATCAGAAATGAACACTATTTTGTGCATTCTATTTTCGGGGACTTCCACATTAATGATTATCCGTTCTCTTTCACATAGGTGAGATATCGTCTCTACGGTGAATGGGAGAAAGATGATGAGCGGATACCTATGATTTTGGCAGCAAGACAAACAGCGAAGGTACCTCAATGTGTGATGTGTTGCGAGTTCCATGTGTGGGAAACTGTTACATAATGCTATCATACATGTCATTTTTCACTGTTGGTTTTGGATTATAGTTGGACACAAGAAGGATCCTGAAACGCCTTGCAAAAGAAAATTTGAAGCAGCTTGGCCGTATGGTTGCTAAGCTCGCTCATGCTAATCCATTGACTGTTCTTCGCACAATTATTCACCAGGTGTGTGTTTCATTCCGTTTTAGCTTTTCTCTTTGCCATTAAAGCTTGCAATCTTTGTTTTAGAGGTACCCATTATTGCTGTTGCAGATTGAGGCCTATCGGGATATGATTACTCCAGTTGTGGATGCATTCAAATATTTGACACAGGTATGGGCTCCCAAGTATATCCCTGTACTTTGTTCTTTGTACTTAGCATGCACCCAAGGATCCAAAATTCGGTTTTGGTCGCGATTGCAGTTTTGGTCGCGATATAAAATCGTTCTAATTCGGAATCGTGTTCCATATCGCCTTGAAAACGCAGTTCGGCCAACTCAAAAACCTTTCTGATGTAGCCGTTTCGTCACGGATCGGCCACATTTTGAATCCATGTATGCGCCTTTATGTGATGTCTTTCGATGCATGAGTATTACTGTTTATTGCTTGTCCCCCTTGCGTACCTCAAAAATAAGATAGAAAAGGTATGAGATAATGAGCAATGCGATTAGTTTGTCAGGGTCCCCAGATTCTGAGATTCAGCTGATATAATGCCTTGCTTTTAATGCGCATATATGTCTGTTATTAGGGTTTTCTTCACGCAAAAAAGGTACCTAATCTTATCCCACAAAAAAAAAAATTATCCAAGAAAGATACCTGATTCTAAAATTCACTTCCAAAGTTTGGCTTTACACTTCTTGCCGTCTCTGTTTTTACGATTCATCTTATGGCTTTTGCAAAGCTGGTGTGTTTCTACAAGAGGCCTCTGTTGTATATTTATCGTGATTTGGGAAATTAATTTCCATGCCACAATATTTGGTAGAAAACTTTTCAGTTGAGAAAAACATCTGAGAGTTGTTAAGCGAAACCCAATCATGATGTTCATTCTAGACAAAGCACACAATTGGGATCCCTAATTTGGGTTCATTATTACTGGAAATTATTGT
Source organism: Selenicereus undatus (assembly GCA_017589665.1). Classification (NCBI taxonomy): domain Eukaryota; kingdom Viridiplantae; phylum Streptophyta; class Magnoliopsida; order Caryophyllales; family Cactaceae; genus Selenicereus; species Selenicereus undatus. The sequence goes on along the minus strand of JACYFF010003369.1, from coordinate 85,019,785 downwards.
CCTCCACAGAAAACCTATTTTAAAAGGAATTGAGGGGATTGGTGATTAGAGACTGATAATTTTGATTTTTGATTTGATAACTGCTTTAGATACTGGTGGTTTCGGTTATCTAATTCTTATCAGTCCCCTAGCTACCTTTACTTTCATGAGCAAATGAAGTTCCTGCTTTAGGGACTGATGGATGATTAGATCACTATTTTAGTCACATTGGAATAGGTGCCTTGATGAAGAATTTTTTTTTTTTTTTTATAAAGGGAACTGCTGCCTCTCTGCCCCAAAAAAAGGGATGCTAATGAAAGGTTGGAAGGAAACTTGGGCCTTCGATTGATGAGTGTAGCATTCATTTTTTTTAAAAAAAGACAATTCAAGAAAGGCAGTAACAGGCTAGATTTTTTTTGGGGGGGGGTGTGGGGGTTGGAAAAATACGTTCCTACAACGTGTGTGGGTTTGAACCTTTTTTTAGTTATTGAGTTATTGCAGTCAGAGTTTAAAAGGATATCAAACTACTAGAAAGTGCAGCATAAAGGAATCTTTCTGTGGCGAAATGAAGATAGAAGCTATGATAATCCCCTCGGAATGAAGGGAGTAATAAAGTGAATTTTCATAAACTGAATTTCAATGGGTTTAAGAGTTTATTTGAATTAGCTTTGAACTTTATTTGTTAGGATCACCCTGTTATTTAGTTTGGTGAAAATCACAAGTTGATGTATCTTTACAGTTTTTTCGTACAGCCTTTTGTAGTCTGTTTCAGCTGGTTTCTTGTTGTTTCTTATTTGTTGCAGTTGGAGTATGATGTTTTGGAATATGTGGTCATTGAGCGCTTGGTGCAAAGTGGTCGTGAAAAGCTGAAAGATGATGGTCTTAACCTGTCAGATTGGCTTCAATCTTTGGCTTCATTTTGGGGACACTTGTATGTTACTGTTTTTAGATATGGCGGCTTACTTATCATTGTTTTTGCTCTCATGACTTATTATTCCGGATATTTGTGAAGAATCTCATTAGTTTTTTGTTTTCTTGTAGACCCCTCCCCCACTTTGCTTGCACTATTTGTTAGAATTGTACATGTCCAGTGTTACCGGATGAAAGCTTGATTCACATCCTTTCTATCTAGGCTTGCTTCTTCTTATTCATCAGTAGGTCGGTTCTGTGCCATTGTTAATCATAGCATTCCAGTGTAAATCAAAACAGCCTTTGGATTGATCTCGAGCTCCTAAACCTAACATCAATGAAGAAATCCTGAACTTGTGTTGAATTTTTCTCAGTTGATGTAGAAGTCCCTCAGAATAGTTTATTTTGCATTTGCATCCTACTGCAGTTGCAGTGCTACTTGGGCGGGTGACTATCAACGACGTAAAGTGCTGATTCTTGCTTTCAGTGTCAGAACCCTTTCTGATATCCTTTGCGTGCCTGTTGTCGCACATATGAAATTTGACATCGAATTACATTGGTCAAAAAAGAGGATCTTGGGATGAACATTTCTAGCAGGTGGTAATAGTTGGTGGATTGGCAGGGGAGGAGGTTTTATCTATATTTGGCCTCTGGATTTGTTGAGAAGTACTTTTGTGATGTGTTGGTGCTTGTAATGAGACATAGGTTTATTGGGATGAACATTCCTGGCAGGTGGTCATAGTCGGTGGATTGGCAGGAGAGCAGGTTTTATATGTATTTGGCCTCTGGACTTGTTGAGAGGTACTTTTGCATTGGGTTGCTGCTTGCAATGAGAACTTGGGCTGATCAGATGTTGGAGATTTTCCCTCTCAATGTTGTCTTTTGCTTCATCTATTCTCTCATAACTTGATCTGTTTTCCTCGACATTGGATCTAATATGTTGTTGGCTTGTTGCTACTTTTGGATTTCCGGAGTTTGTTAGGATGGTATTGTGTTTATGCTGTGTAAGCGTTTTGAGCTTCTTCAAAATGATCTTAACTGCTGAACTATAAGTATGAAGCCCCAAACATGAAACCATGGATTTGCGTGATTATACTGTAAGTGTGGGGGTTTGATAGAGAAATCCCCATCGAATTCCATACCCCTAGTCCTGCTTGAGCAAGGTGATCCATAGAGATTGGTACAATTAAATTCCTAGAAGGACATCATCATGTAGCGAGAGTGCACACTTATGGTAATGGGTTGACTGGGTTGCATCTGACACTCAACAAAACATCAGTGTCTGATTTTAGATGAAGTATAGTTTTCTACGATTGATACTTTCAGCCATTTCCATTTCATAATGAAATCTCATGGACCAAGAAGAAGGGTTTTTAATATTCATAGTTATATGCTCCGTGCTTCTGGTGAATATGACATATCTGTCTCATTTTCACTATTCTCAGCAGCCATTATGAGACTATTCTGTGGAAAAGGGGGTGATTCTAATGATGGAAGAAAGATGTGAGATCATTTCAGTTGTGTGGGTTGAGTAATTTTAATTTCTGAGGTCAGTTTGCACCTGAGACGTTTAGTAAAGGCTAAAATTCATCTTTTTATGATGGGCATGAAGAGGTTCATGCTTCTTAAGGGCTCATTAGGCAGGCAATGATGGAGGTTTTCTTTCTTAATGTTAGTGCACGAAGAGTTCGTTTTGCATCCGTCCAGAATGTCGAGTGTTTTTGTTGGTGTTGTTCCTGTAAGAGCAGTCTCAACTCGGTGATTGACAACGGCGTGTTTGTAGCTTATAGAGGCAAAGACGGAGGATTTCTTTCTTAATGTTACTGCATCAAGAGTTGGTTTTGCATCGATCCAGAGTGTCAGTGTTTTTGTTGGTTTTGTTTGTAAGAGCGGTCTCAACTTGGTGATCGACAACGATGTGTTTGTAGCTTATAGAGTTATGGAAGCTTCCAGCACAATTTGATCAACATATTCCATGACCTTCATTCATTAAAAAATGCGAGGTGTGGTGTGCGGGCTTTTCGTATTTGAATGATTGCATTTGCAACAGATCTTTATGATCTCCTATCTGAAATACAAGAGAAAAGTGATGGTTTTTATGTAGAAGGATCAAGTTTGGCTTCTTCTGGTCCTCGTGTTATCCAACCCTACTCTTCTCTCATCGAAATGTTAATTTTATGTGGCATGGAAAGGGGCAATATTTGTAGACTATAACACTGCCATCACCCAGTGTAAATCTTCCTTAATCAAGTTTGAGGCGATCGAGATAAAGGCAACCTTAAGAGGCTGATTTCAATAAACCCACAAAAGGGCCACATCAGTAGTCTCTTTTTGGTGTTATTATCAATCAAAACCTTTTCTTTTGAGGGTGGCATGTTATGAAGATATTATTGGTAAATAGAATCTGAGGAAAAGAGGAGTACTAGGGGTTTGGGAAACCATCTTTATCTGGTGTTGGTAGAAGATTCTATGGGAAGCTGTTGCCTGTTATCCCTCGGGAGTGCATGACATCGGATATTGACTTCCAATTTTAAATGTGATGGCAGCTGTGATGACAATGACAACGTAAGTGTGCTTCAGGTAGTCTGGTTGGGTGTATGAACCTTTCTGCTAGTCTTTAGTCTGGGGCAAGGATTCTGGATGCGGAGTACATGGTCCGGTCCTACTGCAAATCCTGGTGAAGTTTTCATAACATTTACATGCTCCTGATGTCAATATATGTATAATATCCTATTGCGTTGTTGGTTATATGGATAATAATTGCTGAGCTCTTTTGTCAATGCATATACTTCTACGAAATCCTAGTAAGTTGCATTTCAATCTACTCCCGAATGTTATAACTGGTGTTGTGAACTAAAAGTAACTTAAAGTTGGGTGATCTTATTTATTCGTAGCATTATCTTTTAACCGCTATATTTTGGGGCACCAAGTCTCATGTCTGCTAAGCAATTGAATTTTAGTTAGTTTTATTACATATCTGCTTGCCTTATTTGCATGTGTCTGTTTCTGTTAATTATGTTGCACATGCTATCTGAGCTATTTAAGGATTTGTGCTGATTTTTACAGGTGCAAGAAGTACCCCTCCATGGAGCTGAGAGGTCTTTTTCAGTATCTTGTAAACCAACTGAAAAGGGGGCATGGAATTGAACTTATTCTACTACAGGTGTCATCTATAGTGCTTCATGCATGTTTTAGGCACCTATGAAGTAAATATATACGAGTTTCTTCAAAATTCTGCTTTGCTCTTTACAGGAGCTGATGCAACAAATGGCAAATGTTCAGTACACAGAAAACATGACGGAAGAGCAGCTGGAAGCAATGGCAGGAGGGGAGACACTGAGGCATCTGGCTACGTCTTTTGGAGTCAGCCGAAACAATAAGGTATGCTATTGGTTTCTTCAGCTTGTGATAATATTTGGGTGAACTCTCTCTGTGAATATTAGTTCCCTTCTGTTGTTTTTGTATGTAAGTGGAGATCTATGGCTATGTTATCTATAGGAATATCTGTATGCCTCTCTATATCCCTTTAAGCGGTGGGGGCTGCATTCTTGACATCAACTTCCTGCGCTATTCCAGATGTATGTTGCTGTTATCTCACCTAATTTGTGTGGTTGGATGTTTCGAGGGAAAAAAGAGATTCATATTATTACTAGTTTACTTCCTACTACTACTTCTTATCTGCCACCATGGCACCACCACACCGTACTGGTTGAACTTTACTATGGTGATAATGATAATGATAACAAGGACAACAATCTCTGAAGATAATGGCTATAGAGATCTAACTAATTGGAAGTTACCTCTACAACAGATTTCATTGTTATGGACAACGGGATAAACTCATTAACATATTTACTGGCATTACTTGATCAAAGAAGGGTTATCTATTGTCGATCAACCTATTAAGACATGCATTAATAGAAGGATTTGGCTGTTTTCAAGACCTTCATTAATGAATTGGATAGTATCTGGATATAAGGAGTTGACTGTTACTGAGTCAAGTGTTACTAGACTTCTTAATGCAAGAGGACATTGCAATTGCTGATAGTGTTATGTTATCCTTTTCGAAAGTACACTTGCAGTCTGTATATTTTCCTGCTGATAAATTGCAACAATGTTAAGGTTCTGTGTGCAGACTGAGCCATATGTTTTCCTATAAGAGGGAGGAACTCGGAACTATTTGCTATAATGTTAGGTGCTTGAGGTCTTGAGGCTTAGTGATCTTGTGCAGGGTCATGAGTACGGGACTAGATTGGCGTAGCTCAACTTTTCCCACCTGAAATCAGGGAATGCTGAATTACGTGCAAGTCTGTCCGAGATGGTTGTTTTGGTTGAAAACTTTATGTAGGAATAATTTAAAGATATCAGGTTTGGGCCTGAGATCTAGGGTTTTTTTAATTTATTTTTTTTTGTTTTGGATGGAAGAGAAGTTGATTTTTTTTTGTTGTTGCTGCTGCAGTATCAAGTGCTCCGTTTTCTTAGGGCTTTTTTTTGGTTGGGGGGTTATTTTACTAGGATTTTTCATTCTGAATTTTAGCTTCCATTTGATCAGGAGAGTAGTTTATTAGGTATGTGAGTATCTTATATGTTATTTCATATTCATGAGTAACAATAAAGCTGTAAGTAAATTCTTTACTCATGGTAATTTTTTTTCATCATTAAAAACTGTCAAAAATACCCCTTCTTTGCTTGGTTATTTTGGGGAGTTAATTCTGGAACAAGATTGATATTATGTTTGTTCGCAATTTTCTACCACCACATAACTTGCTTTTGTCAGATTGAGATTTTCTGGTCTTTCTCAACATTCCTGAAAAGTCAATACATTTTCATATATTCCTATGTTTATACTCAACCGTCAATTTTCATCCAGGATGGAATTGGTTAGGAATCATATGCTGTTGTGTCAAATGTCTCCTGTCCTCCGTTTTTACATGTGATTGGGTCTTACGCCCTCCTTTTTTCAAGCAAGGGGGGTGCTGGATATGTCATGTACTTTCCATAATCTTTTTTCATTTTCCCTTGAAAATATCTTTGTTTCACTATTTGTGAGGTGTTAAACCAATTAAAGACTGGTGTGCAAGTGACATTTCTTAGGTACTCAAGAATTTGGCCCCTTTTTCATAAGCAGTAAATATGTTGTTGAATGCAACTTTTTGTGCGGAGCTTGAGGGCGTGATGTTTTTGTAATTGCCCCTTTCTTACATGGGCAACATCCCCTTGGTGTATATTAATGCAACTTTTGATTGCTCATCCCAAAAAAAAAGGTAAATATGTTGTGGATGTCAGTCTGTTGATTGTGACATGATTACAGCAATTAGCCCTGCAAACTTGGTTTTGTCATAAGCTGCAAAAGTCTTGTTCATGTTATTCCCTCATTTTTCACAGGCGTTGATTAAATCTACAAATAGACTGAGGGACGCTTTGCTTCCGAAGGATGAGCCGCGGCTGGCAATTCCTCTGTTGCTGCTTATTGCACAGCACCGTTCAGTGTAAGCTAGCTTACCGTAGTATGAAGAAATTAATTGATATGCAATAGCCTACCAATCTACTCTGTCATTACATTCTTGTTTTAGTTTCTGAGAGCTTCGTGGAGTACTCATAGTTTTTTTACAGTGTTTGCTGTGTCCAATAAGGCAACAACGCAACTTCTTTGCCCTTTAGCCATCCTGTTTTTTGTCTGCCTCCTGTACATGCCCTTTCACAGATGGGTCATCCCTTTGGTGTCATTTTAACAAAACTTTTAGATTACACATCCCCCCCCCCCCTTTTTTGAAAAAGGTATTTATCGTCTAACAACCTTTGATTAGTGATTATTTGGTTTAGGGAAGTCGAACTTGGTAAGGAAACCAGTTCTCTTTGTCGGTGATGGGTTAATTTTGTGCATGCAACTTCATGTACCCATTCCCTCATCACCTATTCAGTTTCCATGTCCTTTTCATTTCTTCAATTTGAGCTAATCCAAGCACCCATTTCTCACTATTCCTTCAACCTATGACGTTTTCTCATGGCTCCGCCTTGCCACAGTGCCTAAACACAACTGTAGTAGAACTGGCCTGGCGAGAGAACTGGCAAAGTTCGGGGGCCAATTCGCTTGTCAGTTTCATTTTGTGGAATTGGTTGACTCAAAATTTTCAAATTTGGGATGTATATTATGATATATACATCTAAACCCCGGATTTATGGTAAATAAACTTCTATTTTTTCTGTTTGTTCTTTGGCTTTCTTTTAGGGGCTTTTTTTGGGGGGTTGGGGGAGGGGATTAGACATGTATTTTACCAAATAGCGTCATGTTTACCAAATCACTTATCAAAAAGAAAAGGGTATCATGTTTACTAGATTGATTTTTTTTTTTAAAATGAAAGAATTGATGCATTAAAGGCATACTTTCTTGGCACATCAAATGCATGAGAAACCAATGTACACCTGAATGGAAGTAGATTGAAGTTGATAGTTAAGTAGTCATGTGCTGCATAATTGCATAATATGTGGTCGATTAACTCTTGTTCGATTGCTTGTAGCTATATGTAAATTAGTTCTGTAGAAGGGAGGAGTGGTACTCTTATCCCCCCCCCCCCAAAAAAGAAAAGAAAAGAGAGGAGTGGTAGTGATTGATGATAAGATAAGCGAAATTGCACTTAAATGGTTTGGACGTGGCATGCCCAGTAAGGAGGTCCAAGAGGATGATGCATATGGGAGCAATAGCAAAGTGGCAACCTAAAGTGAACTGTGGTGGGGTTACTGGGGATGGCATACCTTACCTAAGCAAGACCTCAGCATATTGGTTTTGCTTTGATATTCAATCATTGTGCTTGGCATGTGCTGTTTTCTTTTCTTGTGATTCGCTTCACCTACCTTTTCTTCCTAGTGGTTTCCCGTTCTTTGACGCCCTTTCCTTCTCTACTGTTGGAGCCAAATTGTCCCTGTGATGTCTACAAGGGATGAGATATCTCAGCCTACTGAATTCTGTATTCTGTGACTCAACAATGAGTCCTTGGTTTATTCACCTAATTGTGTTTTGTTATCTAGGATTGTGATAAATGCTGATGCACCTTATATAAAGATGGTAAGTGAGCAGTTTGATCGATGTCATGGAGTTCTTCTTCAGTATGTGGACTTCCTTTGCAGTGCTGTCAGCCCACTGACTGCTTATGCTCAATTGATACCCACCCTTCACAACCTTGTCCACCTGTATCACCTTGATCCTGAGGTACGTTTGCTTTTCCTGCCTTGTTCCGTAGAGTGATCTGTTTATTGCTTGGAGGGTATTGCGAAGGGGGGGGGGGTGTTGCATATCTGATTAGTGTTTTAATGTCTCAGGTGGCCTTTTTGATTTTCCGCCCAGTTATGAGGCTTTTCAAGCGTCGAAGTAGCTCTGTTTGTTGGCCCTTGTGCGATAATGATACTTTAGTGGCAAAAGAATCTGAGCTGAGTGAAGCCGATGACTTGGTGTTGGATCTTGGCGGTAATCAGAATCCTTTGAGGTATTAGCCTGTTGCGGGCATTTGTTTGTTGAATCTGATTCTTAGTTCTGTGATATACATTGCTCCTTTTCCATCAGTTATTTTTTCCATCTCACCACTAATCCCTCTGAGGAGCCTAGTGGAATCCCCTGAGGTACTATTCTGCTATAGTTATGTGTTTGCAGAATTTTGACTTTTCACTTTGTGACATACATAGTTCATTCTCCATCAGCTGTTATCGCTGCCATTAAACTAGTAGTCCCTCTAAGGAATTTCTGATGCTGTGTCATGAAAATGTTTAATCTAGAAAATTACTTTTGATCATTCATTATTACTGTTGTCATTATTATTGTCGTCTGCCTTGTTCAATTTCCTAGCTAGAAGCCTAGAATTTATTGTTTTGCTGTTATAGCATTACTAAAATCAGCCTCTAAGAGACTTCACTTCCTATCACAATTTGAAAGGCCATTAGGTTAATTGCTTAGATGTGAATCTGAAATACTTAAGTGGCTTGATGTCTGCATTTTATATTGATAATGAGTATTACAGGTGGTCTGATCTTCTTCAGATGGTTACAACTATGTTGCCATCAAAAGCTTGGAATAGCCTTTCTCCAGATCTGTATGCAACTTTTTGGGGTCTGACATTGTATGATCTTTTTGTTCCACGGAGTCGCTATGAATCTGAAATTGCAAAGCAGCATGCTGCTTTGAAGGCTTTAGAAGAACTTTCTGATAATTCAAGCTCTGCAATTGCAAAGAGGAAGAAAGACAAGGAACGGATACAAGAGTCGCTGGATCGTTTGACAAGTGAGCTTCAGAAGCATGAGGAGAATGTTGCATCAGTTCGTAGAAGGCTGGCTAGTGAAAAGGACAACTGGTTGAGTTCCTGTCCAGATACATTGAAGATTAACATGGAATTCCTACAGCGTTGTATATTCCCACGCTGCACCTTCAGTATGCCTGATGCTGTGTACTGTGCAATGTTTGTCCATACTCTGCACTCCCTGGGGACACCCTTTTTTAACACAGTCAACCACATTGATGTTCTGATCTGTAAAACTTTACACCCAATGATATGCTGCTGCACTGAATATGAGGCTGGTAGGCTTGGCAGGTTTTTGTTTGAAACCCTTAAAATTGCGTACTATTGGAAGGTAATTCTTGCAATGAGCACTGGTTTGGTTTCTGATCTTCATAGAAATGCTGTGTTCATGACCTTTATTCCTTTTTCCTTTGCAGAGTGATGAATCAGTATATGAGCGTGAATGTGGTAACATGCCTGGATTTGCAGTCTATTATAGGTATCCAAACAGTCAGCGGGTTACATATGGCCAATTCATTAAGGTAAAAGTTTGAACTCCTGCACACCCTATGTTGTTCATCGAGGACCTCGAGGTTCTTAAATAATCATTTTATATAGTTATGTTTTAATTTTATATTTGGCATCTGTTCTCACTCCATTTTTTCGATTCATAGTTTAATTCCCTCCCTCCTCCCCCCCCCCCCCAAAAAGAAAAAAAGAAAAACCAGAAGTAGCACTCGCTCTCTTCTGCGCACTTTGGAGTGTTTGCAGTATTAATGGTTGCTTTGATTTGGTGCAAATATGGTTTTAATCAAATGTATGTGATCCCTTCCACAATTTTTGGATCGTTTTAATTTAAACGACCAATCAACCAGTCAGAATGCAAACTGCAGAAGCCAGGGCCGGCCAATCCAGATTTACAGAACTTTATGCTTGAGAAGACACAGGCTGTTTCCAATAGACGTGCGCTAATTCTATTTTTGCTTTTTGGGGGGGGGAATGGGATGGAAAAATAGAAAGCCATCAATGGCTAGGAACACCTCTTGCACTACTCTGTGTTTTTAGGATAATGATGGCTTCTGTTTTGTTATAAGTAATGTTTATTGATAGTCGGTTTGCTCAGTTGGTCATTGGTTTCTCTAAATTATGCTTGCTTTATATACATCCTTGTTTTAATATTTTTCATTTTGTTCATTATAACAGAAATAATTAGGCATTTCTTAGAGTTATAAAGAGTTCTATTCTGCATTTCTCTGACAAATATCGGTTAATAAATTTCTCACTGCAAAGATAATTTGATTCATTTGTCTGTCAATTTTTTTTCCCTTTTAAATTTGAAGGTGCATTGGAAATGGAGCCAAAGAATTACAAGACTGTTGATACAGTGTCTGGAGTCCACAGAGTATATGGAAATTAGAAATGCTCTGATCTTGTTGACTAAAATATCAAGTGTGTTTCCAGTTACGAGGAAGAGTGGGATTAACATCGAAAAACGAGTGAGTAATCAATTGGTGTTGTGTGCTGTTAATTATTTTCTTGTGTCCAATTGGAAATACACTTACCCATTTTTGTTGTCATTTATATAGGTGGCGAAGATTAAAAGCGATGAGAGAGAAGATTTGAAGGTTCTAGCCACCAGTGTAGGGGCAGCTTTGGCTGCTAGAAAGGTAAAATGTGCATTATATACTGAGCTGGTCCTACTAGTTACGATTCTCGGTTGCTATTTTGTACTGATGATGCTGATCCACTGAGAAAAAAGGCAAAGATTCAACTTAAAATTGTGATCGTTGTAAAATGCTGAGCAAAAATTGAAGGGAATTCAGAATTATCTACAGCTTTAATGGCCTCTTGTACTGACTGTTTTCACCCGTCGAGAGAATATAATGAATCTATGCTCTTATTTCATTACTAACTACTGTCTCCAACATGGACAGCCTTCTTGGGTCACTGAGGAGGAGTTTGGGATGGGCTACCTTGAACTGAAACCCGCACCCTCTGTGGCTTCGAAGTCTGCCACAGGTAACAGTTCAGGAGGTGTTTCTCAAGGTGAACCCCCTGTTGGGAGAGTTACCTCTGAAGGTCAACCTTTGGATTCGGGAACCTCCCAGAAAGACCAAACACTTCGGACTAAACCCATTGATGGAAGGGTCGAAAGTAGCTCAAGCAATGCAAGATTAAAAGGAGGGCCTGTTGCAAATGGGTCAGACATGCTGGCATCAGCTGTGCAAGGTGCAACTTCAAGGTCTTCGGAGAAGCCTCTGGATGAACCACCAAACAAGATTATGGATGAAAATGTAGCAAAGGTGACAATAAAGGCATCTACTGAAAGTGAGGTATTACCTATCTTGCCTTTAATTATGTTCTTTGTGATTAGGTTTAATCTCAAAGGTTCCCAATAATTGTTTTCTGTTCGCAGTATTTGACATTCTGAAAAGCTGAACCTTGTCGTGGTCATTGAATTCTATTATAAAATGGCATACTAAGTTTTTTGGGCTAGTCTTACATGATATCATTGAACTTATAGTGATACTTGTGACGTTAAACTCTTTTTTCCCTGGCACCCCAAAAGTTAACTTTCAAATTCAGATAATGTGCACTCTGTGGCTTTGTTAGTTATGCTGGTAAAACACAAATAACGTTGACAAGATTCCAAGAAGCATAGAACTGAGTTATCTTGTCTATATATGGGAGCAGTCAGCAGATATCTAATATTTGTGGCCAGTGATCCGAGTCCCAAGAGTCTCACCCAGACCTTTAAGCTGAAAGCCAAGAAGCACCAATCTCAACCAGTGCATTTTGAATCTAAAGGCTGAGATTTAGCAACCTGAAGTCTCAAAATCTGCCTGCCCCACATTGTTCCCTACCTTAGTGCCAACAGTAAAACGGATATGTAGATTTTCTAGCCTAATCCACTCTGTGTTTTCAATTTGAATGATGACAGAGAGAGGGAGAGAGAGAAGGGAGATAGGTTTTTTAAAGGTTTGGGTCTGATTGGATGGGGGGCAATGGGGTCGGCGACTATTATTGGTGGCTTGGGAGGGTTTCTATGGTGGATGGGGGATGAGAAGGAAAGAGATGAAATAACAGAGAGAATGAGCTTAAGATGGACTAAGGGAGGGGTTGGTGCAGGGATTAAAAACTATGTTTTGGTCACAAACTCACAATTGCTGTAATGGGTGTGTATCGTGGAATAGCACTAACACAGCAATCACGTGACAACTCATGAGTATACCGAAAAGTGTTTGGCAATCATCTTGTTAGGAGAATATGATAGGCTTTGCTATATAGAGATGTAAATAATAAATTATTCTGTTTACCAAAAATTAATGAATTGGCGATCTAAATGCCACTCTTCATTTCAGATTGATTGTCACAGTTCATGCTGCGGCCATTCTCCATTCTAAAACAGTCACTGTTGCCTGTCAAATGTGCGAAATGTGACAACTAACTAGAATGTGCAAATTGTTGATTGCTCGACTTCAAATAACAAAACCTTTGGGTTGGAAAAATGTGGGGGGTGGAAGGGCGTTGTGCACATAACTTGTATGCTTCTTAGCAAGCCATTTAGGTGGGAGGGGCTTGCTGTGGCGCGGGGCTGACATGGCAGAGCTAGACTTTAAGTTTTTGTTTTAAAAGACTGTAAAATATGAAAATTCCTTAGTGAAAGAGTGATCTTTGTTTTGACCAATATATTTTTTATGGTTTATATTGAATTCTGGAGCTGCCACATGGGCCTTGTGATTTTTCCTATGTAACTTGGATTCTGGTCGAGACCCATATTTTAGTGTCAAGTGTCTGTTTTGAAGTTTTCTATAAAAATCTGTACTTTTTTTTTCTCTAAAATGAAGAACTGAGTGTCAATCCAAGTGTCATGTCTGACATGAGTACTTTAGGGAAAATGAAGAGTCAAAGTAACCTTGGATTTGTCCATGTTAAATTACATAATGTAACTTTTTACAAATTGATGTGTAATTGTTGAAATATGAAACTTGATTACCTAACAAGAACAGCTCCGCAAAAAGATATGGGACAAGAAAGAAAGGGTTAGGGTATGGAGTTGGGACCCTGAGATTGTTTTCTGGCTGATCATACCTTCTGGGTGTTTATATATATATATATATATATATACACACACACACACACACACATATATATACACACACACACACATACATATACATATACACAATGATTTAAAAAGCGGATTCGGTGTTGCGGGATCGGTATGATACGCTAGTCGCTAGACCTGTCAATTCGGGCGGGCAGGTAGAATGCGGGTCGGGTGTATTTTGGTTTCGGGTAAATACGGGTTGGGTGTATTTCGGGTTCGGGTAGAATACGGGTCGGGTGCATTTCGGTTTTACGGGTTTCAGGTAAACCCAACGGGTCGTGATCGCCATCTTTTTTACTATTTTTAGGCGACTAATATTGGCTATAGAAGCTCAAGTTACTTGAATATATATATCAAATAAATCTTCGATATTTCGTCACGACAAGCGAATGCATATTTCTAGACTTTAAATTGATAGAAATGAAGGGAAAAAAAGGTACTTAACTACTTATTCATTCGTGAGTCCACAAATTTGTAACTAATTATGTTGCTGAAATGTACTTGCTCCTTATATGGAATATGAAATACCTATCATAGACATTAAATAAGGTACAAAGAAGCTACTTACTTTTCATTCTTTAAACATTATCAAGGTCATGATTCACGACGAAGCAAAGTCTTAGGTCATAAATTAAACAACCAAGTCACCATTATAACAAGTCACAAAGCACAAAGTCACTACATGATAGAAGAGTGACCAAGTCACCATTACAAGTCACAAAGCACAAAGTCTTAGGTCATAAACAACCAAGTCATAAAACAACCAAGTCATAACAAAGACACCCAAAGCATAGTTCAATATCAAACACCTAACATTAATAAACTAAGTAATGTTAGAATCGCCAAATTCGGTTTGGACTCCCGATTCCAAGTCCACGTCTTCTTCTTCCTCTTCATCTTCTCCTCCTCCTTCTTCATCAACATTCAAAGTGACTTTAGAAAACTGAGCACATACACCATTGAGCTCTTGATCATCCTCATCTACATCACCAAATGTTTACAAGTGAAATTAATGTATTTATTACACGATATAGTATGTATATAAAATAAAAAAAAGAAAGCTATTTATGATTGTAGAACTTACCCCCGTCGATCTTATATCGAAACAACCAACTACGAGTGGTCTGTATTTAAAAAAGCGTGCCTAGGCTCACAAAAGCCTGAAGCCCACCCTCTTGCGCCTTGGAATGGGTCAAGCTCAGCCCATTCTTAAAGCCCTCGCTTGTTTGGGCTTTTTTGGGCTTCAGATCGAGGCCCAAAGGCCCCAAAGCCCGCGCTTTATAGATTATAACAAACAATTTGGGAAAAAAAAAGAAAAAAAACTTTAAGGGGCCTAAACCCTCTTTTTGTTTGTGGAAGCCTTTCAATCAAGATGTTACTAAAAGTAAACAAAGCATATTGCTACTACTGAACATGAGTTTGGAGTTGGAAACCCTAACCGTGGTGGCAACAATCTAGTAAATGCTTTGTTCTTCTGTCTTCTTTCAGGCTTCTTTCGCCATCCTTCTCCTCAGTTATTGGACAACCATGGAAGGTTTTTCTTTGTTTCCTTTTGTTTTTTTGCAGCTTCAAGGAGATCGAAAATGGTGCCTTCTCCAATGTTACAATCATACCGAGCCCTTACTTTTTTTTTGTGATTCTTAATTTTTCTCCCTTTCTCTCTCTCTGACTCTCTCTCTCTCTCTTCCTTCCTGGCATGCTGGCAGCATGTGTTATGTTTTTGGGGTTCAATTTATAGTAATCTAATTCAACTGTGTTTAATGTTTTATTTTTGTTTTGTCGTGTTTAATTGATTCTTTCTTTTTTTCTAGTGAAAATCATTTATTTGATGCCATTCTCTGGTTGATTTTAGAAGAAATATGGTTTTGGAATGATTTTCGATCATTTTTTTAGTAAAAGTGCGTCTCGCGTCTAAAAAGCCCGCGCCTTCACCTCGAAGCCCGCGCTCGGGGCCTTAGGACCGTTTGCGCTTTTTTGCGCCTTGGGCTTTTTTAATCTAAGCGAGTGGTGACCAATGCTTCCGCATTCTCCGGTTTAAGAGAAGCTCTCCACTTAGTTATGATTCTATCGCCCATACTAAAGCATGACTCAGAAGCCACCGCAGTAATAGGGATATTCAAGATGTCTCTTGCCATGTTAGATAAAGAAGGAAATCGATTTTTGTTTATTTTCCACCAGCTTAAAATGTCTAAGTCGATGGTATGATCCAATCTATACTCATCCAAGTACTTATACAATTCTGAAGTTCCGCAATTGGATACTCCAACATTATCAAAATTTGCAAAGCCCTATATAAGATGAAAATATATTTTTAGGTACAAATAAATAATATAATTTCTCTTACGATGAACAAGTACACTAGAAATTAAATTATGAAACTTACCGCTAGGTCATCCTTTACTCTCCTTGCACCATTCTCATTTGCTTGGGGTTTTTCTTTCACATACTCCTCAAAGAGCTTGTACAGTTGATTTTTCACAATCTTGGACTTCAATTTAGAAGTTTCAGCATCAAGTGTTTGAAAACAATACATGATAAATTGAAACTTGTATCAAGGATTCAAAATGGCAGCAAAGGAGAGAAGCATACTATAATTATCCCAATAGTCCTTAAATTTCCACCTCATCTTTGTTGCCATGCTCTTAAGAACATCTTCACAAGAAGTCCATGATGCTAAGAGGCTTTCAATCTTCCACAAATTTTTAAGGTACAAGTTTGCCGTAGGATATTTTGTACCAAATAGTGGTTATCTCATCAAATGGTTGAAGAAGATCACAAATTTTCTCAATTCTAGACCACTCTTCTTCTATGGGAAGATCAGGAAAGCTAGAAGCAGACCTCTGTATCCACCTCATACTTGCAAAGGCAGCTCGATAAGGCAATGTTCTATCTAGCATCTTATAGGTGGAGTTCCACCTAGTTGGACAATCCAACCATAAACCCCTAGCGCAATCAATTCCAAGACCCAAAGTAATTTCCTCAAATTTCAATTTCCCACTTTCAGAACCAGTCACATGTTTCACTAGATCCTTCACCTTACTTATCCCCACATCAATCAATTTCAAGCCTTCTTTCACAATCAAATTCAACACATGTGCTCCACATCGAATATGAAAAAACTCACCACCACAAGGCAATCGAGTATGCACATTAAGAGTATCACGCAACATGTCTTGCATATTATCATTTGCTCTAGCATTATCCAATGTGATTGTGAAGATTTTCTTATGAATTTTCCACTCCTTTAAAAGATCATGGATTTTGTCATGCAAGGCATTTGCATTATGAGGAGAAGGCATGTGAATAAAATTTAGAATCTTAGAATGCAAATTCCAATTAGCATCAATGGAATGAGCCGTTAAGGAGAGAAAACCATGACCCACGCAAGAAGTCCACAAGTCAGAAGTCGCACAAATTCTACTTGTGAGTAGGTTCAATGATTGCATAACTCTATGCTTTTCACGTTTGTGGATCTTCACACAATGACTTTTAGTCGTATTCCTAGATATTGGAAGACAATCCTCATTCAAATAAACATGAATTGTTTGGGTTCCCTCATGCTCGGCAAATGTAAAAGTGTACCCATGTCTAATTATGGCTTGTGCAACCAATTCTTTATACTCAAATCGACTAAACTTTCTAGCTAATTTTCCATCTTTAGCTATCATCATTTGAACCACATCTGTACTCGAACGAGCACTACAACTTTCGGTATGACGCCTAAAGTTAGACGTACCATTGCTAGAATCTGCACCAACAGGTCCTCCATTACAATACTTGCAATAAGCACGATCTTTGCCATCGGAGAAGTGCTTGCCCTCTTTTATGTTGTAATGCTTCCACACAGGAGAAGTCCAACGTCTTTTTTTGGTTGAAGAAGAATTGTCATCTACTTCAACTGTGATTGGCTTCGGAGGGGTGGAACTCCCTATAAAAATTTCAATAATAAGTTAGTGCAAAAATGATTAATAGCAAAACATGTTGATAGCAAAATGATTGAAGTAACTAGCTACCTAGGAAACAACAAATAAATGGACTTCATGTTTAAAATTATTTATGCTAAGTGATCATAGCTATTTATATATTTAAACTTTAAACTGCATATTTAGTTTGACAAGAATGCTTACTTTTGATATTTCTCTAAGAAAAAAGAAAATCAATACTTAAATAACTTAAGGCTATTGTTTATGGGGTCCTGATAAAAAAAAAGAAGAAAATCAATACATTTATTCTTAATTTTTATTCAACCCTTGTCGTTGATTAATCTTTGAATTTGGAAACTTAGGCAAAACAAAATACAAAGCTTCAACAATAAAATACAAATTTCAACAATATAACAGATTAGACACTAACAGTTTGAGTACTTGTAAATCCAAAACAGAGCACACAAATCAAAATTCTACCAAAACAAACTTCTAAATACTAGATCGGAAGAGATTTAGTGTTTGAATACTAGCCAAAACAATAAAACAGAGTACACAGAATAAAACAAAACTTTCAAATTTTGCCATCCAAAACAGAGTAAACAAAGCAAAAATAGGGCGGATGAGCAAAAACAGAGTACACGACTTGGACCAATGAGTACAAAACAGAGTACAAAACTTCTAAATTGTTGTTCAGGTTGATCCGTTGATGTAAACCGCTCTCTTTCTCATCCCAAACAAAACTGATGCATCCCTGGTTAACTAGTTGCTCGAAACGTCAACCCATGAGAAATTAGCCCAGACGAATGACCTGGGAACCGGGCTCGAGAGTTGGTTCTCGTAGGCTTGGAAGAACAACTTCTTGAAGGAGCCAAAGCTCTCGGGGATTGAACTAGCAAAACGAAGAGATTGAGATGGGAGCAAAAACAGAGTACACAAAGCAAAAATTAAAACCAAAAACCTTCTAAATTTTGCCATCCAAAACAGAGTACACAAAGCAAAAACAAAAGCCTACTAACTTCATCAAAAGCAAAGATGAGCGAAACCTGATGGGTGGATGGGACCATGAGTATTGCGGCCTAAAGGAGATGGAGATGGCGTTCTTCCACGACCATGAGACCCTCCTGTGCTACCTCGACGAGGCGCCATGGAAGGGGATTCGAAGAATTCCAGTGCAGCATCCAAAACGAAGAAGAGATTGAAGGAGATTACTGCTAGCTTGAAGACTTGAACTCACCAAAATCTCAGTTAGGCAAGCACTGGAAATTGGAAAGTCGAAAATAGAGAGAGAGAGAGAGAGAGAGAGTGGAGGCGATCTGGGAAGTTGAAGGAAGCAAGAGTACAGAATGCTAGGGTTTTGGCTCTCCTCAGCGTCACTTTGCATTTCTCAGCTGAGGCCCAATTGCCCAAACAGCCAAACCGTGCAAGTTAAAAAAAAAGGAATATAGAGTGCCTGACCCGTCGGGTCGACCCGGACCCAACCCGGATTTTTTCGGGTTTCTTGGGTTCGGGATTGTTTTGGGTTTCGGGTTGAAAAATCTTGTTCAGCACCCTAAATTTTCGGGCGGGTTTGGGTCGGGTTTTCGGGTCGGGTCAAATTCTGCTAGGTCTACTTGTCGCAGAACGGATCACACTCATCGCGGCGTGAAATGGTTCACATAGCGCTTTTTTCGGTTGAATTTGTACTTTTCTAACTTTGAACTACAATTATGTAAGTAATTGCATTATTAACATAATTTTTGTTCATATTAACTAAATATATTAAAATCCTATAACTTTTTTCACATAATTAAAATATTAAAATATTAACTAAATATATAAGTCAATTAATTAAACCACATAAACAATTTATTGTGAACAAATATTAAAAATTAATACAAACCTTATAATCATAGTTTGAAACAAAAAAGAAAACCCCACTTACAATTTACTAGCTTCCAGAGCACGGCAGGCTCTAATCAAAGTTTTTTTTTTATTTATTTAAAAGAGGCCCTTAAAGCTTCCAGAGGAAGCCTCCTACTAACCCATCAAAAAAAGTCACGGCACCTTCTTCCTCTCCAAAACTCACAGACAGCTTCTCTCTCTTCCCTCTCCTTTCGGTCTCCTCAATTCGTTCTGGCTGCTTGGTTCCCTCTATTCCTCTCTCTCTCGATCTGCTCGGAGCCTCGAATGTTGCTATCTTTCTCTATGTTCCTCTTCAACGATTCTGGCTGCTTGAATGCTCCAAAGCCTCTAATCGTGCTCGACTGCTCGTGCTCGATTCTGGACAAAAAAGCAAGCAAGTCATCTTCAACGAAGGTATGTCAAAAACTCAAAATATGCAAACAATTTGTTACCTTTGTGGATTTGTTGATTCATGTCTTTCTAGATCTGGTTATTTGTCTGCTTTGTTTGTCGCCACCTAATTGTCCTCTTCAACCCGGTCTAATCGTTCGTTCCCCGTTCCGGTACGGGTGGAACGGCCGTTCCACAGCGATACGTCCTACGCTATGAGTTTTCACTAAAACTCAGAATGCCCATGTTGAAATCCGCGTCAACTCGGCCATTCCGGAACGGAACGACCGAGTTGTGAATCCCTCCATATACATATTTATATATATATATATATATACACACACACACACACACACACACATATATATATATGCATATACACATCTACATATACATATCTACATAAATATATATATATATATATATATACACACACACACACACACACACACATATATATATATGTACCTATACATGTATATACCTATATATACATATACATATACATATACATATATGTACATATACAAGTAAATATATATATATATATATATATATATATATATATATATATACACACACAC